>CM075875.1:32797842-33357842 GCA_038021265.1 Cyprinella venusta | reverse complement strand
TGAAAATAAGGATTTTATTGATTATTCTCTGAAATATTATATTATGTGTAAGTTTTTTATTTAGTTTATTTTAGTTCATGTTTATTTTATTTTTGTGAGAGTTAGGGTAGAGTTTAATTTTAGTTGAAATTAACATATTATCATTAAGGATTATTTACAGACTATTTTAGAATTTTTAATTAAATTTTCATTTTAGATTTTAAATTTTCCTTTTAATTTTTAGTCTTAGAAATGTTTTTTTTGGTCATTCTTTTTTACTTTCAATTTATCTTTCATTTATTTTTTATTTCAGTTTGACTCATTTTAGTACTTCAACTAATTGTAAAGTACTAAACTTTCTTACTATTTATATTTTATTGTATTTCAACTATTTAAATTGTCAAAAATAGATTTTGTAGTTTTAATGCGTACATTAACGTGTACATTTTTGAAAGAGGGAAAAGTTTATATATATATATATATATATATATATATATATATATATATATATGTAAGATATGCAGTCTCTTCTGCATATATATATACAGTATATATATATATATATATATATATATATATATATATATTAGGGCTGTCAAACGATTAATCGTGATTAATCGCATCCAAATTAAAAGTCTGTGTTTACATAATATATGTGGGTGCACTATGTATAATTATTTTATATATATATATATAAATACACACACATGCTTGTATATATTTAAGAAATATTTTCATGTATGTAGATTTATATATAATTTATATATTATATATAAATATTTTACATATAAACTAACTAAAATTTTTTAATTTTAGGAAAAGTTTTAATGTTGTGCTTTTTGTCAATGTCAATAGTGTTTAAGTTTTATTTTATTTAGTTTTAGTTATGAAAATAAGGATTTTATTGATTATTCTCTGAAATATTATATTATGTGTAAGTTTTTTATTTAGTTTATTTTAGTTCATGTTTATTTTATTTTTGTGAGAGTTAGGGTAGAGTTTAATTTTAGTTGAAATTAACATATTATCATTAAGGATTATTTACAGACTATTTTAGAATTTTTAATTAAATTTTCATTTTAGATTTTAAATTTTCCTTTTAATTTTTAGTCTTAGAAATGTTTTTTTTGGTCATTCTTTTTTACTTTCAATTTATCTTTCATTTATTTTTTATTTCAGTTTGACTCATTTTAGTACTTCAACTAATTGTAAAGTACTAAACTTTCTTACTATTTATATTTTATTGTATTTCAACTATTTAAATTGTCAAAAATAGATTTTGTAGTTTTAATGCGTACATTAACGTGTACATTTTTGAAAGAGGGAAAAGTTTATATATATATATATATATGTAAGATATGCAGTCTCTTCTGCATATATATATACAGTATATATATATATATATATATATATATATATTAGGGCTGTCAAACGATTAATCGTGATTAATCGCATCCAAATTAAAAGTCTGTGTTTACATAATATATGTGGGTGCACTATGTATAATTATTTTATATATATATATATAAATACACACACATGCTTGTATATATTTAAGAAATATTTTCATGTATGTAGATTCATATATAATTTATATTATATATAAATATTTTACATATAAATAATATTTTTTTTCATAAATATACATGCATGTGTGTGTATTTATATATACAAAATAATTATACACAGTGCACCCACATATATTATGTAAACACAAATATAATTGTTTGACAGCCCTAATATATATATATATAATTTCAGTACATGTCTATGTGATTTCTATCTGGTTTTAGCGATAAAAACCCTGCCTTGAGCACACCTGACTATAGGGATGAGCGATATATTGATTTCACTGGTGATATAAAATTAAGCAAAATTCTAACAATTATAATGTGCTTTCTATTTGGCCATTATGTTTCCTAAAATGATTCGCGTGTTCACGTCTAGGGGTAGGGTGTCCCAATTCTTCTTGAGATCGAGGGGTAGGGCGAAGGGGTAGGGCTACATAGTCCTCGAAACGGAGATTTTTCAGAGGCACACTCCAAACGGAGGGCTAAGAGAAAAGTTCACGGAATGCATCGGAAATCACCGGCGAGATGGATCGCAAACGGTTAAACATTTAAATTTAGCGCCAGATGATTCCACCACACACTTTATTTACTCTTATAATAACACTATAGTCGTTTAAATTAAGAAATGGTATAATAAATTACCTTTCCGATCAGAAAAGACATACATTTCGAGGAAGGGATGATATAATCATCATGTTTATTCAAAGTTATGAGCAGCTGTGCTGATTGTCAGTCGTTGTCATGGTACAAACTCTGTAACGGCAGAGCCATCGCCGACAACTGATGACGTATTGGGTTCATGAAGTGTTGTTCCATTCGTAGGGGAATATTTCAACCCCTTGGCCCTTGTAACTCCGTTTTAAGGGCCAAGGGGTACACTCGAAAACAAGGGGTAGGGCCAAGGGGTGAATTGGGATTCAGCCTTATAGTGGTATTGATGGCTGACACCGAGACCCAATCACCTCAAAAATTGTCAAGTGGGATTTGCATGCGCTACTCCCTCTGACATACATGTATAAAAGGAGCTGGCATGCATCCACTCATTTAGATTTGTGCTGAGGAGCCGAGACCGTGGCATGTCCCTGGTCACTTCAGAGGGGCAGTTCAGTGTTGTGGCTGGAGGGAACCCACGTCTCGTTCCCTCCATCGGGGCCCGGAGGTTACAACTGACCCGGAGACGTTCTGTATCTGTCACAGAGGGCAGTACTTAGCATGAGAATAGGTCGCACAGGCTAATCAGAAGGGGCATGAATAACACAAGTACTGGGGGCCTGGCTTTGAATTCTTCAGGTAAATTCAATGGTCCAGGGAACTCATATGGACAAAGAACTGCACATTATTCCAACAGTGAGGGGAAAGGCCCAAAGGGACACGGGGCAAAACTGGGAGAACACGGAAAATGTAAAATCTTGCGAAGGTATTGGGTGTATCCCAACCTTCTGCTCCACAGATGTCTGTTAGGCCCCGTCCACACTACTGCGTTTTCGTTTAAAAACGGAGAATTAAAACGAATACGATCTCCGTCCACACCAGCGTTTTATCTGCGTATTAGAAATGATCTCCGTCCACATTAAAACGACTGAAAATGCGGATCACGTGACCATTCACAAACACTAGGCATGCGCGTGCTGGTGTAAACAGTGGTTGGCGAATCAGGGAAGGATACGTCATGACTGATGACACCCAATCATGGAGGCAAGCGTCAGCCTCTGCGTCAGCGTTTCCGAAGTCCTACGTTTTGTCCGTTTTGTCTCGTCCACACTAAAACAGCCTCCGGAGATTCAAAACGAAAAACGGAGCAGCAGCGTTTCAAAACTTCTCCATTTTAGGTCTTCGTTTTTCCCGTTTTAGTGTGGACGGGAGGTGCAAACGTAGCAAAAGGTCTCTGTTTTTAAACGAAAACGCAGTAGTGTGGACGGGGCCTTAGAGAGGCGCCATTTGCTAGAGCCCAGGAGAAAGACACACTTCTTGTGGAGTGTGCACACACTCGTAAAGGGCCGGGCACACCTTTGGGCCGGGTATGCAAAGGCAATGGCATCCACAATCCAATGGACCATCCTCTTTTTGAAGACAACCGTCCCCTTCTGCTGTCCCCTTAAAAAGACAATGAGCTTTTTAGAGCTCCTGAGGCTCTGTGTGCAGTCCAAGTAAACATGCAGGGTGCATCATGGACACATCAATCACCCTGAGGTAGTGCTTGCAAGTTTACCACTTAGTCCCTAAAAGGGGTACTGTGAACTTTGGGCACGTAGCCCGGCCAGGGTCTCAAAATCACACAAGAGTATGAACTCAAGACACGTTTCACTGATAGAGAACGCCTGCAAGTCCCCAACTCTCTTGATGGAGGTGAACACTGACAGGAGCACAGTCTTCAATGAGGGCCTAGCAAAACCATAGAGACCCCATGAGGTATTAAGCTGTGGCCTAGGAGGAATCACCCTCTTGGCACCTCTGAGGAACCTGATGACCAGTTCGTGCTTTCTTGGAGACAGAATGCCAGTATGGCAGCCACATACACTTTCATGGGGGAAGGGGAGAGCCTTTCTTTTGAAGGAGAGAACCGTCCCGAAAGCGCATCTTTGAAAGTCTTACCCTCGAGAAGAACACCAGTTTGCGAACAGACTCCACTTTAAAGCATACAGCCGCCCTGTAGAGGGGACTCTGGCTTAAGGGATAGTGTCTATAATTGCTGGTGATGGGCAATTAAAATCTACCACATCACGTTCAGGGACCAGACGTGGAGGTTTCAGAGGTCTGGGTGCAATTGTGCCCCATCTTCACCTAGTAGGGGCTGTAGCAATGATTATGAGGGAGCATTCGTCCAGGGCAATGGGAGCATTCCTGGAAAGGGAACAGCTCTACCTGCATTTTGCTGAATCAACACCAAATCAGCTGGACCGCCTAGGGATGGATACTCTACTTCGGCATCCTAAAATTGGCAATCGCACCGAGTCAAGATATGTAGTTTAATAGCATCCATTTGCTTCTTTATTGCTGACAACGGCTTGGCAAATTTCTTGACAGAGTCACCGTAGAGGGCATCCTGCGAGATGGGGTCGTCGAGAAAGCGAACTTTGTCTGTGTCCAGTATCTCAGCAAGGTTCAGCCAGAGATTCGGCTCATGGACCACCATAGTGGACATCGCCTGGCCGAGAGCCAGCGCCGTGACCTTCGCCGCTCACATACGAAGTCTGTCGCCAAATGCAGTTTTAGCATCAATAGTCTAAAGGCCATGGTATGCAAGGCGGAAACAGCCATGCCAGCAGCACTGTAAGCATATGCGGTTAGAGAAAAAGTAAACGTACAGGCTCACAACAAGAGTCTAGGACGATTCCGTTTTGTGGGCATAGATGCACAGCAATGGAACCTCCATGTACACATCAATGAGGATAAAGATGATGGAAGAGCCAAAAAAGCAGGACCAAGCAATAAAAGGTGCCCTCCAAAACTCTTCAAAGCTCTTCATGTACTTCTTTCAACTGCGAACGCTCAGGACAGGGTGGAGCCGATGCTAGTGACGGCTTGGGCAAGCATTGCCGCCAACTCTGCATCAAACTTGGTCTGGAATACCACACCTGAAGGTGGTCCACCTGAGTCCTCAGCATTGGAGGGCATTTGCCCATCCCCAACGCTGTGGTCGAAAATTTGTCCCCATCTGAGAACTCGGCTGCGTGTGATGCAATGTCAAACTCATCTGGGAACTCCACCAGGCACAGTGTGCAAGAAGAGAAATCAAAGGTCTGTGAGGATTTACCAAGTGGAAAATTTCCCATTGTTGCCCTCAGATCGCCCTGAGCACTAGATGCAGTGGGCTTGTGCATTGTAGAAGGACTGGCACGGGAAGCAGCTGAGGTCACTCCTTTTACTAGAAAAAAAGCCCGATCGCTTGCCATGGTCATGTTCTCACAGTGAGGACATGAACTATTCACAAACGCTGTCTCAAAAAGGCATCTTTAAAAATGGCAAAAAAGCATCTTTAAAAAGACGCTCTCCATCTGAGCTTGCTCTTTCACTGAAACGCTCAGGGGAAGCTCTCTCTGCACTTATCCGTGTGAGGCGCGGAGAGAGACCGCTGTACTGCGGCGTAACCCCAGCAATCCTTCTCACGGAAATGAGCTTGTGTGTAGAAGACACTTCGCTCGTAGCCTGGATGCCAGCCCGAACTCCACCCACAACATTTTTTGTACGGGAAGTTCGGTCTGGACTCAATCCATTGAGGAGAAATTATGATCGGTTCAGAAATCATCGGGCCAATCAAATTGCCAGGGCGGGCTTTATACGATGATTGACAGGTGGTCTTCAGTAACGTAATCCTCACATCGTCAAAGAGCGCTTGTCAAAGATGAGTGCAGCTGGAGAATTGAGATCTTTTTTTAATAGACAAACAGAGAACTGCAATCAAGACATTTGTCAATATATTTTTGGCGCCCTTCCTACATGATTGGGGAAAAGTGTAACTTATCAGCTGGCTCTGACGGTCGCTAAGAAGATGGGACGTAATGAAAAGCCTGTGGTCGTTGTGGTTTCTCCTTTGGTGGCACTCATGGAAAAGTAAGTAAAAGAAGTAACACTCGTTATTTAACTTCTAAAATAAATAAAGTAGGCTACGTTCTGTATTTGAAAACTGCGCTATGCAAAGGAGTTGACTTATGCGTTGCTCTGATTGGTTGGTAGGTCTACCGACTATCCAATGGAGTGCAGAGGTTTTTTTGTCCTGGTTCGGTTACGACACGCCTCATAATTAAAGCTCAATTGAGTGGTTTCAGACTCATATTCTTTCTTGAATATGAGTATGACGAAGTCAGGCTACTTCGCTCGGTTCCCGAAGAGCAAATCCGAATGACGGGATGCAAGTCGCTAACTTTATACCCGTATATCCGGTGAAGTGGCGCATGCAAATTCCACTCGCCATGTTTCATGGCCTTTTCTCAAAATATCAGAGTTGATTGCGGCTCACAAGTATGACCCCGGGTGTTAGTCATTGACACCAAGTTGAAGTGATTGACAGAAATAGAAACCAGTGTTACTTAAGCATTATTTATATACTATTACAGTATTTTGAATTAGCTTTTATTTTGATATGCGGATTTTATAATATTAATAATAATACATTTTATTTGAGGCGCCTTTCTTGGCACTCAAGGACACAGTGCAGAAATGCAAGACATTAAAAGCAGCAAAGCCAAAACAATAGAACATTAAAACAAAAATTTAGATAAAAGCAAAATTTAAATCACATGTGGTAGGCATTTTCATTTTAGTTTACATTTTTGTTATTTGTTTTATTTAAATATTTCTATCTTTCATTGAATTTTTATTTCATTTTCAGTCATTTTAGTACTTTAGAACTTAAGCAGCATTTCTCATTTTTAAGTTTTTCATCTAATATTTATATTTCTATTCATTATTTCAGCTCTTAAATTGTCAAACAGCGATTTTAATAGTCTTAGTTTTATTGAAATCAGCATGTATCACAGTGTGTTATTGGTAATTGTTTTAATTTTTAATCAACTAGTCAAAATGGCTCCTCTTTTTGAACTTTTCATTCATTTAGTACAAATACATAATATACAAGATATAAACTGAAAGCATAAATTACGAGATATATACTGAATATCATCAAGGCTAAAAAAATGACCATTAAATCCTTTCACAGACAAAAGGTAAATAATGAATGACTGTTTATGGATAATTTCATGAGAAATATACATTTTTCAAAGAGTGAAATTTGATACTCTGACTTAAATGAAACGCGTTATCTTAACCAACAAACAAGGTATGATAAAAACACAGGAATTAAGCTCACCGTGTTTGAAACAGCTGAGAACCGGACGTTTCGTTCGCGGTCGATGGTCTGGTCAATAATGATAAGGCTGGCTTGCTCGGATGAGCAAAGTTCATTTTAACTCAATCAACTGGATTTCAGTTTACCCACTCATTAACCTTGGATTTACGCTTTTTCCAGATACTACAAACGGTGACAAATGTCTCCAGATTGATCCAGTTAAGAAAAGCAATGTTTCTGAGTTTGCAAGGTTAACCTTAATGAGAAACACACACAGCGTAGAGCCGCATGATGTCACCGGCAATGACAATGACACACTCAAGAAACACATTCAATATGAACAATATCTGAACACATGAAGTGTAAATGTAACCCTACAGAGACACGTCGAGCTGCTCGTTCCTCCTCAGGAGACCACAGGAGGTGGCGACTGCTCCTCTCGCTCTTCTTGATCCCATTCCGTCTGGAGTTCAGAGGAGACTTCGGTGAACAGGTGATCCCAATCCCAGGCAACATCCTCCTAAAAACCATGAAAACTCATCATCGGAACTTCATTATGAGAGTGGAGGCTGTGAAGCACGAGAAGTACTTACACTCATGCCGAGAAAGGGTGGGGGAATAAACTCAAAATCTCAAAAATTGATTTTCTAAATGTTAATTAATAACGCTTTGTTGACGGAACGCTAAAAGGCGACTTCGACTTTGATAAGAGCAGCGAAAGCGTTGAATTCACCGCAGGTAAATAACAAACAGCGAGACCTAATTGCAAATTCGGTGGAGAATTCGGTTGTAAACCACACGTCAGATCAAACGGTGCAGACGTGGAAACCAGGACAACCTTAAAAGCTTCCACCCAACTCGGAAAAGGCAAAGCGAATTACAAATCACTTCCTGTTCACAAATCATGTGTACTTAATTCAAATATATTGGAAGTAAATTCATTATGGATCATTACAAATACTTTGCTTTAAAAGTGCCAAATAGTCACACAGTGAGAAATAAAATCTGTATAGTAAAAAAAGATAACTTTTTTTATTTTGTGAAGAATCTATGCATCTTCAGTAAGGAAACAATGTGATTTATACAGCTGAGCTGTCTGTCAAAAACAAAAACAACAATAAAATTATCAAGAAAGTAGAGTCAATGACTTCTTAGGAAAGCTCTGAAACTACAGAACTTTTAAAAAATCATTTTGATCGTTATTTTTGTTATAAATAACATTTTGATAGTTATTATTGTACTTGTCGTAATGGACTGTCATAGCATACACTAAACGTTTGGAGTTTTTAAAATGTTTTTATTTTCTGCTAAAATGGTAATATTGGGAAATCTTATTACAATATAAAATTTGTGTTTTCTAATTGAATATGAATTATAAAGTGTAATTTATTACTGAATATCCAGCATCATTACTCCAGTCTTCAGTGTCACATGATCCTTCAGAAATCACCCAATTTGAGGATCTGATGATCAAGACACATTTATGATTACTATCAATACAGTGGAAACCGTGATACACTATCATTCAAAGGTTTGAGGTAAGATTTATTTTCTAAAAACATTATTCATCAAGGATGCATTAAATTGATTAAAAGTGACAGTAAAGACATTTATTACGGTACAAAAGATTATATTGCAAATAAATGCTGTTCTTTTGAACTTCCTATTAATACAATTTTTTGAAAAATAAAATGTATCACAGTTTTCACATGAATATGAAAAAATCGACATTGATAACACTGATAAATAGTGATCATCAGATCCTCATATTGGAGTGATTTCTGAAGGGTCATGTGACACTGAAGACTGGAGTATTTCAGCTTTGATCACAGGAATAAATTACACTTTACTATATATTCACATAGAAAGGTATGATTTTAAATTCTAATATTTTTTCACAATATTACGTTTTTTACTGTATTTTTGATCAAATAAATGCAGCCTTGGTTCCACAGAAGAGACACGTATGAATATGTAATGACGTGAAGGTGAGTAAATGGCTATCACTGTAAAACATTGTGAGAATTTAAAGTATGAAATGAAGAATTGATGAATCTGTTAAATCTGACCCTAGAAAGAGCCGGACAAACGCTGTATTTACTCCTAGAGCTCACCTCTCTCACCTCCTGCTCCGGCGCCAAAACCTTCGTGAGCAACTTCAGGTCGATCTCTCCATCCTGGAAACATTCAACACAAGCAAAACATTGGGCAAGCAATTACTGACAATACCACAGCTATGCAATCTAATCCAGGTCAGCATATTCACCCTAAAATACTGATGGGAAGGATCCTCTAAACTGATTCAGAAACTTTACAAGAGTCAACAGCCTGTGTTGTTGTGTAGGAATGATGGGAAGAGAGAGTGTCTCACCAGGGTCTGGAAAGCAGAGTACTTCATGAGGTCGTTGTCCAGGTCTCTGTAGGTCATGACTCGGTTCACCTGGATACTGAGGACAAGAGACAACTCTAAACACGTCATCTTAATAGTTCTGTCAGTAATGACTCTCCCTCATGTTGATTAACCCCGTAAGACTTTCGTTCATCTTCAGAACACAAATTAGCCCACTGTTACACAACGTGAACTCACTTGAGGCCCACAGAGAAGGAAATTAAGAGTTGAATAAAGTTGTTATTTTGAGCACAAGAAGTATTCTCGTTGCTTGATAAACTTAAGCCGCTGTAGTCACTCAGGCTATTTTAGCGATGTCTTTAATAACTTTCTGGGCCGGCCAGTTTCAATTACAATAGATGTCAATTAAAGCTCTCAGATTTCATCAAAAATATCTTAATTTGTGCCCTGAAGATGAACGAAAGTGTTGGAACACCGTGAGGGAGAGTCATTACAGACAGTTTTCATTTTTGGGGTGAACTATCCCTTTTAGAGCCCGACCGATAAAGGATTTTGAAGGCCGATACCGATATACCGAAACAAATATTTTTGGGTTTTAAAATCCGATATATCGGTCGGTATTTTTTTTTATTAAATATTGTTGGATTTCACACACGTGTAAAAGAAAAGCTAAGTTTTCTGCACAAGATACGTTTGATACTTTTTCTCTACGTCTAAATGTTCACTCCTCGCAAGTCTAACTTACATTTTACAATGTAGGGACTGTAACTAGAGATATGCTAGTTATAAATACAGTAATCATGACTTTATTTAGGCAGAAAAAGTTCATTGTGGTTTCCAAGCTCATTAATGTTAACGTTAGCGGTCTTCCACTGATGATAGTGACGTTAGCTAGCTTTGTGGTTAGCTAGTCTATGATGAGCCATAATTTAGCAATAGATAACATCATACTGCAAATTGTAAAACATATATTTTCAATATAACAGGCCAAGGAGAGATGATTGAAGCGTGTTTCATCCGTTTTTATTTTATTTTTTTAAATATTCATTTATTGGCCATTAAAACTGCCGATACCGATATTTTGGAAAATGCCTAATATCGGCCGATATATCGGTCTGGCTCTAATCCCTTTAAAGACTAGATTGTCCTGCCTTTAAATCGCTGATAGACAACCAGATGAAATTCTTTTCAGCACCATCATTCAAATTAAGAATCGATTGAAACTTTGACCAGATGAAAATATTATGACAAACCATCACACGCTAGACATCCTAAAACTATTTCACCTTTAACACTGACTTAAGATATGAATTAAATACGTTTAGGGCAATCACCATTTTTGATTTTGGTTTCATTTTCCATTTAGCTTTCTTAAGGCCGGTCCGAAATCAGAGATTGATTGTATTATTTTATTCCATGGCAGCTCTAGATTAGCACAATTAACTATTCGAGATTAGTAGTTTAATTTACATTTTGTTGTTGTTGTTTTTTTGTTAAGCACAGTATTCTCATTAAAGCTGATCTGGAATGATATTTATTGTGAAAAGAATCTGAATTGAAAAAATGTTTACCCTCTTGTTAACCTTATATAAAATAAATATTTCCCAGATAATATTTTAATAATTTGTTTTGCCTATAAAAACCAATATAAATATATAAAACCAATTATTTATTTATTTGTTTTATCTGGGAACACATTATTTGTTGTTGCTTATTATATAAAAAAATAAATGAGTTTGTGTACATTAAAAAAAATCAATAGCTGCGTTTGTATTTGAAGAAAGGTGTACCACATAAGATTATCATCATATTTGTCCTTTTACTTTTGTGCTTTGTGTTAAAGCCTCAAGGAAATATATATATATATATATATATATAGGGGGGAACTTTATAATTAAGTTTCTTAGCAAGATCCATCTGTCAAATGCTCAAACAATGGACTCAACTGGACATGTTTCAGGATCATGACACTATTGTTTGTGGCCACGTGGACCATATGAGATTATTTTAGAAGAGGAGTTGATACCTGGGTGGAGCAGCGATCTGCATGGTGAGATCTTCGTCTTGAACCTCCTCCAGGTCTGGAATCACTGGGATGTCTAGAACAAGTAGGAGAAATGCATTTTCCATTGAACTCTAACAAGATATGTAATATAGAAGCTACTCCTACTGTAAAATAGCTGTTATTAAAGGGATACTCCACCAAAACAAAGGAAAACTCTCTCATTAACTCGCCCTTATGCTGTCCCAGATTCATGACTGACATGCTTCACATGAACACAGACATTTTTAGAAACATAAGCCATCTTTGTTTCTCCATAAAGCACATGGACGGGACCCTCAAAAGCCGCTTTCCGACCGGAGGGACTTTTGCAGTTCCTAGAACCTAACGTTCCTATAACCCTTTTTTTCTCGTGTTCCGACCGGACTAAATTGGGGATTTTTTAGTTCCTCAGACCGTAGTTCCTATGGGCCCTATCTTGCACCCGGCGCAAATGACTTTATACACAAACGCATGTCTCATTCCTATTTTGCACGCGCGCAAAGCGGGATTTTCCCCTCCACAGACGCACGTCGGTAAACTAGGAAATGAACTTGCGCTCCCTGGGCGGATCGGCGCAAAAAGGAGGCGTGTTTCGGCGCAAACATTCCCTGGTGCTATTTTACACTTCCAGAACACAATTGTGAACACAACGCGCACAATTCCAGAACACAACGCGCGTTGCGCGTTCATAATGCTATTTTAAGCGCGCATGCTTGGCCATAATATAGCGGGTACACAACGCGCATATACTGATTCTCTCATCAACATAGATGCAGTAGTTTTTATTTTTGCAAATCATACATTATAACAAGGAAAAATATTAACACATGAGGGAAATCATTTTGGTTTACATGAAGATGAAAAAACTGAAATACCCATTTCTTAAGGCTATTGTAGTAGCCTACTAAAGGATCAGACCTGTTTGCCCAATGGTGGCAAGAAACATACGTATAGGCTATAATGTTTAACCGACGCTGATGTGCAAGAGTTTCTCCCATCCCCAGACAACGTCACTTCTCTGTCTTTCACTGTCCTGACAAGAACGTCGGTCTCATCGGCTGTGAACGCTGCTGGCGCGCGCCTGGTAAACCCGCCGTTATAATAACAATCCGTCATGCAACATGCGCACCTGTTCTTAAAGGGTATGTTGGATGGCGCTCGGATTGGTTTATTTCACGTTACGCCCAAACCACACCTATGAATAATGAAGCTACTTCAGACCAACCTCTTTTAGATTTGCGCCAGGCGCAAGAGGCATTTATCCCGCCGGGAAAATAGCAACAGCGCCGGGACCCGCCCACAAAGTTACTTGCGCCATGCGCTTTGACACTTGCGTTTCAGATCGTTAAAATAGGGCCCTATAACTCTTTCAGTACCTAGTCTAGAGCGAGGACTTTTTTAGTTCCCTTTCCCTTGGTCTACGCTGATTGGTTCAACTTATAAGTCATGCCCACTGTCAACACGGAACTTGTAGCGCGCTGTCTGCCATATGCCGTGTGTTTTAGCAAAACATTACAACGAGGATAAAGACAAACATAACGCGTTCAACCAGCTAATTGCTAATGCTAGCTAAACTTCCCCGTCGTTTTGTTTGCCTCCTGCGCTCTGCTCTTTTATCTTCTTCCATCATATTACTTAATATCATATTACACTGGAGCCTTCGTCTTCTGTGTTTCTCTCTACAGAACTCAAGCATAACCTTTAACGCCGCCGTTCGTTCTCCGTTATTAAGGTCCCGGCAAGGCAGAACAGGAACATTGCAATCGCTCTTTTTTTTTATAAGAACAATCTTAGTACAGACATTTATGTATACAGCAAAATTAACATACAATATATAAATTACAAAGTGTTTCATACTAGGGGGGTATTGTAAACTTATATAAAGATATTATAACATTTGCATATTTTCAATGTTTTAAACGCTTTTTGCTTCATAGAAAATCGGAGTGAATCAATATAAACCTCAATTTCTTTCCTAAATAAAATAAATGTAGGCTTTTTACAGGAGAATTTGCATTTATGAACATAAAATTTTGCCATTAAAAGAATGAAATTAATTAAATAATTCTGATTGTGCTTAAATGCTGGTTTGTTGTTGTATGTGGCCGCGCTACGTCTAGTGATGACGCTTTAAAGACCGTCGCCGTGCTTGCGTTACCCCTCCTACCAGTTCCTATGGCCACTTGGCCAGTGTGAACGCAAGCAGCAAAACCGAGTTTGGGGGAGAGTAGTTCTTACAACTGTTTAGAAGTGGACAGTTCCTATAGCTAAGTTCCTATAACTACTTGTTCGGAAAGCGGCTAATGTTGAGGCTTCATAAACCACACAAAACAAACACTACTGTAATGCATTCGAAAGCGCATCCTATTAGCTTGCTAGGAAAAACAGCACACAAACACAGCCAGAATAAAAGTAAATAAAGACAAATGCTTTATATTGAAAATAAGACCAACATATTATGACCTGCACCTGCCTATTTTATTAATAACAGGGTTTCTGCAGGTTTCAGTAAGTCAAATTTAAGACCTTTTTAAGACCATAAACATTGAAATTTAAGACCGCAAGTTCGTTATTTCAAATGTAGGTGCGCGTTATGCACGCTCAAAATGAAAGCGACGCGGTCGCGGTGCGACGCGCTTGTTTTTTCCAAACCCGTCCGGGCCGAATCGAGATAAAAACATCTCGATTCGCACAGTAGGTTTGTAAATGGCCTCTTGGCGAGCTACCTCGTATCAAGCCACGAGCTAATGCTAGCACCCAAGCAGCATGTTTGAACCGATTGATCTGCACTAGAGGTCCGCTTTATAGGCTTAGACTCAATACTTTTTTGCTACTTTTTGATAACTTTCTGCGGCCAGAGTTTTTGGCAGATGAACGAGGGTAAACTCTTTTACCCTCTAACCGTTTTTAAAAATCTAAAACTAACCTGAAAATCTAAAAATCTAAAACTAAATCTGAAAATCTAACCGTTTTTAATACTTTTTAAGGCCTTAAATTTAAAGTTCAGAATTTTAGACCTTTTAAGACTTTTTAAGACCCCGCAGAAACCCTGAATAAACTTGATTCAAGTTCAGTTGAATTACTGAAATAAATAAACTTTTGTACGATATGCACATTTTTCGAGTTTCACCTGTGCATCGACACCAACACTTTCAGAACGATGAAAACATTGACATCCAATCAGAATGCATCCATTTTTTTTTTAAAGAAGCAGACGTCAAAACTTTATCACTCCTCTAATACTTGGTTAAAACTTGGTTATTTTTCAATTTTTCATTTTTTAGCCTATGTTGTGTGCTGATGTTGTTTCGTCACTTATTGTTGTGTGTCGTATTTGTCTTACTATTACTTTTCTATGTTGTTATTATTTGTGGACTGTAAAAGTCATTTCTTGTTTCATAACTTTATTTTAGGTTGCCATCATAATAACTGGCCGGGGACAACAGATGAAAATTAGCCTGTTGAGCTAACTCTGGCTCATTTACAGTTATTTTACTGTTAATTAATGAGCACTGTCCCTGTAAAATAAACAAATAAATGAAATGAAATACTAGTACCACTTTACAATAAGGTTCATTTATTAAACATTAGTTCATTAGTGCATTAACTAACATGAACTAACCATTTGTTACTGTATTTGTTATTCTTTGTTAACGTTAGTTAATACAAATCTAGCTGTTCATTGTTTGTTCATGTTAGTTCACAGTGCATTAACTAATGTTAAGATTTTAATAAAGTATTAGTAAATGTAGAAATTAACATTACCAAAGATTAACAAATGCTGTAGAAGTATTGTTCATTCTTTGGTAATGTTAACTAATGTAGTAACTAATGAACCTTATTGTAAAGTGTTACCGAAATACTAAACAGAACGTTATCGTACTTTGGTGTGAATGCTAATAAAACGAACGTTAGCATGAACGGGCCTTTCTGCTAAGTTTACATAAACATGGACTGTCCACAATGGAGTCTTATTTGAGTTTTATTAACTCGCCGAGAGCCCGATTTTGGCTTTAAACTGCTCATGTGATGGAGCCGCTAAGTTTTCCTCTTCGAGACTCGCGCACGGCCATATGCTCCAGCTACTGCCGGGTGTTACGGCGAGTTGCAGCATTTCCCACAATCCCTCCAATCATCACAGATGCTGTCTGTCTCCTCGGCACGGCTCTGTTTATATATTGTGTGTGTGAACCGTTTGATTCCCTCCCTCCTCTCGGTGTTTCTCTCACTCTCGCGCTGACATCCTCCTCCTCGCTGCCCCCTGTCACGGAGACCAGGCGGCCATGAATATTCAGTGGTGGAGACAGTATCTCTCCCCGCTGTGAGGCGGCGCTCCGGCCAGGGGCTCCCCAGAAACCGACACACACACTCGGAGCCGAGCATTTGGGCCCTGTCAGCGCCGGCCACCCTCAGGACCCGTCAGGCCAGAGCGGCGACCTGCGTGTCCACTCGGGCCGGGCCGGGCCGGGCTCCAGGAGCGCGGGCCTGCCTGCGAGCCCATCTGTGTGGGGTCGGAAGTCACGGCGAGGCCTGGCAGGAGCCGCGGTGCCAAGAGCCACGCACCCGCTGCCCAGAACAGTGGGAACCCGCTTTAATTGGCAAAACTCGACAGGACAGAGCGTGGCATCGCTCCCAAAGAAGGACAAACTTTCACAGCCCTTCGCCTCTTGCTTTTTTTTGGACAGGCTTTTGCTGGAGTGCGTTCAGGTGTGGCACGTTCACAAAATCACCGTCACTGTGCTTCACACGGAAGAAAGCGGTGCTTTTCTTTATCGAGGAGCGTTTCGTTGATCAAACTTTTGTCACCTTCAGCACTCAAAGGAGTAGTTCACTTTTGAAAAAAACTTTTGCTGATAATTTACTCACCTCCATGTCATCCAAGATGTCCATGTCTTTCTTTCCTCAGTCGAAAAGAAATTAAGGTTTTTGATGAAAACATTCCAGGATTTTCTCCATATAATGGACTTCAATGGGAACCAAACGGTTCAAGGTCCAAAAGACAGTTTCAGGGCAAACTGTTCAAATGTCTTTAAACGACACCAGACGATGAATAAGGGTCTTATCAAGCGAAACGATGGGTTATTTCAAAACTTATTCCAAAAATGTAACTTTTTTAAGGACAAATGCTTGCCTTGCTCTATTCTGTGAGGCGCGTTTGTAACGTCACATAATTCGTAATTACGTTCAAAAGGTCACGGGCGACTTAGCCGGAAGTACAGAGTCAAAATCGTCCAACATCGTTGTTTTACCTTTTAATTCCTTTTTTTGTAAACGCGTTTGAGCTAGTTTGCACGTTCAACCTATGCGTTCAACTTGTAAACACTGACTCTGTACTTCCGGCTAAGTCGCCCGTGACCTTTTGAACGTAATTACGTATTACGTGACGTACAAACGCGCCTCACAGAATAGAGCAAGGCAAGCATTTGTCCTTAGAAAAGTTACATTTTTGGAATAAGTTTTGAAATAACCCATCGTTTCGCATGATAAGACCCTTATTCATCGTCTGGTGTCGTTTAAAGACATTTGAACAGTTTGCTCTGAAACTGTCTTTTGGACCTTGAACCGTCTGGTTCCCATTGAAGTCCATTATATGGAGAAAATCCTGGAATGTTTTCATCAAAAACCTTCATTTCTTTTCGACTGAAGAAAGAAAGACATGGACATCTTGGATGGCAAAAGTTGTTTTTAAAGTGAACTACTCCTTTAATGTCGAGTGTGTGAGTGATTCCTCAAATCAGTGTGTTGATGAGGAAGAGTGTGACGCTTTACTAAGTGATCCGCTGAACGAATAAACGGGTGAAAAAAAAATCCCACAGATGCTTATTGAAGGAGGATCCAGAAGATCACTGATGACATCTACGCATTTGGCAGACGCTTTTCATCTAAAGTACAAATTATTTACATTCTTGTCAGTTCTAGTTTCCCCTGGGAATCGAACCCATGACCTTGGCGTTGCAAGCGCCAATGCTGACTAAAGGAAAGCCTAAAATGCAAGGTCAGAAACAATAATCTAGAATCCCTTAATACCACATAACAACTAACACATGCGTCGTTTTGAATGATTCGTTAGTGGCACTGAATGAATCCAAAATATAGTTATAGTGATTTATAATGATTTCACTTGCTTATGCCATCTGGTATTTATTTTTTCCCTGAGCTCATGCATTCTGGGATTGCCTTCTCCACCAATGCTGCGTTATGATCTTTAAAAAACGATCCCTCCACACACACACACACACACTATCTCAAGGAGATAAACGTGGTCATTTTTAATTCCCTCTCAGACTTCCTGAATCCCGTCACAAAAGCCACGTTCAATTCATCTCCCTGACCCTCATAACAAGCCCCGTTATCCTACATTGATAACTTCTTCCTTTTCTCTCATTTTTAATTAAAGCTAATTAAAAATGCCAGCCTCGTTTAGTCACTGACAAGATTCATCTGTGTTCCTGATCCACAAATAAATGCAGGCGCGCGCGAGCGCTGCTTCATATTCATGAGCGCGAGGTGACAGCGTCCCCTCATCGCTAAAGCGTGTGGTTCAGCAGATTCGGGCCCCCGCGGACCCGCAGTCAGATCTAATGCTCTCAGAGCAATGACATCATAAAGCCTCCGCAAACAGGCCGCCGGACCTCAACTTCTACACCCTCGCCGCGTCTGGCCCCATAATGCACCGTCGACACAATCCTCGACGTGGAGCGGCTCTCGCTATGCAAACGCCACCGTTAAGCGGCCAGAGAAAACAGCGTTTCGTTTAATGAGGTCGCGATACGACCCGTGACACACGAGGTCGAGGGGGAACGGACACCGAAACCGGGGTTTGATGCTGATTCTGTCAAAAAGTCGAGTGTCACGTCTCTACACGATGACCACATTATGCTCTTATTTATATTTATGAGTCGGATTCAGTGAACGGGCGACACCGCTCAGACATCAGTGTGATGATTTATGCAGAAGCTACTAGTTATGAGTTTGATTTGCGTTGATATAACATGAATGAAATTAATTTTTTTACATTTTCTCTTCATTTGAATTTTAGTTAGTTTTAGTCATTTTGCCTTTTTTTAGGGCTGTGCAACGAATAATCGCATCCAAAATAACAGTTTGTGTGTACTGTGTATAATTATTTTATATATATATATAAATACACACACATGCATGTATATATTTAAGAAATGTTTGCATGTGCATACTGTATGTGTGTATATAAATAAAAATATATATATCTTAATAATATAGATTAAAAAAATCTTAAATATATACATGCATGTGTGAGTGTGTATTTATACAAAATAATTATACACAGTACACACACATACTATGTAAAAACAAACTTTAATCAAATTGCAACGAATAATCGCATCCAAAATAAAAGTTTGTGTGTACTGTGTATAATTATTTTTTAGATACAGATACACACACATGCATGTATATATTGAAGAAATGTTTGCATGTATATACTGTATATATAGATACATTTAGATTTTATATATAAATAATTTTTTTCTTAAATATAAGCATGCATGTGTGTATTTATATCTAAAAAATATTTATACACACTACACACACATAATGTAAAAACAAACTTTTATTTTCGATGCGATTAATCCTTTTTAAATATATATTTTTTAAATTTTCTCTTCATTTGAGTTTTAGTCATTTTGTTGTGTTATTTTGTCTTTTTGGGGCTGTGCAACGATTAATCGCATCGAAAATAACAGTTTGTGTTTACATAATATGTGTGTGTACTGTGCATAATTATATTTTCATGCATGGCAATGTTTGTATGTTTATACTGTATGTGTGTATATAAATAATTTATATTATATATAAATATAAATATTTTATATATAGATAAAAAACATTCTTAAATATTTACATGCATGTGTGTGTGTATTTAAGCAAAACAATTATACACAGTACACACACATATTATGTAAAAACTAGGGCTGTGAAATGATTAATCAGTTTGTGTTTACATGATATATGTGTGTGGTGTGTATAATTATTTTGTGTGTATATATATATATATATATATATATATATTTATGTGTGTGTGTGTATATATGTGTGTGTGTGTGTGTATATATATATATATATACACACACACACACACACACACACATATGCATAGAAATATGTGCATGTATATACTTGACATATATTTATACAAAATTAATATTATACTAGGGCTGTCAAACGGTTAATCGCATCCAAAATAAAAGTTTGTGTTTACAAAATATATGTGTGTATATTGTGTATAATTATTATTATATATATAAATACACACATGCTTGTATATATTTAAGAAATATTTCCATGTATATACTGTATATAGATTTATATATGTTTTATATTATATATAAATATCAATATTTTATATATAAATAATGTTGTTTTTTTCTAAATCTACATGCATGTGTGTGTATTTATATATACAAAATAATTATACACACACATATATTATTTTTATTTTCGATGCGATTAATCTTCTTCATCAGTTTATTTACCATTCGTTATTTTAGTACTTAAACCAAATGCAACCCGCTTAAATAAATCCAGTATATTGACACTATATTAGCAGACCAATACATGTTGGTTAATTTGTCATTAATTCTTAAATCTTCTAACAACATCAAATATGCTGTTCATGTATTTGTGACACTCAGTCAGTAAAGATGATGTATTTGACTGTAGTTTAATACATATTCAGGCAGCTGTATCCAGTGTGTTATTTCTGCATAATCACTTTATGTTATAATCATTTAAGGTCTCTTAATCATTCCTGAGTGCAGCCTTAGCCTGAAGATGGCATGTTTCTATCAGGTCTTTAAGCCTAATGTAAGTGTGTTTGCCGCTGGTGTGTGTGTAATAATAAGTTATCAATGGCAGCAGCTGGAAGCTCGCAGGATCGGCCCTCTTATGGGATGTCCAACAGTAAATTAGCAGCCATTAGCTTCAGTTCTGTTTAAATTTGACTGGAGATGTTCATGGTGGATGTGTTTGAAGTGGGGATCATCTATACTCACCGCTCTCAGTGTCGGAGCCCTCGGGGGTTTGAGGCCGCAGACGCCGGCTGCACACACACGGGGAGAGACAGAGTTAAACACACACACTCCATCCATGAACAAAACACACACACAGCATCTTTACTAATGAAAACGCTCTCCGAAGGGGTCAGATTTGAAAACACCATTTTTGTGTAGTCGTGCGGACTGTCCAAACTGAGGCGCTGAAGTGTAGTCATGTGACTGGTGAAACTGGAAAAATTAGAATATTGTGCAAAAGTGCATTTATTTCAGTAATTACACTTAAAAGGTGAAACTGATATTTTTAGTTTAAACCATCCAGAGCTCTCGCAGTCTCAGAGATGTTTTTCCTCGAGTAACCTCGTAAAGACAGTCGATTACGCGACGTCTTAAGAATAAAACGCGTGTGACAGACAGACAGTATAATGACACCGTAATGGATCCGTGCACTCGCTCTTAACCCTAAAACCGTATTATGGACAAATGTGGGCAAAATAGTTTTGATTTATTTTTAAAAAACACTTCCCTTGATCTGAGCGGTCCAAGACTTGGCTACTTTTCCTAAGTTTGCCTCCTGAAAACACACATTTTTTTGACTCAATTCTACAATGTTAAGTGGGTGAAAAACAAACTCCTTAATCTTGTATTTGGGTCAAAAATGGGCACCCATAGAAATGAATGGGGAAAAACTGTAATTTAGAGCTAAAATAAGCCAAAATAAGACAGCAAAGTCACTTCATCTTTAGGTTTTAGCTCGAAGAACTTATTGAAATGATATTTTAATGTAGTTAAAAAAAACATAAAATATGCATAATTTACATAGGTAAAATATGGTACTTTTTGAAGTAAATAAATTCAAAAATACCCCCAAAATAAAAAAAAAACACCATAAATGGATAGACAAAACTTTATTGAAGACAGTGATATAACATTTATAATAAATAAAAATAAGGATCACACCCGAGTCCTCTGTGCCCACATTTGTCCACAATTACAGGATTAAGGGCTATAAAGTGAATACGGCTACAGTGAACGCAGCCATATGTGTGCGTTGTCAAAACAACACAATATAGCATTAATTGTAAGCAAACAGAATTAATAGCCTATGTATTCAATTCAGTCAGAACTAAAAGACTATCCAGTATTATTTAACATTGGATTACTTTATTCAGTCTCTGTAGTATTTAAAACTTGTCTTTTTATGTCTCTTTATTTGTGTCTTCATCCTATTGTTCAATTTAAGTCAAAGATTGAAATCAAGCTTCCACGTGTTGCATAAACTCCCCATTGTAAAAACAAACATTTAAAGATCATTGTAATACAAAATTGGGTCCCACTTTATATTAAGTGGCTTTAAGTACTATGTACTTACATTGAACAATAAGTAAAATGTATTATTGTGTTCCTGTTGTATTGTAAAACACTTTTGCTGCTATTGGGGTGTGATACGGGTAAGGTTAGGGACAGGTGTGGTGGTTTGGGTCGGTTTAAGGGTAGGTTAAGGTGTGAGGGGAGGGTCAACTGTGTAATTACAAATGTAATTACATAAAGTAATTATAGCTGTAATTACATGCTGGTATTTTTAAAACATAAGTACAATGTAAAAACATGTATGTACACAATAAGCCCATTGTATCAAATTATTAATTTCAATGTAAGTACACAGTACTTAAAGCCACTTAATATAAAGTGGGACCAAAAACGGATAACTGATATTTATTTATCTACATCAATCTCAAACATACACTCTAAAAAATTCTGGGTTGTTTTAACCCATCTTTGGGTCAAATATGGACAAACTCAGCTATTGGGTTAAATGTTTAAATGACATTTTTAACCCAACATTTGGGTTTTTTCCATATTTGACCCAAATTGGGTTAAAACAACCCAGGATTATCCTGTTCGATGAAGGCGTGCGCCTGTTCTGACTTTAATTTTGCATCTTGCATCAAAATCCTGTCTATTCATTGTGTGCATTTAGTGTAGTGTCCCTAAAATAAGGAGAGTTTTATATGCAGGTTTGTGGCTCTTCATTTCTTTGTTTTAATGAACCACTTTTTTATAAATATAGGATTTGTATTACATCTATATTCATTATTGTCGAATCGAAACTGAACATCTGAATTGAAACCAAGCCCTAACCAAAATCATAACAAATAAAGGCTTGAAATATCTCACTTTGCATGTAACGAGTCTATTCAATATATTAGTTTCATCTTTTAAGTTGAATTACTGAATTAAATTGCACGATATTCTAATTTTTTAGAGTTTCTCCAGTACTGTACCCACAGATATTGATGTTTATAGCGGTTTTGTGCCTGTTGTGTGCGGTTCACTTTCACACAGTTGCTAAAGTATGTTCCTTCACACACTGTTCAAAGATGACAGAATACACTCGCGTTTGCTAAACATGAGCAGTTTTAGTGTTTTAGACACACACAGATAACGGTGAGAGAGAGCGACCTGACGCGTCAGTGAATGCTGAGATATTCGGATAAATAAAATTATCCTACCAGAAGAATTACGCGATAACTTTATTATTTATTTTCCCGTCTGTATCATCTCAGAGAGCTTCTGTGAGGGTTTACGCACGCGCAGTAAAGGGGAATTTAGCGTTTTCAGGCGATTTCCAAAACGCCAATGTGGACGGAAATCGCTTTTAAACGAAAATGTATCCGGATTAATGTAGACGATAGAGCCCGACTGATAAAGGATTTTGAAGGCTGATACTGATACAAATATTTGTTGGTTTTAAAATCCGATATTCCGATATATCAGCCGATATTTTTTTTTTCAGAAACGCGCAACAAAACATTAACAAATTTCCCTAAAATTAGTTATTTGTAGTTATGAATGAGTTTTAACTAAAATAATTAGGGATGCTCCAATCAGGATTTTTGCAGCCAATACCGAGTACCGATTTCTTGTCATGGTGATCGGCCGATACCAATTCCAATGCTTAATTGACTTAATATAAGAAAAATAAACAATATATAAATAAACAAAAATAAACAAAATGGAACAGTTTAACGCAGCCCATAAGGTTTATTTAAACATTGTCCAATACTGTGGAGGACAAAATAAACATTTAGTCTCCTAAAATGGAGAAGTCCGATGTAATTTAAGCATCGTCTAATACAAGTCTGAGCAGGACAGACTTTTCTTTGCCTTTTTTGCAGTTGCCAGTTTTTCATATTCGCCATACGTCTCACGGTGGCTGCTTCTTAAGTGACGAATCAGGTTCGTTGTATTAAATGTTTTGAACAATGCTCCCCCACGTGTGATTTCTTTGGAAAATACACAGCAAATAGCGAATTTTTCATTTTTGTTCGAAACATCGTAGTAGTTCCACACCGGCGAAGACATGACTGCGCGCCAAACAATTTAAGTCCCCACGCATCATACGTCCTCTCGCGTGTTGACGTCATCAAATCACGATCGGTTTGTAAGATCGGCCAAGTTAGTGAGTACCGATCGAGTTTAATAAAATGTTATTATCAGCCGATACCGATCTCCGGCCGATTGATCGGAGCATCCCTAAAGATAATATGATAATGCATTTTAAAAAGAAACTTGTTTCTTTTATTGTCGCAACAGAACAGGGGAGGAACCAAACCTCATTAATGTTAACATTAGCGGTTTTCCACTGATGATAGTGGCATTAGCTAGCTTTGTGGTTAGCAGGGACGATGTAGAGCGCCCTCTGGTGGACAAACTATACAACTCCAACACTCATGACATGGTTGAAGCGCGTTTCGTCCGTTTTTATTTTATTTTTGAAATATTCATTAATCGGCCATCATAACTGCTGATACCGATAGTTCGGAAAATGCCTAATATCGGCCGATAATATCGGCCTACCGATATATCGGTCTGGCTCTAGTAGACGATGTTTTCTATAGTCAGCTAAATCATGTGAATATACTGTGAATGTGAGTCTGTCGTCCAGTTCTCGGGGTCTCAACGCTCCTGATCCAGTCCATAAGCACAGGTTAGACATGTGAACTCCACCATCGTGCCTTTTAATCAGAGTGATTGTTCTCGCATTAACCGAGGACACTTTCAGTATGGCGGTAATTTCCTCCTTAAATCAGGAGCATAAACAAACATGTGGTTTTCTTAAGCCTAATCACTGCATGCTAATCTGAATCATGAAGGCAGTGACAGTAGAAGACAGTGAACTCACTCCTCCAGCTCTTCAGCAGCCTGACGTCTCCCAGACCTGTGGAGGACAGCACAAATCAAACTTACAACAATCAACCGCACAATCACAACTCCTCAATCACTCCACGCATGTGTGTGTGTGTGGATCTGGCTCCTCATCCAGAACTCAGACAGCTTTCATTAATCACCATTCGTTTGAAAATAATCATTCGTGTGCATTAATGATTTTCACACTGTTTTGGAAAATACTTGAGGACTATTTATTTATTTGAACCCTCCTTCAGCTCGAGCTTCACGTGTCAAACCTGCCCTGATTCATCAAGGAAACGCAGGAAGAACTTTGATAGTGTTGATAGAAAAATATGATCATCAGGTTTATTAGCTCATCTCTCAATCATCATTGCATTGGATTATATGATTTAAAACTAAAGAGATTTAATCAATTAATTATCTTACTAAGAGATTATTGGCAGATTTTAGATGCATTTTATGTAAGGATCTGCTATACACTGTAAAATAAGTGAATATGCCTTATCTAATCAATAAAATTGTGGCAACAGATTACAAGCAATATTATTTATTAAACTGAACAAATTAGAATTGAGTAATAGTTAATCAAATTAATATTCTAATTAATTCTAATTTGTACAATTGAATTAATAATATTGCTTGTAATATGTTGCCACAATTTTATTGATTAGATAAAGCATATTCATGTTTACAGTGTACTGTTATAAACATCATCAATAGCATCGTAATCTTTTTGTTCACATTAATATCAGCATTTGCACCAAATTGAATACTTTAACTCATTTTGGGCCTGTGAATAAAACTGGGCTGTTTTTTCCTCCATATTTTCACTTTATCAGACTATATTAGCCATAAAAGCCTACCAAATATGATACTATGTATATAGTCTAAACATTCAATAAACTATTTTAATAAAGGTGTTTTTCCTGACTATCACTTCATGTCAGGCTCGGCACTGTACTGAAATCCTGCTGGTGTTTAGCGCCATCTAATGCACTCTCAAAAAAAAAGGTACAAAAGCTGTCACTGGGGCTGTACCTTCTCAAAAGGTAAACTTTTGTCCCTTTCATGAGCTAATAAGTACATTTTAGGTGTTAATATGTACATTAAGTGCTAATATGTCGATTTCAGGAGCTAATGTGTCAATTTCATGAGCTAGTATGTCCATTTTAGGTGTTAATATGTACATTTTGGGTGCTAATATGTACATTTCAAGTGTTAATATGTACATTTTAGGTGCTAATATGTACATTTTAGGTGCTAATATGTCAATTTCAGGAGCTGATATGTCAATTTCATGAGCTAGTATGTCCATTTTAGGTGTTAATATGTACATTTTAGGAGCTAATATGTCAATTTCAGGAGCTGATATGTCAATTTCATGAGCTAATATGTGCATTTTAGGTGTTAATATGTACATTTTATGTGCTAATATGTACCATTAAGGTACCAATATGCAGCCTTTGGGTAAAAAAGTGTACCTTTTGAAAAGGTACAGCCCCAGTGACAGCTTTTGTACCTTTTTTCTGAGAGTGTGGCTCCTGAGATTGTTTATTTGCAGTACAATATACTAAATCTGTGTGAAAATGTGCTAGAATAACACACATTTCACTAGAGCAGATAAAACTTTAACATTTATGGTTGTTGAATCAAAGGCCACGGAAATATAACTCTGGCACTAGTGTGTTTTGTGCGTGTTCGAGGGTCTTGGGATGCTGTCGTTTTAACCCATCTTTGAGTCAAATATGGACAAACCCAGCCATTGGGTTACATTTAAAAAAAAAAAATTAACCCAATGTTTGAATTCGTCCATATTTGACCCAAAATTGGGTTAAAACAACCCAGGATTTTTTAGAGTGTGATAGTGAGTTCAGTCTCATTACAGCGCCATAAACACGCTAAAACTGCCAGGAAAAGTTGTTGGGGATAAAATATATTGTGACAATTTGGCCTCAAAGATTCATCAATAAACTGACAGATCATTTAGTGTCAATTAGGAGTGATAGATCTGCAAATCCCGGGATTTCTGCCGTGGGATTAGCGGGAACAGAGCGCCGGTGATTGAGCACGAGGGGTGACATTGAGATGAAGACGGAGTCCTTGTCTTCTTCAGAGGGGGCGATTACTTTGTTTCAGAAGCCCAATCAATGCCTGGAGAAGGCCTTAACACCTCCCGGCCGGACAATCAAGAGGAGTTTGGCAGACGCTTTGACCTTTCCACAGAGTTTGCTTTATTCTCCGCTAACGGAGCCTATAGATATGGGGTTTTCACAGTGATGCCATACAAGAAAATATTAGGATTCACAAAGAACCTTTTTTAGATGAACAAGAGTTAAAAGAACAAGAGTAAAAGACATTTTAAAAACCTTTTTTCCCCATAAATAACCTTTTGTCCAATGGGCTCATGCACACTTTCAACTAGATTATTTCTGAAGTTGTAAATAAAGATTATTATAGCAAGATACTATTTCAGTCTCTCTACTTGTGTTACTCGCCATTCAATTATTTGTGAAATGGACTTGTGATTTCTGAGGGAAAACTCTCTCTACCACATATTTTTCATTGTACACTGAACGGATTCAGAATGATGAATATGATGAGCATTTGTATCAGAGACTTTAAATGGAAACGTGGGTGTTTGTGTTTTCTTACATTAGAGTTTACAGGAGAATTACAGAAATAGGAGGGATCGTGATGTTCATTTAACAGGAGATGATGCCATCATGTGGCCACTGACGGTCATTGCTTGCTGTTCCTCTACTGGAGTCAACAACAAACCCTATAGGACTGATGTAGGAGTAGGTGCAAGTGTTTAGGAATGTTTTGAGGAATACTATAGGTCATTTATCTTTACAGGGTTCGTAGACACGCTGTAAAATTAAATTACAGGACTATAAAGGAGTACTTTTTTGGTTTTCAAGGACTAATCTCACTAATCAAACAATATCTTTCTTGAGGACGTAAATATCTTTCTTCACGTCCGCGAGCGTGCACACCTCTGGTTGCAGTTTGGCTTGTCGCCAGAGGGGGCGTAGTTCTGCAAAAACTCAGAGACTTGCACAATGCACCTTTAAGCATTATCTGTTTAATAAAAAGCTGGACTGAAACACTGCGGTGTGATGAAGCGTGTGTGGAACTGTGTCTGATTGACAGCAGCACATGCAGTGACGATGTAGGGCACAACAGTGTGGGCTTTTAGAAAGGCCATCTCAGGATGGTTTACTCACTTGGCAGATCCGGTTCCTGCGCTCTCCTCCGCCCATCCTCCCTGCCGACGGGCCGGTTTCGGTGGAGGACCCTGGGATCAAACACACACACTCTCAGTACATTCACAGTCTCATGTGTGAGCGCTCAAACAGATGTGTGTCTTTCTTCACATTAACTACTAAACATTTCAGGTACGCACATCATAGTTCGCTAATGCTAGTATTAAAGAGCACCTGTTGTGCATCTGTCTTTAGTGTGTGATGTTGCTGTTAGAGCATGAAAAAGCTCCAGATATTCTCTCTATCAGTGTTTCTGAACTCCTGAAACGCCTCCATTGTAGTCTTAGAGTTTGTCTAATAGTCTGTAACATTCTGATAATAATGATGGTTGATGCAGAAAATACTTCACAATTTCACAGTTTTGACTGTATTTTTGATCAAATAAATGCAGCCTTGGTGAACAGAGTAGACTTCATTCAAAAACACTAAAAACTCTTACTGAATCCAAACCTTTAAATAAAGAGCTGGGTTATAATATAGTATGAAGTACTGAAGTAAGCGAGCGTAGGACAGTCAGAGCGCGCTGAAGGGGTTTGAGGGACCGCTGTAAGTGTGGGAACCGTTCTGACCGGGCATGACCCAAAATAGCTTCACAGCAGAAAAAAAACATCTCACTTTCTTCTTTCATTCTGAAAATAGTGGTTTGGGCCACGACAGCGGTCCTACGAGCGTCTGAAGAACGGTCCAGCTTTAACAAGACAGAATTCCTCGGGGCACAACAAGGGTGGGCAACACACACACACACACACACACACTTGAAAAAAGATATTCTCATTACCAAATTGGGTCTGCAAATAAGCCAGAGCCCTGCAGGAATTCAGTTACTCTCGGCATAAAAAACACAGCAGAGCAAATAAACTTCCGTTCCTGGGTTCCTTCAGCAGGGTCATTTGTAAATCCTGATGTCAGGATGGGGGGGGGGGGTCGCTCTGCATTCCACCTCATATGAGACGCTACACGTCTTTCATGCAATTCATGGAAAATGGGTCAGCAGAGAGAACAAGGGGAGTGAATATTAATGAGTGTTCATCAAGTGCCATCAATTCACCTGAATGAAATCACATAAAAGTCTCCCGTACTGAAGATATGAGCTTGTTAATTCACTGTAAAAAAATATTTTCAAGATCACAACATTTTTTATTTTGTCAAATCAACTTAAATAATTTATTTAGTTGAGATAACTTATTATTTTGAGTTTCTGATGATTAAATTAGTCTCCTTCAATGTATTAACTCACTTTTTCCAGTTCAATCAACTTAAAATTTTAAGGCAACCAGGTTACTTACTTTTTTAAGTTAAACCAACATTTTTTTTTACAGTGTGTGGAATAAAAATAAACGGATCTTAAATAAATTAAACCTTTTAGGTTGCATATATTGTACAACATTATTTTGATGAGTTCTGTTGTAGATAATTACATTTATGAGAAAATATTTGTGAGATAATTACATATTTAAAAAAAAAAATGCAACCGTTTTAGCTTTGAAATATATATATATATATATATATATATATATATATATATATATATGTGTGTGTGTGTGCATTAAAAGTACCATTTTCCAGTAGCGAGAATGATACTGAGAATGATACTGAACCAAATAAAGATAAATGTCTTGGCGTTTGGTGTCTTTATTGAATCAGATAAGAGTAAATCCCTCAATGAGTGAGAGAAAAGAAAGACTGAACAGTGCATATCGGGTAAAATCCCGCAAATCATTTTTTCTTACACTTGAAATGCAATTTTCATCTTTACAAAGCTTATTTTATGCATGCAAATTTAATGTACGCTTACAAACGTATGTACAAACGATTATTTTGATGATCGATTAATCTAACGATTATTAGAACGATTAATCGACTAATCGTCTATTTTTTTCCTGGCTAATCAGTAAGTTTGTAATGATTATTCAGCTATTTTAATTAGTTAAAACATTGAGTTAACATATTCTTACTATAATATTAAAAAAACAAAGTCAGTTCAGCTTTTGAATTAGTTGTTTTAATGAACTTTGAGCCACTAAACAGGTCATTCTCTTTAAATTTTCAGATTTCGGTCCAACTCAAATCACACACAAATGCTCTAAGCATTTAATAGGCCCACTGCTTTTATAAGAACTGAAACAGAAAAAGGGACATTTACTTCAGGACACAAAAATGGCAAAATATTAATCTGCAATCCATTATTATAAGTATAAAATTACAAAAAAAAAAATGTTTTACATGACAATTGAACTGACAGATACGTTCTCATTCACCTTTTAATTTACAGTATGAAAAAGAAAAAGTAACTCCCATGATATTATTCCTCCAAACATCTCCTTTTGTAAGTCTTCATGATTATGGAACAAAATACAGGAAAATGATATAATACCTAATAGTGTTACAATAATGAAAACAGCCGTGACTCCTATAAGCTCGATCAAGCTTTATTCTATGCAGAATGAATCATCACATTACTGTAATTACATCATTATTGAGAATATTATTATTAGTAGTATTGTATTATCTAATAAAGAGATTTACGTTACCACTAGTTAGTTAACGTCAACTGGTAGCTCCAGCTGGAGATCACCGGCTCTTTTGCCGGGTTGTTTCCAACATGCATGTTGTGCTCCCGTGAAAAGCAAGTCCCGCCTAGCATGTATTGCACGTAACAGAATCGTTGGTTTTAAGGTTTGTGAAACTTATCTTCGATTTTTGAGACACAAGTGTTCATTGAATCGATTGTAAAATCGATTTTCCATCTAAAGACGTTTCTATTTTCAACACCAAATACAGGCAAATCCACGGACACCTAACAGGCGTCAGGACGAGCGTAAAGAGTCAGCAATATTTCTGATGATTTATTGGTGAAGTTTCAGCACAATGACAAACAGGAGCGCAACATTCTGGGATTGAGATTAACACTCGACTCGCCAAATGTGGACTGAACTTTGGCGGGAAACGCTGTTCAATCACGAGCCAATCTGGCGTTTCTATGGTTACTCACTTTGCTGGGAAGTTTGTGTAAGATGAATCTGAGCGGATTTAGCGCAAATACGCAACTCGTGATCCTCATGATATATTAAATACAGCGTATCGCAGAATCTGCTAATTTCTGGCTTACTTGAACACACACACACACACGTCACTACACAACAAATAACGGCGCGCTTGTTCACTTGCATTGCAGTAATAGCGAATATTAAAAAGCATTTGGTGAACAGAAAAGACATTGTTTAAGGAAAAAAGGCTGTTAAAATTGATTCCCTATTTTGATTTTCGAAATTTGTGTTGAAACCTATCGATTCTGCTATAACAGATATCAGAAGAAGACAATGAAATCACTCACTGCTCTTCACTGAATAACTTTTGTAACTTTAGTAAGGATTCATCATAATTCTACATATAATCACCTTTAAAAAGTCATTCTGTTTCTTAGTACCATGACAAAATAATTCAGATAAAGCACTGATAAGTGAGTCAAGAGTGGATATAAAATAAACTGAGCCCTAGTGTTTAGCATGAGGATCAACAATAACGCTGGATGCTCATGCTTATACAAGTAAAACATACATTTACAAAGAAACTAAATTAAACACTGACTATCAAGACATGAGGAAAACAGGCCTGTCACTCATCATGGCAGAAACATGTATTTCGTGAAGATGTGAAGTCACAGGGGACTCAAGAATCCTGGTTTTACATCGGAAAACGCAGCCTAATTTGGAAAGTTTACAGAAAATAAAAAAAACATAGCTGGGATTCCTACAGATTCCTGTCCGGCTCTCAGCACTCTTGGGGACAAACCCAGAGCGACCAAAGATGGCATGCCTCAGATGCCGATGCCCTGCGGTAACAGCAGAGAAATATGCCTCGAGCAGTCTTTAGTTCATGTGTAAGAGAGAGTTCACTGAGGGAAACTCCTTAAATAGACCCGCGCTCGGGACATTCATACTCTTATACTCGCATTTAGAACGGGCTTTGCACTGCATGATGGTTTCATATTTATCAATGAGCATTCGATACTATCATGATACTTGGGTGCCGATTCGATATGTATTGGCATTTTTAAAGCTACACTGTGTGATTTTTACCCCCATCTAGTGGTGAAAAGGTATATGACCATCCAGTGAATATTAGTTTCTGTTCCTCTCAATTCCGATTTCGTTTTAACTCCTACGGTGGCCAATGAAGTCCAAGATTAACATGGCTTCCACTTTGGCCTCGTCCATGAGTGTTAACTCAAACGTAAATGCGAAAGGCGAAGCTTGAATTAACGGGCATGTCCCTCTTTGGCTAATGTACTTTCAAGATGGAGGGGCAACATGGCGACCGACATTAGAACCCCTCACCCGTATGTGTTTTCAATGGCATATTATACACTCACGAGAATACGTTATTACTTGAACGAAGTAAATATACATTAATGAGCACATATATTTTTGAAAGAACTAAGTGTTTTTAGCGAATAATAAACTAAAAGAGTTACACAGTGTAGCTTTAAGAATTGTGATTTTTCGAGTATTGCGATTTTTTTTCTTTTTAACACTAGACCATCGAGAAAAGCTAAATCATACACTTGTATGATGTACTGTATAAGATGAGTCCTTTTTACAAAAACAGTTCATCACATCTTTCTGAGTTTTATTTCATCATATAATACTACATATAAACATTGATGTAGCTGTAGTTATTTTTGTAGTATACTCATAATAATGTATACTACAAAAACAGATAAATCCAGAATATGAACCCAAGTGTTTAATCTGACGTTAAGCATTTTCCTCCCATAGAAACTCATAAGAACACTAAATGTAGCTTAATGCATATTAAAAAGCCCCTTATTATGTCGAAATATCGAGATATTTAGTCTAAATAGTGAGATATTATGTCTAAATAACGAGATATTATGTCGTAATAACGAGATATTATGTTGTAATAATGAGATATGACAAAAAAACAAGATGTCATAATAACGAGATATGTCGAAATAACAATAAAGATGTCATTATAACGAGATATTATATTGAAATAACAAGATATGTTGTAATAACAAGATATGTCGTAATAATGAGATATGACAAAAAAGAGATACGTCAAAATAACGAGATATGTCATTATAACAAGATATTATGTCATAATAACGAGATGTCGTTCAAGATGTCGAAATAATGACTTATGTCATAATAACGAGATATTATGTTGTAATAACAAGATATGTCGAAATAACAAGACGTCGTAATAAGAAGATATGTCATAATAACGATATATTGTCATAATAACGAGATATGTCGAAATAACGATATATGTCGAAATAACAAGATATTGTGTCGTAATAAGATATGTAGAAATAACGAGACATGTAATAACGAGATATGTCGAAATAATGACTTATGTCATAATAACGAGATATGTAGTAATAACGAGGTATGTCAAAATAACAAGATATAATGTCGTAATAAGATATGTCGAAATAACGAGATATGTCGAAATACCAAGATGTCGAAAAAATGACTTATGTCATAATAACGAGATATGTTATGTAGTAATAACGAGATATTATGTCGTAATAAGATATGTCCAAATAACAAGATATGTCATAATAACGAGATATGTCGTAATAACGAATATGTCGATATAATGACTTATGTCATAATAACGAGATATGTCATAATAACAAGATATGTCGAAATAACAAGATATTATGTCGTAATAAGATATGTTGAAATAACAAGATATGTCGTAATATAAAATTCATTTTTATTAGTCACCTAGTGGCGAAACAACAATCGATAAATGCGTTATTTTAAGCACCAAGTTTCTATCAAACACTGATTTTGCTATCGTAGACAGACATCTACACTTCTATATCATACTTCTATGATAAGTTGAATTATTGCATAAAATGTATTTATTGTAAATTTTATTTATAAAAAAAATTTATATTGTGTAACATTTCAATGCAGTAAGACCATGTTCTTTAATGGGGACACAAAAAGCACAGAATCCCAGGAATGACCCAAATGCGTGTGTCCTGTCAGATTTAATTTGGAGCCTTTTTTCCTCCATATAGCAAACATGTATACCAATCTGGTTTATTAAGACATTAAAAAATAACATTTAATGGGGGAGAATGTGTACTGTGTGCTCAAAACCATATTGTGTCTTGCCTCTTAACTTACTAGATTAGACCTTTTTCCTTTAGCCATGTCTTAAATTATGACTTCCTCAAAAGAATTTTTTTTCTCTTCTTTGGTCAATATTCATAATTTCAGTAAAATGTGGTTGTTTTGATGCAGACTGACCTCTGTGACAGAACTGAGCGATGAAGAGGATTTCCTCTGACGAGAGTCTTCAGTGTTCATCATCTCAGCAGCCTGACGAGCTCTTCTGCCTGACCGAGCCGCCTATTCAACATGAGCAGAACACCTGTCAATCATAACCTCTGAGCAGCACACCTGTCAATCAACAGCTGGCTTCTGGAATAATCCATCCCAACATTAACAGACATTAGAAAAAATTACAATCTGCTAGAAGAAAATTAGGTCAGTTTTAACACTAAGATGTGCTTTCTTTAATGTTTTATCAATTAAATAATATAAAAATGTATGATTTGGTGTTTTTTTATTTTGATGTTCAGCGTGAGAGAGTCATGTGGTCCACAGACGCCATTACTGTTACTATGGCAACAGGAGGGACGCGCCAACTCTGTTTACACGCGATGAACGAGAAACAAACGCAAAGTACGCGTTCCCTTAAACACACAAACAACACTAACTCATGTTAGTCCTGACGAGGAATCTGCGTGACTAACGTTAGTTCATTTGACAGGTATCGGCTGTTTAGCCCACAAAACACTAACTAATGTCCTGCAGTTTTGAAAAACGGCGTGAAAGAAAGACTAACGTTACTGTGAGCCTTTCTGCAAGCTGCTCCGTGTCTCCACAACTGTCTATCTGGTCACGAATGTCTAAAAACGGTATAACATGAGTTCAACTCACATTTTTAGTTAATCCACCGTCTGCCAGCTGAAGACTGTCGTCCATTTCTAACGGAGCCGAGTACAGGAAGTGACGTCACGCCACCGCTGAATCCTGTCACGTTATTAATATAATGGCAAAATAATTATATCCAAGACAAATTCTTTTTACGTAATTCCAGTGATTAATGTGATTGTCAAAAAGTATATAAAACCAAAAATAAAATAATATAATAAAATGAAATAAAATCAGACTGAAAAACAGTAAACCGGTGCTATTAGTTACCATGCATTTTTACCATGTTTTGGCATGTGCCATATAGTATTCTTTAAAGTATTATCATACGTGAAAAAAACTGTATAATTAAATGTCATTATCTATTAAAGTGCCTTGAAATCTAATACAATCGGTGTACCATGGTATCACCATTATCATGGTTTATGTAATGGGGTGTTTAAGTGACGAAAAACGTGTCAGAATATGTCTATTTGTACTTGAGGACTTCTGACTGAAATACAAGTATAAGAATATTAAAAAAATATAGGGGAAAGCCTTAACTTTTACTGAACTTTATGAAGATTTATAACTTCATATAAGAATATCAGTTTTTACTTTTGTAAAGTGGTTTGCAACTTTTTTTATAGTGATCAATCACTTTCCCCAATAATGTTATTACCCACAAACATTTAAGAAAGTTTTATCCTAACAAATGAAGTAACAAACAAACAATAAATCAATATATTTATATACTGCATACATTCATTTATCATTTTTAAATATGTAAATGCAAGTGAAACTGACACATCTGGGCATAACGTTTGGAGATCAGACATGTCACTCGTTTTGTGATATTTATGTCAGGATTGTTATTATTATTATTCAATTCTGAATCTTTTTTTGTTCTCTGGCGTACAGCTTGGAGGTTTATCTAACTTTTTTTCAGCAAAAAAAAGTAATAATATGCCATAACCATCATATGTCATTGTCATCACGTCATCTCCATCACTTCATCACCATCACATACCTTTACCATCACGTGCCATTGCATCACATGTCCTTACCATCACACGTCATCACCATCACATATCTTCACCATTACGTGTCATTGCATCACATGTCCTTACCATCACATGTCATCACCATCACATCACCATCATGTCTTCACCATCACTTCATCACCATCACATGTCATTACAACCACATGTCACCACCATGACTTCCATCACTTCATCGCCATCACGTCATTACAATCACATGATCACCATCATTTCATCACCATCACATGTCATTAAAACCACATGTCATCACCATCACATCACCATCATGTCTTCACCATCACATCATCACCATCACATGTCATTACAACCACATGTCACCACCATGACTTCCATCACTTCATCACCATCACGTCATTACAATCACATGATCACCATCATTTCATCACCATCACATGTCATTAAAACCACATGTCATCACCATCACATCACCATCATGTCTTCACCATCACTTCATCACCATCACGTCATTATAATCACGTCATCACCATCCCTTCATCACCATCACGTCATTACAACTACATGTCATCACCTTCACTTCCATCACTTCATCACCATCACTTCATCACCATCACATGTCATTACAATCACGTCATCACCATCACTTCAACACCATCACATGTCATTACAACCACATGTCATCACCATCACATCACCATCACATGTCTTCACCATCACTCATCATTGCATCACATGTCATTTCAACACATGTCATTACAACCATGTCATCACTGTCACTTCATCACCATCACATGTCTTCACCAACATCACATGTCATCACCATCACATGTCATCAACATCACTTGTGTTTACCATCACAGAAGGTTGATTAAGGCCATGATGATCACATCATCTTGACGAATTTTCAAGTGGTAAGATTTTATTTCAAGTGGTTTATTTTACTAAAATTTTCTAAAACTCAAGGTCACTTTAGAGTCAATAGAAATAAAAAGACTGTCGAGCAAAAACAAAGTTACAACAAAAACAAGCATCAAAAAGTTAAAGAGTTTAGTTCTTTGTCACTGGGATATTGTGGCGTAGTGAGTGTTTCTTTGCTGTCCTCTTCATGTCCGTGGGACACTGATGACATCCACTGATCATCTATATTGTTTATTTTTGTTTTTTAAGGGAAATGTTGGTTCAGTGCCAGCAATCTGGGGTCTCATATTGTTTAGGACATTGCCTGTGTATGTTGATTTAAGCCACATGGATCTTGCCATATATAGAAATGTTGATATGCAAGTTCCCACTGCAACTTGACATCAGTTATTTCATGCAAACTGAAGTATGGACAGTGAAATCTGAATGAGGTTCACCAGCTCTTAAAAGGGAAATAGTCTTTCTTTGTTCAGCTATATTTGAAACAATGATGGTAATGACGCTCCAAATAAAGATCTGCTTCAATAAAAAGTTATGTGAAACCATACATGGATATATTAGGCTATAATGAATGACTTCAAATACATCATTGACATGCCATTGAATGCACAGATATAATTTCAGCATGATTATTATGAACACACTGTAAGCTGTAGCATATGATGCAAGTAAACTACTAGTCAAAAGTTTCAGATGGGTAAGATCTTTAATGTTTTTTAAAAAGTCTATTCAGCTCAAGGCTGCATTTATTTGATGGGAAAAAACAGTAATATTGTTAAATATTATGACACTTTAAAATGAATGTTTTCTGTGTAAATATATAAGTGTAATTTATAAGCTGAATTTCCAGCATCATTACTCCAGTCTTCAGTGTCACGTGACCCTTCAGAAATATGAGGATCTGATGAACAAGAAACGTTTAACATCATTATTATTATCAATGTTGAAAACCATTCTTTTCAGGATTCTTTAATGAATTGAAAGTTCAAAAGAACAGAATTTATGTGAAATAGAATCTTTTCTAACATTATAAATGTCTTTAATGTAACTTTTGATCAATTTAATTCATCCCTTCTTTATTTTGAACTTTCTATTCATCATATACTCCTGAAATAAAAATACTCCTGAATAAATAATTGTTTTCAACACTGGTAATAATGAGAAATGTTTTTTGAGCATCAGATCCTCATATTAGAGTGATTTCTGAAGGATCATGTGACACTGAAGACTGGAGTAATGATGCTGAAAAGAAAAAAAGGAAAAATTACACTTTATATTCTCATAGAAAACAGCTGTTGTAAATTGCGATGATATTTCAAAATATTACTGTTGTTTTTGATGCTTTTTGTGTGTTTTTTTAATCAATTAAATGCTTCTAATATAAAGCAGCATCTTCTATGAAATGAATGTTGGCAGTTTCAGATTAAACATCCAGCAGGAGGCGCGCAGACTTTACAAAAACCCATTCCTTTGGAGTGAGCGCCAGAGAAGGACATTTGGCGTTTGGATAATTAGGATTACACAGTCATTTCTAAAATATTCTATTCGTTCCCATTGCTTTATGTTACGTAATCTGCAATTACATTTTCTATGCGTTCGCTATTATATAAAGTGATTGCATGAATGGGAAAGAGAGCAGTCGGGGTGAGAGAAAGCGTGGCTCCGCCCACCGACTCACGTCACAGAGACTCTGACTATAAAAGCGCGCGAGAGCGAAATAATCCTGTCAGTCGAGCGCGAGCATCTCACGGGGAAACTTTTCCACAGGGCTTGTTTTAGGGGGAAATGCGATTGGATAAGGCTATGCTGAACATCTGGTTTCTTGTAAAGTGCCAATGATGGATGTTTAAGGATGTTATGGGATTATTGTGCGCTGTTTATATGGAATAATAAGGTTGCAGCATGGGATCTCTTGGAGAAAACAGGCTCAGCACTTGAACTCCAGCCCATAGAGAGGGCAACCTGGGATTCACTCTCAGTCTTATTATCCTTTTAAAGCTATACTAGTGAACTGGAACTGTGGCAAGTGAACAGAATAAACCATGCATTTGGGCAGAGGGCTTCTGTTTTTCCTGCTTTTAAACAGTGTGACCATGAGTTTCTCTCTATCAACCTGCACCACGGTGGGCATCGACCACATTAAGAAGAGGGTGGAGGCCATTCGGGGTCAGATCCTCAGCAAACTGAGGCTGACCAGCCCGCCACAGACCCTGGGCCCTAGTCAGGTGCCCTATCAAGTGCTGGCCCTGTATAACAGCACTAGGGAACTGCTGGAGGAGTTTGGCCGAGACCGGCATCAGAGCTGCGGACAGGACAACACCGAGACCGAATACTACGCTAAAGAAATACACAAGTTCAACATGATCCAGGGCTCCCCTGAAAACAGTAAGTTACCGTATAGGTGCGAGGTCGGGCATTGGAGACTCATGAAACATAAACGATTGAATTTCGGACACCCATTTGTCCTACAAAAACCTTTTCTCACAGTTCACCAAGAAATACTTGAATTGCAGTCAAAGTTTGAATGTACTTTAACTACGATACCCTCATTTCATGATAGGATATCATTGCGATACTCCAAGAGGTTAACAAAAAAAGGTAGCCTACTGTTGAATTTGGTATTAAATTGGTGGAAATGGATATTCTTGGACTTGGTCCTGGAAACCCAAAGCGCAGGACGATAGAGTCTCCAGAATAACAATATTCATGATTCTGAAGATGAAAATACTGAATTATTTTACACGATTATACTTGATCTTTGTCACTGACTTAAATAATTACTGGTAACATTAGACATCTGGCATTATCAGGACACACAAATATCCCCCATTGCATTATTATACATTATATTCAACATTATGTATGTAGTACTGACACTAAAACTCTCACAGAAATGTTCATTTTGGGTGAACTAGCTATACAACACAACATTTTTGCATTTTTGTATCGCGATACATTGTGGGACGATAAATTGTCGCACCCCTAACTTGAACCGATCAGTAATGTGATTCTGTCGGTTAGTGTTATTAAAGTGTTACAGGTGATTATAGCGCCGCTCATGCGCTAATCACTTTTCAGGCCGTTTAAATCTGTCCTGGTGATAAATGGACCAAGTTGACATCTGAAAACGATTTCACACGGTTTGTCTGGTCTGTTCGTTCACCGGAGGGTCAGTGCAAAAGGATCTCCAACAATTTTCCATGTGTCTCTGGGTCCTGTCCAAGTCGAGACGGGCCCCAGATTATCTGAGGACACAGTTGGGTGAATGTCTTCCTAGTTTAGCACTAGATTGTGAAGCTGTTGAAAGATAAGAGGAGAGCGTGAGAGGTGATTCTGGAAAAGTGGTGAGCTCAGAAACAGACCTGTTTTACTCTTTGTCTGAAAGCATGTGCTACAGTATACAGTCAAACCAAAGTGTACTCACACACCTTCCACATTTCTCACATTATCTCAGTCTACTGGCTATAATGGTGATAAACATGAGCAGAACTCAGTTGACATGAATTATGTTGAATATCTGCTCAATTGAACTACACAATTAGATAATACCAGTTTAGCTCAACCAGTGACGAAGCAATGCTTCATGTTGTTCAGTGTGTGTTAAAAGAGCATTGGCAATTACAGAAAACATCATCAGCTCAAAGTGGACAAATAATATTTGTTTATTAATGTCACCGGTAGTCTCTGTTTGAAGAATATTTGGGTATAATATGTCACAGTTTACTTTATTTTGCTCTGCTCACATAAATGAACTGGTGTCCTGCACCCACTTACAAAAAATGTACAAAATGATATCTGGTGTCTGAATGATTTTTGGTTTGACTGTATAATCCTTGAAATGCAAAGATCCTTTGGGGAGGCCTCTGGAAAACATCTAAAGGTTAAATGAACTTCAATATATTTCGAGTGCTTCATGGCCTTCCCTTTCTCTTAAAAATAAAAGTTCTAAAAGGGTAGTGATACCACTGAAGAACCAGTTTTTTTTAGTCAACACTAGTTTAATTAAAAAAAAACATTTTAATAATCTAAAGAACCTAAGAACCTTTTATGTTTGGAAAGTGATGTTAAAGGTTCTTCATGATACCATTGATCCCAATAAAGAGCATTAACAAGGGTTTACTGGAGGAACCGCTAACTGATGTTCTCTTGGAACGTTTGGGTTCCATTTGGAATGTTTGAGTTCCATATGGACTGTTCGGGTCCCATTTGGAATGTTCAATGTTCGGGTTCCATTTGGAATGTTCAGGTTCCATGTGGAATGTTCGGGTCCCATTTGGAATGTTTGGGTTCCATTTGGAATGTTCAATGTTCAGGTTCCATTTGGAATGTTCGGGTTCCATGTGGAATGTTCAATGTTCGGGTTCCATTTGGAATGTTCGGATTCCATGTGGAATTTTCAGGTCCCATTTGGAATGTTTGGGTTCCATTTGGAATGTGCAATGTTCAGGTTCCATGTGGAATGTTCGGGTCCCATTTGGAATGTTCGGGTTCCATGTGGAATGTTCGGGATCCATTTGGAATGTTCAGGTCCCATTTGGAATGTTCGGGTTCCATGTGGAATTTTCAGGTCCCATTTGGAATGTTTGGGTTCCATTTGGAATGTGCAATGTTCAGGTTCCATGTGGAATGTTCGGGTCCCATTTGGAATGTTCGGGTTCCATGTGGAATGTTCGGGATCCATTTGGAATGTTCAGGTCCCATTTGGAATGTTCGGGTTCCATGTGGAATGTTCAGGTCCCATTTGGAATGTTCGGGTTCCATAAGGAATGTTCGGGTTCCATGTGGAATGTTCGGGTTCCATTTGGAATGTTCGGATTCCATGTGGAATGTTCGGGTCCCATTTGGAATGTTCAATGTTCGGGTTCCATTTGGAATGTTCGGGTTCCATGTGGAATGTTCGGGTTCCATGTGGAATGTTCAGGTCCCATTTGGAATGTTTGGGTTCCATGTGGAATGTTCGGGTTCCATGTGGAATGTTCAGGTCCCATTTGGAATGTTCGGGTCCCATTTGGAATGTTAGGGTTCCATGTGGAATGTTCAGGTCCCATTTGTAATGTTCGGGTCCCGTTTGGAATGTTTGGGTTCCATGTGGAATGTTCAATGTTCAGGTTCCATGTGGAATGTTTGGGTCCCATGTGGAATGTTCGGGTCCCATTTGGAATGTTAGGGTTCCATGTGGAATGTTCAGGTCCCATTTGTAATGTTCGGGTCCCGTTTGGAATGTTTGGGTTCCATGTGGAATGTTCAATGTTCAGGTTCCATGTGGAATGTTTGGGTCCCATGTGGAATGTTCAGGTCCCATTTGGAATGTTCGGATTCCATGTGGAATTTTCAGGTCCCATTTGGAATGTTTGGGTTCCATTTGGAATGTGCAATGTTCAGGTTCCATGTGGAATGTTCGGGTGCCATGTGGAATGTTCGGGTTCCATGTGGAATGTTCAGGTCCCATTTGGAATGTTCGGGTTCCATTTGGAATGTTCAGGTTCCATGTGGAATGTTCGGGTTCCATGTGGAATGTTCGGGTCCCATTTGGAATATTCAATGTTTGGGTTCCATGTGGAATTTTCATCTGAGAACAGCTGGTTCTGAGAAGGTTCTGCTAGTGTGGTGATCTGAAGTCTGAACTGTGACTCAAATATTTAACGAAAAATCCCACTTGAGGTGCACAGTTTTCTTTTTAGTGTTGATGTAGTTAGAATCTATTGAAGAGCTCGTCCCTTTTTGTTCTTAGTGGATGTCACAGCAGTGATTAGCTGCTTGCTGTTGGTAGTTGGTGGACGTTCTTATGCTAGAGAGCGTCTGATTGGACTAAAGATGACATGTGCCTGTAAGTGTAAGATGAGTCACCAAATATTTGTTTCTCAGAAAAAAAGTCTTATTTCCGTGAACCGAATTGCAATGCTTTAAGAAACAGGTACATAACAGAAAGTCAAAATGAGTAATGTCAACAGAGCAGAAACAATTAAGTAAAATGAACTTGTTTTTACAAAGTTAGTGCATCATCTTTTACAGTGAGTCAACTTTTAGGACTACGAAGACACATTCAAAGCTACAGACATGGAGTAAATGCTAGGATTATTATATTTAACTAAAACTAAAACCATAAAAAAAGCCATTTTCATTACTTTAAATAAAAAAGTGAAATATTTCCTCAGCAACTATGGCTGAAATATTTTTGTTTTGTTTCATTTAATGTTTATTTTATTTCGTTTCCTATTCCTTGATGTGCTAAAATACTAAAACTACTTTTTTTAAATTGATTTAAAAAAGCATAGACATTAAAAAAATGACTAAACCTTTAATGAAAAATAAAATGAAAACTAATTCAAAAGTATGAATCTCAGTGTCGTTGATACACGTATATTGACGTGCCTCATATTGAAGGAATATCCCCCCACAGCTCTCTGGCTGTTATTGTTAAATAAGGTCCCAGCGGAGACTCGTCCCGCAGAACAAACACACGAATTCTAGCACTCATGCGGGAAAGAGCTGGAGCGACAGAGGGATTTCTTTCCTTTCCATCCAGCAGTTTTCAGAGTCCGTATGTGGTGGGTCGAGTAATGTATATTCACGTTCCATTCACATCAGCTAATCTAATGTCTTTTCATGCAGCCCGCGTCCGGGGCCAGTGGGTTCGTGCAGGTTGTGCTTTCTTATCGCCTCTGTGTGTGTGTGTTTGCATCCAAAAATGACTGAATGACATCACTGGAAAGCATTTTTGCCATTCCAGACCTGTTTGTCCATTAACCAAGAGCAAGATTAAGGCGTGCACCTGCGTTCCAGCCTCCATTGGCAACTTGCAAACCCCTTAAACTTACAAAACTTCCCAGAAAGGCTGTGTGTGTGTGGAGGGAGGAACACCCAGCCCGCAGATGGCGAGTCTCTGGCTATCTGGCTGTTGGAAATCACGGCCGTGTGTGCCAGAGAGCGATGGACGGCGATCAGAGATGCAGAAAGCGCCACTTCTGCTGATATGTGTAATAGTAAGAAGGTGATGTCATTTCCAAGCAAAACAGAGATCACGTTCGCTGGCCAAAACACACAAACACGCACACTTTTTTCCATCTCTGATTCGCCGGTCACGTGAGCGCTCGAGTCAGGCTTTTTCTGCATTATCTCATCTCGTTGCTGCGTCTCAATTCGCCTACTTGTTCCGCTCCCTAAAGTATTGAAGACAACGTACTTTTGAGTGTGTAGAAGAGGAGTAGACGAGCTTTGGGACACGTCATGCACAGTAAACTAGCCGGTCAATCACATTTAATCTAATTTAACTTCAGACAGAAATGCAGAAGCACTTTGCAGGGTCTCCTCATATTCATGGACCATGATGCATTTAAAAGTTAATGGCTGAACGGATTTTTATAAAAGTCCAGATTATTAAAGATTAAATATAACATGTTTAAAAATTAGGGCTGTCAAATGATTAAACACGATTAATCGCATCCAAAATAAAAGTTTGTGTTTACGTAATATATGTGGGCGTAGTGTGTATAATTATTTTGTATGTATTAATAGACACACATGCATGTATATATTTAAGAAAAATGTGTTCTTAATATATCAAATTTTTATATTTACATAATATTAATTATGCATAAATATATATAAAGTATATACTTTCAGATTTTTCTTAAATATATACATGCATGTGTCGTGTTACAACTGTCGTGTTACACTGTAAAAAAATATTGTTGGTTTAACTTAAAAAAAGTAACCTGGTTGCCTTATAATTTTAAGTTGATTGAACTGGAAAAAGTGAGTTGATACAATGAAGGAGAATGATTTAATCATCAGAAACTCAAAATAATATGTTATCTGAACTAAATAAATTATTTAAGTTGATTTGACAAAAGAAACAATGTTGTGATTACTACACTGTAAAAAAAATACTGTTGGTTTAACTTAAAAAAGTAAGTAACCTGGGTTGCCTTAAAAATTTAAGTTGATTGAACTGGAAAAAGTGAGTTGATACAATGAAGGAAAATGATTTAATCATCAAAAGCTCAAAATAATAAGTTATCTCAACTAAATAAATTATTATAAAGTTGATTTGATAAAAGAAATGATGTTGTGATAACAAATCTTGAAAATATTTTTTTTTACTGTGTAGCGGCCTCTAAGTTAATAACTAATGATCTTTGCGGCGGAAGTGAATCAATCAAAACTAACTTTATCTGGACAATAACTTTATTCTAGATCTGCTGTAAAGCTTAAACAATCTCTGTTACTGTAATCTCCTGTTATCACTGTAAAGCTGCTGTGAAAAGCGCTGTATAAATGAAGGCGACTCGACTTCATTTCCTCTGTTTACCACTTTCCTCTAACATTCATCAGCGCTGCCGTGATTACATGATCCAAGGCTTTCTCAGGAACTCTGGATCATGTCACCTGGCCGGCGAGAGCACCTCAGACATGACACTGACCTGGCCTGAGATCTGCTGAAGCAATGATAGACTGCAACAGGGTTATTGTTAACTAAAGAGAAAACTATTGAGGTGTTTGTTGTCACTCTATTGACCCCTATCTGACTCAAAACTGATCTCTGTGTTTGACTTCATTCATTGCATCAATCCCTGTATATCCATTCATGGAACAAATGAGCTCCACACTCGAGCCTTGGCGAAATCAGCCGTAATGTGAAATCCACCTACAACACTGCAGTAGGAAAAATGAGATCATCTAGAAGGAAACCAAAAGAGTTGATTAGAATTTCAAATCTCCGAGCGGGGCTTTCCATCTCCAAGAGGAGAGACATAAAGGCACGTGGAGAGACAGAATAGCTGCCATTTGCATGAATTATAAGCATATATTGCCAACTTATTATTATTAGTTGTTTTTTACAGTCTGAGACTGGAAGCACTAGCTCTGAACAACATTGGAATATCTCATAAAACATTTGCAAATAAAGCATTGTTTCCATCCCATGAGAGACGCGCTGAAGCTCAGGTCACACTGGCGGGTCATTGTTTGATGTAATCCAAGAACAATGCAAATATATATATATATATATATATATATATATATATATACTGTATATATATATATATATATATATATATATATATATATATATTAGGGCTGTCAAAACGATTAATCGCGATTAATCGCATCCAAAATAAAAGTTTGTGTTTACATGATATATGTGGGTGCACTGTGTATAATTATTATATATATATATAAATACACACACATGCTTGTATATATTTAAGAAATATTTTCATGTATATTCTGCATATAGATTTATATATAATTTATTTTATATATAAATATAAAAATTTTATATATAAATAATATTTTTTCTTAAATATACATGCATGTGTGTGTGTATATATATATATACAAAATAATTATACACAGTGCCCCCACAAATATTATGTAAACACAAACTTTTAATATCAATATAAACTATACATTTTAAACACCGTTAAAGTCAAATAAACAGTCTCTAATAAAATGAGAACAAAGCAAGAGCACAAATAAACAACATAAAACAAAGATGCTTATTAAATAAACTGTAACAATAGACAGAGAATAGCAGAATAGGTGCAGAAACTAAATAAAGTAACCAAATGTAAAATATCATTGATTAAATAGAGATTAATCCTTATTAAAGATACACAAGTTATTTGGTCAAGAGCAGTGAGTCAGTATTTTCAGTTTGGATATTTTTAGGTCAAACCGTTCTTGTCTGTCAGTCATATAATGGAGGTCTATGGGGTCCACCTCAAAGAGCATGCACAGAGAAGTCCAAATTAAACATGATTCAATGACTCGTAAATGTTAGTACACATTGATGGCCTAAGACACGAAACGAGCGGTTTGTGTGAGAAAACCAACAGTATTTGTATAGTTTTTACCTCTTGTAACCAGAAAATGTGTTTCCATCGTAGTTTATGTACACGCAGCGGCGTAGGTTTGATTTTGAAATTGGTGGGGATGGGCGACATCAATATATACACATATATTTTAAGTTATGATCAAAATTATTGCTCGGAATAAATCCGTGTCACTGGATATTGGTAGCCTAGCGTCCCTGCTGAATTCTACGCCCCGTGTGCACATCTTATTGTATAACAAATGATCTGCCTCAATTGAGAGCAAATGTTTTTATGCAGATTTTTAGTACTTATGAGCATCCAACCAAATTTCCATTTGAGTGTTTTTTCCCCCAAACTTCAGGTAAAAGAAGGTGAATGGTGACAGCTCCTCAACGATGTGACGGTCAATCAACTGAAATTACAGACATGAAAACATTTTCACAATATTCTAATTTTGAATTTGGGGTTTTCATAAGCTGTAAGCCATAATCATCAAAATTATAACAAAGAAAGGCTTGAAATATCTCACTTTGCACGTAATGAGTCTATATAATAAAATAGTTTCACCTAAATTAAATTACTGAAATAAATGAACTTTGGCACCATATTCTAAGTTGAGTTACTGAGTTGATTGCAAGTGAACAGATTTGCGAGTGATCGATTGAGATCGGATCAGACTGTATTTGGGCCGAGAGCTGTGTTTCCGTGACCTGACTTCTGACCTTTGACCTCTTGTGTTGCAGATGACCTTCCCTACTGCCCCAAGGGCATTACGTCAAAGGTCTTCCGCTTCAACGTGTCCGTCATGGAGAAGAACGCCACCAACCTGTTCCGGGCCGAGTTTCGAGCCCTCCGAGTGCCCAACTCCAGCGCCAAGAGGAACGAGCAGCGCATCGAGCTGTACCAGGTGCCGTCACACACACTTCACTGACAAACAGACAATTTTATGCGATCGTATGATTTAATGCATAATCAGCCAAAGTCCGCATTGATGTGGGGGCATTTTTTCAAATACGCCGCACTTTCACCGCATAAATTGCCGACCTTTCCACGTAAAATATGCGGGACTTGCATGATTTCATGATCCTCGCATTTTCGTTACAAAAAAGTCACGTAAATCTTAGCAGAACGTTGAAAAATGTTGCGTTTGCTTTACACAAGAGCTGCCGTTTCCCCCTGTCGCCATGGGAACATTATGAAGTGACGTAACCTGTTGCCATGAGAACGTTATGAAGTGACGTAACCTGTTGCTATGGGAACGTTATGAAGTGACGTGACCTGTTGCCTTGGCAAGGTTATGAAGTGACATAACCTGTTGTCATGGAACGTTATGAAGTGACGTAACCTGTTGCCATGGGAACGTTAGGAAGTGACGTAACCTGTTGCCATGGGAACGTTATGAAGTGACGTGACCTGTTGCCATGGGAACGTTATGAAGTGACATAGCCTGTTGTCATGGGAACGTTATGAAGTGACGTGACCTGTTGCCATGGGAACGTTATAAAGTGACGTAACCTGTTACCATGAGAATGTTATGAAGTGACGTAGCCTGTTGCCATGGGAACGTTATGAAGTGACGTGACCTGTTGTCATGGGAACGTTATGAAGTGACGTAACCTGTTGCCATGAGAACGTTATGAAGTGACGTGACCTGTTGTCATGGGAACGTTATGAAGTGATGTAACCTGTTGCCATGAGAACGTTATGAAGTGACGTGACCTGTTGTCATGGGAACGTTATGAAGTGACGTAGCCTGTTGCCATGAGAACGTTATGAAGTGACGTGACCTGTTGCCGTGTGAACGTTATGAAGTGACGTAGCCTGTTGCCATGGGAACGTTATGAAGTGACGTGACCTGTTGTCATGGGAACGTTATGAAGTGACGTAACCCGTTGCCATGAGAACGTTATGAAGTGACGTGACCTGTTGTCATGGGAACGTTATGAAGTGACGTAACCTGTTGCCATGAGAACGTTATGAAGTGACGTGACCTGTTGTCATGGGAACGTTATGAAGTGACGTAACCTGTTGCCATGAGAACGTTATGAAGTGACGTGACCTGTTGCCGTGTGAACGTTATGAAGTGACGTGACCTGTTGCCATGGGAACGTTATGAAGTGACGTAACCCGTTGCCATGAGAACGTTATGAAGTGACGTGACCTGTTGTCATGGGAACGTTATGAAGTGACGTAACCTGTTGCCATGAGAACGTTATGAAGTGACGTGACCTGTTGTCATGGGAACGTTATGAAGTGACGTAACCTGTTGTCATGGGAACGTTATGAAGTGACGTAACCTGTTGCCATGGGAACGTTAGGAAGTGACGTAACTTGTTGCCATGGGAACGTTATGAAGTGACGTGACCTGTTGCCATGGGAACGTTATGAAGTGACATAGCCTGTTGTCATGGGAACGTTATGAAGTGACGTGACCTGTTGCCATGGGAACGTTATAAAGTGACGTAACCTGTTACCATGAGAATGTTATGAAGTGACGTAGCCTGTTGCCATGGGAACGTTATGAAGTGACGTGACCTGTTGTCATGGGAACGTTATGAAGTGACGTAACCTGTTGCCATGAGAACGTTATGAAGTGACGTGACCTGTTGTCATGGGAACGTTATGAAGTGATGTAACCTGTTGCCATGAGAACGTTATGAAGTGACGTGACCTGTTGTCATGGGAACGTTATGAAGTGACGTAGCCTGTTGCCATGAGAACGTTATGAAGTGACGTGACCTGTTGCCGTGTGAACGTTATGAAGTGACGTAGCCTGTTGCCATGGGAACGTTATGAAGTGACGTGACCTGTTGTCATGGGAACGTTATGAAGTGACGTAACCCGTTGCCATGAGAACGTTATGAAGTGACGTGACCTGTTGTCATGGGAACGTTATGAAGTGACGTAACCTGTTGCCATGAGAACGTTATGAAGTGACGTGACCTGTTGTCATGGGAACGTTATGAAGTGACGTAACCTGTTGCCATGAGAACGTTATGAAGTGACGTGACCTGTTGCCGTGTGAACGTTATGAAGTGACGTGACCTGTTGCCATGGGAACGTTATGAAGTGACGTAACCCGTTGCCATGAGAACGTTATGAAGTGACGTGACCTGTTGTCATGGGAACGTTATGAAGTGACGTAACCTGTTGCCATGAGAACGTTATGAAGTGACGTGACCTGTTGTCATGGGAACGTTATGAAGTGACGTAACCTGTTGCCATGAGAACGTTATGAAGTGACGTGACCTGTTGCCGTGTGAACGTTATGAAGTGACGTGACCTGTTGCCATGAGAACGTTATGAAGTGACGTGACCTGTTGCCGTGTGAACGTTATGAAGTGACGTGACCTGTTGCCATGAGAACGTTATGAAGCCACATCAGGTGTTTTAAACCTCTGTGAACGCTGGTAACTCCTACTCTGGACTCATCACTACACTGCCTATATGAATTTATCTGAGTTACCTTGGAAACGGCATTTGTGTGCAGGCAAGCGTCCGCATCGGTCGAGCACCCCTCCGCTCACGCCAGCGAGCGAAACGAAAGCATTGCCTTTTTCCTTTGTAGCTGTTGTTCGGCCATGATGAAAACATACAGACGGCAATCAAACGCGAGTTAAGCACTAATGTCAGAATCTGAGGGAGTTGTGGGTGGTGGGGGAAGTGATGTATGACGGAAAGCGGTCGAATTTTGTAGCTCTTTTTGTGCTCAAGTTACAAAGTGCTAGTAAAAGCGATAAGAGTTCCACAGTGTGGCTTTAAGGGGTCATTGTTACAGTGTAATTATATATTGAAGTACTGACTAATATTAAAGAAAAACTGTTCTACTGACGTCATCAAAGAAGGAAGTTGGGAGATGTAGTCCAAACGGGCCGTTCGGTGTAGGCTACTTCTGTTAAATAAAATATCTCGCTTGGCATTGAACTTTGAGCTTTATAATTTAACAGATATTATTTATACTCTAACAACAACATTACAGTCACTAACTAAAGTTTGAAACATGGGATCATGAAGAACTGGACCTTTAAATATCAATTAGACACCAGTGGTTTTATATCGTCCCATTATGTCAGATGAGTAGCACACACACTCACTCACACAGACAGACAGACACACACTCACACACACGGCCGGAGAGAGAGAGAGCTGATGTGCTGCGCTGAGCTCCGGCCGAGCGTGGAGGTTTACGGCTGATCTGTTCTCCAGGTGCTGATGGATTACACAGAAGAACATTTGCACAATTGCAACCGAACAAAAGAGGCATTCTGGGAAACTCAGAGCTTTACTGTCACATGCCGGCGCTTCTAACCGCAGCATAAACCCTGACTCACTCCCACGTCCAGCGCTCAGTATATACTCTATAGGTGTCGTCCTCTGGCTCAGTTTACCCCCACCAGCCCGATCGGGTTCAGCGCTCCCTGTGAAGGCGTCGGTCCCGTCAGAGCGGCGGGTCACGGGCCGAGTGTGTGTTTCTGGCCCGCTCACGCTCTCACCGGATGCTAGCTGTAGTGGGACGATTTTATACCCTACAGGTCTGTAGTTCATCATTTATCCCTTTAAACTCACCAAAATGACATTTTACAACATGACATCATGACTTTTGCGTAAACATACACGCCACTTTCGAGTCAAGTGGTGTGTTATCTCTACGCATTTTGAGCTATCCACGTGTATCCGTGTTTGTCTACGCCATTAACGTTCGCGTCATTCCGCGTGTCCGTACACGCCATCAAATGTCCAGTCATAAATGCCATTAACCCCAGTGACGGTTAGGTTTAGGGACGGGGTTGAGGTAAGTCATATATTTATATAACGTTAAGTCAACGGCGTTCATAAACACGCTGAAAAGCGATTTTGCGTCTTGATAGCACGCCAAAAATGGAAATACGAATTGGAGGAACGCTACTTCATGAGATCAGTCTGCATTTTAAAGTGTTTCCCTTCTTCATGCCTTAAAATATCTTGAATGTAACTCGACATCTTTGCCTCATTTAGTATGTGCGGTTCTATGAATATGCAAATGAGCCCCGCCTCCACTCACTCACTCAGAGATCCACTGGTTGACGATCACACGTTGATCTGATTGGTTACAAGGTGGTTTGTGACGTCAGAAACACCAGCGTGTTCTTTGGTTCACTGCAGTTTTAAGGAGGAAATACTCAGCAATACTGTCCACTTATCAACTTACACACGGTGTGTGTTAAAGCGGATTAAAAACACCACATAGACACATAAACTACATCAATAGCTGGATTTACACCACAGTGGGACTTTAATATAACACAACTGAGCCTTTCACAGGGGTCATGACATGAGAAATCAAATTTGCCTTGTTCTTTAGAAATATAATGGTCATAATTAACATTATTTCATGTAATAATTATGAGTCTTCTATAGTTGTGTGACGAGATGCTACAAATGAAGACCTTTCCGTCCACTATGAGTTTGCGTTTAGGATGCTGCCTGTGCTGGGTTGTTTCAACCCAAATATGGGTCAAATATGGACAAACCCAACCATTGGGTTAAAATTTTGATTAAAAATGTAACCCAACAGTTGGATTTATCCATTTTTTACTCAAATCTGGGTTAAAACAACCCAGCATTACTCATTTAGTGTGTGTTTAGACAGCAGGGTTGGGTTGTTTCAACCCAAATTTGGGTAAAATATGAACAAACCCAACCGTTGGGTTAAAAATTTGATTAAAAAGTGTAACCCAACAGTTGGATTTATCCATTTTTTACTAAAATCTGGGTTAAAACAACCCAGCATTACCCATGTAGTGTGTGTTTAGACAGCAGGGAGGCTCGTGGGGTTTAGCACTGATTGTTTTAGTGCCGTCGACATCATGGAAATGATCCAGTATTTTACGAAATTGGAACAGGTTCTGAGTCTGAATCTTCACCTGTATTTAAACACACCTGTCAATCACAGCAGTGCACGTGATGAAGAGTCAGTCTGCTCTTCATCAGTGTGTGTGAGAGTGGTACAGGATTATGGATCTCCACCAGTCAGTTTTTCCATGAGCGAGAGCGCAGAAGCGTTTGGCCTCGGGCAGTGTCGTCGTCTGCATTCATCTCTGTCTGTCTGTACATGTGCAGGATGTGTGTGTGTGTGTGTGTGTGTTCTCTTCCAGCGCATGCGTGCCATTATTTTCCATGTTGAAATGTTTTCTCGTATCTCAGTTTAATGTTCACTGAGTCTCAAAGGGTAATTCCACCGGTGGAGACATGAGTATGTATTGAAAGTGGGTCATATATGTAGTGGAATAGTATCATAAATGTCTAATTTGGGTTCTTCTTGGCCGATAAAAGGCAGAAAATGACTTTTTAGTGCTTAGACAACAATCCCCATAGTGCATTGCACTGCTCAGCTCCGCAGGCCACTCCCACTACTCCGCCCATCACTGTAGACTACAGTTGAGCTCCACTCTACGCTACCGCCTGGACAACATGACATCACGACTTTTGCGTAAACATAAACGCCACTTTCAAGTCAAGTGGCGTGTTATCTCTACGCATTTAGAGCTATCCGCGTGTATGCGTGTATGTCTACGCCATTAACGTTCGCGTCATTCCGCGTGTCCGTACACGCCGTCAAATGTCCCATCATTGTAGAGAGTCAATCAATAGAGAGTGTTTATCTCCTAACGTTACAGTCGCGTCTCCGGTTACCGCCATTTTCAAATATAACAACGACCGTGGCATCATGGGATAGTAAGTGTCCATTGTATGCACACTTCAGAATCTCGCCGGAAGTAGTAGGTCATCCGGGTACTTTTCGCCTACTGTTTTTCCAATTCTATGATTTCGGACATACTACTCTGCTCGCGTACTGTTTTTGGCATACTATATAGTAGGGAAGTATTCGATTTCGGACGCAGCTGTTGTTATTTCCAGCATCCTCCATGTTCTGTGTGCTGTATTGATCTGTCCACCTAACACACAAAAAGGCCATTAAAATGGATTCCCTATTTTTGTTTGTTGGTCCGATCGATTGCGCAATCGATTTCCGAACGTAAAGTGACAGCGCTAGTATGAGCGTTGAGGAAATCTGTCGGTTTTTGAAGTTCTGACGGCTCATTAATGTCGTCTGATGGTCAAACTCGTGTGTTGCAGATTCTTCGTCCCGATGAGCACATCGCTAAGCAGCGCTACATCGGCGGCAAGAACGTTCTCACTAAAGGAACGCCGGAGTGGGTTTCCTTCGACGTCACCGAGACCATCCGCGAGTGGCTCATGCACAGAGGTGAGCGAGCGTCCACCACAGCTGAATATATCATTCATTCATCAAATACACACACTTTTATGCCTTGCAAACATCACATACTCTCGAGTTTTGTCTGAAATTGTGCTGATGGTGTAGGACAATTTTAACTACAATTTGTACAAAAATGTGCAAAGAAACATCAAGTAACGCTTTTTATTAAACACGCAATTTTGAAGTAGAAACAATGAAATAGTATTTTTCTTGTAAAACATGCAACAATAATTTTTAGGGCTGGGTATTGACACAAATTTCACAATTCGATTCGATTTCGATTCACAAGCTTGCAATTCGATTCGATTTCGATTCGATTCAATATTGATTATTTTGGATATTAGTTACAATAAATGGCAAATTTTCTCAAGGAAATCAAATCTCTTAACTAGTTAGTCTAGTTAACTAGTGAGTCTAGTTAGCCTATTATCATTAGCCTATTGTCTATTAGCCTAATATGAAGGTCATAATGAACTGTTTTGTAGCTGTACAAACACTTAAATTACACTTTTATTTATTTTTATAATAAGAAGATTATATGAAATATAAACATTTAAATGGTGGCTGTCATAAAAACTTGCCAGATTTATTCAAATATGCATTAAATATTGAAGAACATTAAGATTATAATGCATAATTATGTAATATGGTGTAGTGTACAGTCATCTATTAAAGAAGGAATGATTTGGTATGAATAATAAAAACTTCGAGAGTCTAAGTAGGAATCAGTCGATAACTGGGACATGGATTCAATGAATGACCAAAGATGAGTTCGCATTTCTCATGACTCAAAATCAGACACAGAGGTCACTGTGAATGAGTGAACCGCTTATGATCAATGGACAGTACAAAAATAAGCATATTACAATAGTGTTTTAAAGTAACTTATTGAAATCATTCTGTTAGTGTTTCATATCTGTGACTGGCACACTGCAAAAAATAAAACCGTAATTTTTACGGTAAAAAAACGGCAGCTGAAATTTACCGGCAAAAATACGGTAGCAGCGTTATTGGTTTTACAGACTTAACTTAAAATTTACCGTAATAAACCGTATTTTATTTTCTGATATAGTGTTAATTATACCAACCCACTGTTTTGTACCATTGTAATATACTGACAACCACCAAGTGATGTGGGTCACATGATCAATCAAGGCTCATCACAAAATGAAATAAAAAAAATGCAATAAACATTAATTTAACCACATTAAATGTTATAGAAAACCCTAAAATATATACATATATAAAAACAAGAAAATTATGAGGAACCATAGTTATTTCAACTAAAATTCAAATAAAATGTGAAGTGTCACACAGGGAATTGTGGGAATGTCAATTTACGGTTTTTCACGTCCTTTTTCACTTTCAAAAACTGTAAATTTAACGGTATTTTGCAGTAAAATTGCATTAAATTTACCATGAGATCTATCACTGTAATTTACCATATATAGTACGGAAACTTTATGTTAACCAATCAACAGTCTTTTACCGTTAAAATTACGATTTTTCCTTTTTCTATACACACTGGAATCAGATGTTTTGTGTTTGAAACTGTGTGTTGTTGCAGAGACTAACCTGGGCCTGGAGATCAGCGTCCACTGCCCGTGCCACACGTTCAGCCCCAACGGAGACATCGTCGAGCACGTCAACGAGGTTCTGGAGGTCAAGTTCAGAGGTGAGCGATTTTAAAGTTAATATTCAAATGAACTTTTAAATATATTACAATTTATTTAACCTACTCACGTTTCTCATTGTTTTTGTGTGCAGTTTCTGAAGTGACATCAGTGTTTTACTGTCACGTAAAAAGAGTTACTAAACATCAGTGTGTTCAAGTTATACTACATGAGAGTTAACAACCTGAATAATCAAATGTTAAAATAAAACTGCCTAGTTTTCACTGTATGGATTATATATATTGATTATTCTTATTAAAGCTACAGAAGTTATTCAGCCGAGACCAGCGAGCGATTCTCCTTGTCTGTGGTTCATGACCCGTTATTGCACGTCGTTGCGATATGCATATTGCGATATTTTGATCATTTCTATATATATTGTGCAGCCCTAGCTTTCAGCTTTTGGCACAATAATACAAATAAAATAAAAACATGATGTATCAGTTTTTTTATTATTATTGTTAACCCTTTAGGTTTTTGTTAACGCCAGAGGTTTTTTCCTAAAACATTCAATAATCTCAAAAGGCTATATCTTAAAAGTGATAAAAGATACTTTCTGTAAATTAGAGAAATATTAAGGATGACCCAAAGTTTATTTAGGGATTACATTTTACCATCGAATTTGTATATTATGACGTCATGTGGTGGCGGTAATCATAGATTGTAGAATTTTCATGACAAGTCACGTTTAAATGATAAAATGCAGCACTTCTTTCCCGCCAAAAATATCCATCATCTTCTGTATGCCATATTATACAATACTGAATGCTCAGGTATATATTAAGTAGTGAACAAACTGTAAATCATTGCTAATAAATGGTAGAAGCAAACCGAATATAGAGATTTATCATTTAAACATTTGCCATTTAATGTTCCAGTCTTCTATAGTTGTGTGACGAGATGCTACAAATGAAGACCTTTCCGTCCACTATGAGTTTGTGTTTAGGATGCTGCCTGTGTTGGGTTGTTTCAACCCAAATTTGGGTCAAATATGGACAAACCCAACCATTGGGTTAAAAATTTGATACATTTTTTTTACCCAAATTTGGGATAAAACAACCCAGTATTACCCATTAGACAGCAGGGTTGGGTTGTTCTGACCCAAATTTGGGTCAAATATAGACAAACCCAACCATTGGGTAAAACAAAAATTGATTAAAAATTTAACCCAACAGTTGGATTTGTCCATTTTTGTGCCCAAATGTGCGTCAGAACAACCCAGCATTACTCATTTAGTGTGTTGGATTTGTCCATTTTTAACCCAAATTTGGGTTAAAACAACCCAGCATTACCCATTTAGTGTGTGTTTAAACAGCAGGGTTAAGTTGTTTCAACCCAAATTTAGATCAAATATGGACAAACCCAACCATTGGGTAAAAAAGTTGATTAAAAAATTTAACCCAACAGTTGGATTTGTCCATTTTTTGACCCAAATTTGGGTTAAAACAACCCAGCATTAGCCATTTAGTGTGTTGGATTTGTCCATTTTTAACCCAAAAGTTGGGTTATAACAACCCAGCATTACCCATTAGACAGCAGGGTTGGGTTGTTCTGACCCAAATTTGGATCAAATATGGACAAACCCAACCATTGGGTAAAAAAGTTGATTAAAAAATTGAACCCAACAGTTGGATTTGTCCATTTTTTAACCCAAATTTGGGTAAAAACAACCCAGCATTACCCATTAGACAGCAGGGTTGGGTTGTTCTGACCCAAATTTGGGTCAAATATGGACAAACCCAACCATTGGGTAAAAAAAAAAATTGATTACAAATTTAACCCAACAATTGGATTTGTCCATTTTTGTGCCCAAATTTGGGTTTAAACAACCCAGCATTACCCATTTAGTGTGTGTTTAGACAGCAGGGTTGGGTTGTTTCAACCCAAATTGGAGTCAAATATGGACAAACCCAACCATTGGGTAAAAAAAAAAGTTGATAAAAAAATTTAACCCAACAATTGGATTTGTCCATTTTTTAACCCAAATTTGGGTTGAAACAACCCAGCATTACCCATGTAGTGTGTGTTTAGACAGCAGGGTTGGGTTGTTTCAACCCAAATTTGGATCAAATATGGACAAACCCAACCGTTGGGTTAAAAATGTAATTGACAACAATGAGAACACTTCCGCACACTGTTGACTTTACTCTTTTATTCAAAGCGAACCTGAGGACGCTATATGTGAAAAGCGTTGTTGGCTTTGAATAAAATAAAAGAGTAAAGTCAACAGTGTTCTCGGTATAGTCATTTACATGTGTTCCTGCTGTCTACCCGCACCTCCAGCCTGTGCATGGACCTTGGGTTGAATAAGGGTTTATCTAATTCGATTTTTGTGAATCCACTCTGCTACTAGAGTCTCTGTTTCTCTCTGCGCCGCACTACAGAACACACACTCATGAATCCCACACAGCTTCCCCCCGTCAGCTCGTCCTCACCGCACACGTTCTGATGAGATAACCGCGTCTGCGCTCCCGTCGGACTCTCGCTCAGCCGGGGCCCCGGGGGTGTCTGGGGTTTCGGGAACGCTCCGGCTGGACTGCGGGCGCGCAGACTCTTGGCCCTCAATGAAAGAGGGGTGTCCGTATCTATTGGCAACGCCTCTACAGGGACCTGAGCTGCTTTTGCTATCACACACAGATTGAATACGCAGATGCTCGAGGAGACGGCGGTCTGATTCAGGAAAATCTCCTTCATAAAGAAGTTCAAGTGCTTTTGTCCATGTGCATCTGTCTTTAGTGTGTGATGTTGCTGTTAGAGCATGAAAAAGCTCCAGATATTCTCTCTATCAGTGTTTCTGAACTCCTGAAACGCCTCCATTGTAGTCTCGAGTTTCTTCCGGTAACCAACTCGTCGCAATATTGCTCATTATAATAATTCATGCGCAGAATAAAGGGGCGGGGCCTGGTTGAGTTAGTTAGTAGTGTGTTAAACTGCCGGTTATGGTAAGGGGTGGGGCATTTCCCAAACACACTCGAAGCGCTCGACCAATCACAACACACTGCTCCAGCCGACCAATCAGAGCACAGTGTGCTTTCAGGGGGAGGGGCTTCATAGAGACAGGAAGTAAACAGAGCGTTACTGACAGACTGGGAAGAGAGGAGCCGCAACAATGGAGAATAATCAACATTCAAGCAGGAAAACCTGTTCTAGGAGAGCCTGAAACACATCAAGACTGAGTGAAAGGGCATATGGGTCCTCTTTAAGAATTATAATTAATCCGTAAGAATGTGACGTCAGAAACACCAGCGATTTCACACTGTGTTTTTGAGACTGTCTTTGGTTCACTGCAGAAAATACTCAGCAATGCTGTCCACTTGTGAACTTACACATGGTGTGTGTTAAAGTGTATTAAAAACACCACATACACACATAAACAACATTTACACCACAGGGGGACTTTAAGTTTTGCGTTCCTCTGTCTGAGTCACACTGGATTGACACACAACCGAACTGAACGTCAATATCTCCCCGAAAACATTATTAGATCCAGACTAGAAGGTTTGTGATGTGAGCGTGTGTGTGCTTCTGTGTCCTCAGGGGTGGACGGCGAGTACGACGAGCAGAACCGATGGGATTTGGGTCGACTGAAGAAGCAGAAGGAGCAGAAGGAGCAGCTTCTCCCTCATCTGATCCTGATGATGTTGCCTCCGCACCGGCTGGACGTCCTGCCCTCCTCCAGGCGACGCAAGCGGGCCCTGGACACCAACTACTGCTTCTCGTGAGCCTTTCAACCTCATCACATCAAGCTGGAGCTCTGTGCCCTAACTCACTGAGTCGCCCGTCACACTTTACTTACACTTATTCATTTAGCTGACGCTTTTATCCAAAGCAACTTGCAATTTAGGGTTGTGTATCGTTTGAATTTGAACGATTCCGATTTCTTGTTTCGATTCCGGTTCCCAACGATTCTCGATTCCGATTCTTTTAAGAGGCAGGGTCAAAAAAGTTTAGCTAACCTTGTTAACCAACAGTCTTTCTATAAAGGGAAATACTCCTTTTGTCACAAATGTTGCATTTTGCCGAGATTTTGTTATTTTTAGAAAAGTGAAGCCACACTTTGGACCGCCGACGTAAGCTACTCATGTTCGACTCTCGCGGTTATGCCAACACTTCCGGTAGACGCTTCTTCATTGGTGTTGTTCAGCGGTTTCTTCTTCTGGTCGGCGGAGTGTGAATATCGAAACTAGGAATCGAAATTTTAACTTTTGAACGATTACGGGAAAAACGAAAAGTTAGTCCCGGTTCCAATCGATACTCGATTCTCGGTACCCAACCCTAGTTGCAATTAACTGATACCGAGTTAGAAAGTTCTTCTGAAGATACAGCAGTTTAGCACTAGTATTGCCAACGTCGTGAGTTTGATTTCCCAACATGACATCATGACTTTTGCGTAAGCATACACGCCACTTTCGAGTCAAGTGGCGTGTTATCTCTACGCATTTTGAGCTATCCAAGTGTATGCGTGTATGTTTACGCCATTAATGTCCGAGTGATCCCGCGTGTCCATACACGCCGTCAAACGTCCGAGCGAAACGAAGCAAAATGTAGATCTACATCTGGGGAGCGATCTTTTTTTCCTAGGATGTTAAGGGAACAGTCACAAATGCTAACCCCAGTGATGGGTAGGGTTAGGGGCGGGGTCAGGGGTAGCTAATTCGTAAAAATCCATACGAATTTGGTAACTTTGGTAACTCCACATCGTAAAATTCGCACGAATTACCGTGAGATCAGGTTGAACTACTACGGGTTAAATGTGTCTAAACCCATGTGATTTGTAGGTTTAGGGGTGGGGTCAGGGGTAGGTCAAATTCATACGAATTTGGTAACTCGTAAAATATGAACGAATTAGCAAAAATTTTAGCAAATTTGTACGAGTGAGGTCGTATGAATTAATACGAATTAGCCACCTCGTAAAAATTCTACGACTTGCCGTGAGATCAGGTTGATCTACGCAACATGACATCATGACTTTTGCGTAAACATACATGGCACTTTCAAGTGGCGTGTTATCTATATACATTTTGAGCTATCCACGTGTATGCGTGTAAGTCTACGCCGTTAGATGTCCGAGCGAAACGAAGCAAAATGTAGATCTACATCTGGGGAGTGATCTTTTTTTTTCCGAGGATGGTAGGGGAAGACTCATAAATGCTAACCCCAGTGACGGGTGGGTTTAGGGACGGGGTTGAGGTAAGTCATATATTTATATATACAGTGATAACGTTAAGTCAACGGCGTTCATAAACACGCTGAAAAGCGATTATGCGTCTTGATAGCACGCCAAAAATGGAAATACGAATTGGCGTGTCATACACACCATATCACTGGATTCCCAGTGAACGCATGAAATGATAAAATATATACTTTAGATAAAAGCGTCTGGCAAATGCATAAGTGCAAGTGTTATTCTGAATTTGATCTGGTTTCTTCTTCAAAACGGCATTCAAATTCACATTCCAGGAGCTGCATGTGTCTGGAGAGGTTTTTCCTGTAAGAATGAACCTTTTAATTGGCACCTGACGGCTGGAAGCGTCTGCAAGAGCTTGCAAGTTTAGATTTGTCCCAGTATGCTAAGTAGTGCGCTGGCTCTTTAGTGTGTGAGCTCTCCACACCTGGGCCGGATCCAGGAGGGAAAGAATGACACGCCTTACAGTGGAATCTCTGAGCTTTAAAAGACTCTCACATGTTAATAAGGCCCAAATAGAAGTCGCACCGGAGGAACCTTTCCACAGTTCCTAGAACTGCTGGCGGAAGCTCCCGGAGTTTGGCGTGTTCGCACCGCAGGAACGGTTTTAGTTCGAGGAACTGATTAATTGGTCGGTCTAAACCGTAGACGATAAAAGAGATGGACATAGCGACCCCATTGATTTCAACAGAGAAAGCCCATTAAAAGCTGATCGCCAGGTGTACTGCGCTGCAGGCTCAAACTGAGCAACCTGTACGTCTTCTAGTCGCTGTGCCAAGAGAAATCTGAATCATTCCCTTCCCAATCTCCCAGAGATGGAGAGAGAGTGTATTAGCAGCAGGAGACACTTTATAAGTCTCTATGGGCTTCTCCCTCGACTTTATGCCTCCACGTTCCCCCGATTGCCGCAAATTTCTTAAATGTTCGATGGAGAGTCGCGTGTTATGACCCAATCGTTTTTTACAAAAACGGCTTCTACTGTACAGGGCCGTGATGGAAGACACAATGTAATGAAGACTTTTATACATTATCATGTTTCTTTAGAAATAAATAAAGGACAAATGGAGTCTGTAAACGCCTCAGTTGTAAAGTTACTAAAGGGATACTCCACTTTTTTTGGTGAAATAGGCTTATTTTACCACTCCCCCAGAGTTAAACAGTTGGGTTTTACCGTTTCCAAATGTATTCAACGGATTTTCTGATATTTAGAAGAATATCGGTAACCAGACAGTTCCTGGTCTCATTGACTTCCATAGTATATATATTTTTTCCTACTATAGAAGTCAATGAGACCAGAAACTGTCTGGTTACTGATTTTCTTCTAAATATCAGGAAATCGGCTGAATGGATTCGAAAATGGTAAAATGTTGGTTGATGTCGTTGTACAGAAAGAATGTTGTGACAGTTGGTCAGTGTGGTTTAGCCCCACCCCTCCTCCACTGTGATTGGACGGCTGGGTAAAAAGTGACAGTGATGAGCGCTGCGCTTTACCCAAAGTTGAACATTTTTCAACTCTCGGCGACCAGTAAAACGCTCGGCGCTTTAGTGTGAAAAAAAAAAACGCTCAGCGCCTTGTCACGCTCATGGCGTTTAAAAAACGCGGCGCTCCCATTGAAACCAATTGGAAACGTACGCCAGGAGCGAGGGAAAACGCTTTGGTGGAAACACGGCCTAGGGGAATCATTAGTTCTCCATCCTGGTGGCTCGTTCCCAGAACCAAGATGCGGATGCGAAACATCCAAGTGTATGGAAACGTCTCCAAATGAACGCAGAAGAGAAAGAGACGTGACGTGTGTTTTCCTTCTGCTTTCAGGAACTACGAGGAGAACTGCTGCGTCCGGGAGCTGTACATCGACTTCCGGCAGGATCTGGGCTGGCGGTGGATCCACGAGCCCAAAGGGTATCACGCCAACTTCTGCTCCGGCCCGTGTCCGTACCTGCGCAGCGCCGACACCACACACAGCTCGGTGAGGGAACCACGCCCCTCTTTTCAATTTAATTAATAAAGGACACTTTATGGAAGTGAAATAATGACATTTTTGAAACAAAAAAGCATTAAAGCTGCTGTCCGTAACTTTTTAAGTTAAACAATCTAAAATAATTATTTAAAAAAACAAACATATTCTACGAATGGTCAAAACTATCTGCTTGCCATAGCTAGATTCAAAACGGTTAGCTTGTAATAATGATTTTAATTCCAGTGGTACTGGTGGGTTTCCGCGGGAAATTCGAGCATGTCTTTGCGTCATTACGCCACACCCGTTTATTCATAATTCTTATGTAGGTCAAACTTTCAAAAAGTGAATCTGTGATTCTGTGTGACAGTTTCCACACAGCGCGGTGATTGACAGCAGTATTTATATCGTTTTTACCTCTTGTAACCACAACCGCAAAGCGCCCTCAGATCACTTGGACTTGGCTGTGGTAACAAGAGGTAAAAACTATATAAATACTATTCGTTTTCTCACACAAACCGCTCGTTTGGTGTCTTAGGCCATCCATAGATACAGTCGGTTGGTCTGGGAACGCCCCCGGGAACGCCCCGTCACGTGATGTGAATTTAGCCCGTGGGGGAAAACATTGCATTGGCGCTCATTGAAATACATAGGACAATCATGCCGTAGAGTTGCTGTGTCGTTTTCTGTACCACCAATAAACTAAAAAATTATAAATTGAAGTTCTACATCCTTTTTTACATACATACAGAACCGGATAGGAGGACAAAATGGCAAAATTAATCATATCTTGTTAGATTATTGTGTGAGTAGATCCTGTGTACTCGTATTAGGGAGTGGGCCAGATTTTTCTGACGTTACATCCCTCATGAAAAACAACTATAGTAATCCTATGGCTATTAGTGTATAATACTTCTGTGATGTTCTTTAATACCTCTATACGTCTAGGCTATGTCCCAAAATACTATAGTATTCCTATAGGATTAACGTTACTCTAATATTTTGTCCTAAAATACTACAAGATTCGTTTAGTTGTTTTTCATAAGGGATATGTCTCATTCAAATTAGTGTGATCAGCTGAAGGTTATCAGACTGCAGTCTGTGAGAATTCGGATAACGGTCAGCAAAGTCCCTCTGCAACTTCGTAGCAACTACTGATCACCGTTTTACAAAAGGATTAATAGTTTGGAGTGAAGCATTCGTACAATTGGTAAGTGACATGTTTTTTTTTGACTTATAGTAACTTATACGCAAGTTGATTGAGTTACAGGCTTGTTGCCGGTAGCTTCCGCGATGTCTTACCTGGAGATTCAATCAGATATAACAGTCTGGAAACTACAACTCCGGCCATTTGGTTGGGTCATTGACCCAGTTTTTAATTAAATAAGGGCTATCATAACCTATTACAGTTCATTTTGCAGTGTATCATTGCCGGTCGGCAGGCATAAATGACTCGCAAAATGACATTTTTGTCATTCAAATACATAGGATGGTCGCGCTGCTTTCCCCCACGCCGACCACGCCCCCCAACTATGACGCGTTGCCGACTGTATGGATGTGTACTTACATTAACGAGTCATTAAACCATGTTTAATCTGGACTTCGACAGACACGTACGGTTTGATCTAAAATTATCAAAACTGAAACTACTGCGGAAACAAAGACCAAAAATTAATTTCAAAGTGAACTATCCCTTTAATATCTGCTAACTCTTTATTGTGACGGTCCCAGAATTCAAATTCCCGGGTGAACGTTCCCTTTAATGTGTAAACGGTGTGTGTGGTGTAAAGTAAGCGCTACAGATACCTGAGCTGATGTTCCTGATGTGTCTGCAGCTGCTGAGCCTGTACAACACGCTGAACCCCGAGGCGTCCGCGTCCCCCTGCTGCGTTCCTCAAGACCTGGAGCCGCTCACCATCCTCTACTACGTGGGACGAGTCCCGAAAGTGGAGCAGCTCTCCAACATGATCGTCAAATCCTGCAAGTGCAGCTGAAGGGCCTCCAGACCCCGACACGGACGCTCGAGGGCCCAAAGGAACTGGACTCTGAACGAATACCTCTGTTCATCCTTCACACACACACACACACACACACACACACACACACACACCCAAACCCAGGAGCCAGAGGCTTCTCCATCCATCAGACGACCCTACGATCCCTCGAACTTTGATGTTTGAAGTGACTTGTCCACTTGTAATGTGTAATTTTTGGTCCTCTAGGCAAACCTCGTGCCATTTCTGAACTCTGAAACGGCAACGCAAAGCTTCGTAACATCTGAACCGAGGACAGTCGCTCTGAGACGACACGAGCCGGGTCAGATGATGGTTTCTGTATAACACTAACTCAATTTCCTAAACACTACAGCAATCGACACTGTTCGTCTAACGTGACGGTGTCGCTGAAATCGTTAATACAAACATGCTGGAAAGAAATACGAGAAAACATTGACTTGACTTTTGATTTTTAGTTCTTCAGTGAAGCTGACGTATGCCGACACAAGTTTTTACTGCTATTACTCCTGAAAACACTTTTTTAATTAAACCGTCTCGGACGAAAAGAGCTGTCGATGATGTTTGAAGTCTGTCTTGAATTCTTCTTGACGATTAAAAATGCTGACAGCTTATTATTTTCATCACTTTTTTTTTCTGAACGCAAAAGTAGGGTTGTGTATCGTTTGAATTTGAACGATTCTGATTCTGATTCCTTGTTTCGATTCCGGTTCCCAACGATTCTCGATTCCGATTCTTTTTAAGAGGCAGGGTCAAAAAAGTTTAACATTGCTAACCAACGGTCTTTCTGAAGGAAATACTCCTTTTTGTCACAAATTTTGCATTCTGCCGAGATTTCGTTATTTTTAGAAAAGTGAAGCCACACTTTGGACCGCCGACGTAAGCTACTCATGTTCGACTCGCGCGGTTATGCCAACACTTCCGGTAGACGCTTCTTCATTGGTGTTGTTCAGCGGTTTCTTCTTCCGCTCGGCGGACTGTGAATATCGAAACTAGGAATCGAAATTTTAACTTTTGAACGATTCCGGGAAAAACGAAAAGTTAGTCCTGGTTCCAATCGATACTCGATTCTCCATACCCAACCCTACGCAAAAGTAATCACAAAAAGGGGCTGACATTTCTTCCAGTTTACTGACACAACTGAACCATACAAAGGTACTAGCACATTAATGGAGTTTCATTGCTCTGGTCATGCATAAAATGAGAGGGAGTTCAAGTCAATTCAGGAGAGAAAACAACATACAAATACTGTGTGAACTAAAATAAACATTAAACAAGGTCAATGAGTTTACATTAGCTGTAACATTCGACTCGAAGTGACGATTTGTTCAGTTTCTGTTGCATGAACGAGGTGCTGTGATTAATTGGTGTTTGGCTAGGTAATAAAAGTGAGGCGTTCAACTAAAATCAAACTGAAAACACGTCGTCATCCGTCATCCCATCAGCACATCATGACGTATCAAGCATTACCAGGACGTTGGTCAAAAAACTGCCACAGAATGTAATTAAAAGCATCACGAACGACATCAACTGTACCTGGACATGTGGTTCGTCACACCTGAATGAGGCACTTCCACAGAAGCTCATTAACGAGCAGTGATGAAGGTTGAAGTCTTCTGCGTGTACATGTAAACATGGATATATATGATGGACAGGTGTGTGTTTGGCTCCGTGTGCTCGAGCTCCAGCTGTCGGGAGTCGTCAGTCTGCTCGCTCTTCACACGGCATCAGTTGTGGGGTGAAAATGAAGCCTGGACAACTGCACGTATGAGAAAAATCCGATCACGCACTCATAAAGACACACAAGGCCGGTTAGGAGGCATTTGAGGGGAAATAGTGTTTATCAGAAGACAGTATAAAGAGAGAAACGGGTCAAGTCAAGAGCTGAACTCCTCATGTTCATGTTGTGAGCAGCTGGAGGGTGTAGAGGAGGACGTGTGTAACGTATCCCAGAGAGCAGCTGATTGGTACGGTTGACCTTCGGCCTCGTTCATCTGTTCTTGGAGCCCTGGACGTGGAAGAGTTTACTGTACATGGAGAGACCTGTGAACACACAATACAATGAATCAACATGCACACGTATGAACGCCAATCTACATTGAGTAAAACACAAATAGAGTCATACTTGCATCTTTACGCGATTAAAGCGAAAAAAAAATCACGTCACCTAATCACTTTATTAAAAACACTCTTCAGACCAGTAGTGTTTTAAGGAAAGCTGTTTTAGGAAAGCATTTCTGTTGCCATTTTGTGTAATATCAAAGCTACGTATGCTTGACACACTTTTTAGTCATACAAATAGTTAACTATTTATCACTTTCAGGACATTTGAGTTTTAAATCTTGTAAAGGCAACTCCCAACCAGTAAACTTGAGTTTGTCTTCAGAACATAAATTAAGATATTTTCTGTCCCTCAATGAACAGCCTATGCAACTACCACTTTGATATTTCAGAAAGTTCATAAGGAGATCTAAAAAATAATCCATATGAATTGAGCGGTTTAGCCACAAACCTCATTGGTTCTCTCTGAAGCTCAAACGTGATGCTTAACACGAGAATGAACCTCATTGGCTCTTGCTGAAGCTCAAACGTGATGCGTAACACGAGAATGAACCTCATTGGTTCTCTCTGAAGCTCAAACGTGATGCGTAACACGAGAATGAACCTCATTGGTTCTCGCTGAAGCTCAAATGTGATGCGTAACACGAGAATGAACCTCATTGGTTCTCGCTGAAGCTCAAACGTGATGCGTAACATGAGAATGAACCTCATTGGTTCTTGCTGAAGCTCAAACGTGATGCGTAACATGAGAATGAACCTCATTGGTTCTCGCTGAAGCTCAAACGTGATGCGTAACATGAGAATGAACCTCATTGGTTCTTGCTGAAGCTCAAACGTGATGCGTAACATGAGAATGAACCTCATTGGTTCTCGCTGAAGCTCAAACGTGATGCGTAACACGAGAATGAACCTCATTGGTTCTCGCTGAAGCTCAAACATGATGCGTAACATGAGAATGAACCTCATTGGTTCTCGCTGAAGCTCAAACGTGATGCGTAACATGAGAATGAACCTCATTGGCTCTTGCTGAAGCTCAAACGTGATGCGTAACACGAGAATGAACCTCATTGGCTCTCGCTGAAGCTCAAACGTGATGCGTAACATGAGAATGAACCTCATTGGTTCTCGTTGAGCTCAAACGTGATGCGTAACACGAGAATGAACCTCATTGGCTCTTGCTGAAGCTCAAACGTGATGCGTAACATGAGAATGAACCTCATTGGCTCTTGCTGAAGCTCAAACGTGATGCGTAACACGAGAATGAACCTCATTGGCTCTTGCTGAAGCACAAACGTGATGCGTAACACGAGAATGAACCTCATTGGTTCTTGCTGAAGCTCAAACGTGATGCGTAACATGAGAATGAACCTCATTGGTTCTTGCTGAAGCCCAAACGTGATGCGTAACACGAGAATGAACCTCATTGGTTCTTGCTGAAGCTCAAACGTGATGCGTAACATGAGAATGAACCTCATTGGTTCTCGCTGAAGCTCAAACGTGATGCGTAACACGAGAATGAACCTCATTGGTTCTTGCTGAAGCTCAAACGTGATGCGTAACACGAGAATGAACCTCATTGGTTCTTGCTGAAGCTCAAACGTGATGCGTAACACGAGAATGAACCTCATTGGTTCTTGCTGAAGCTCAAACGTGATGCGTAACACGAGAATGAACCTCATTGGTTCTTGCTGAAGCTCAAACGTGATGCGTAACACGAGAATGAACCTCATTGGTTCTCGCTGAAGCTCAAACGTGATGCGTAACACGAGAATGAACCTCATTGGTTCTTGCTGAAGCTCAAACGTGATGCGTAACACGAGAATGAACCTCATTGGTTCTTGCTGAAGCTCAAACGTGATGCGTAACACGAGAATGAACCTCATTGGTTCTTGCTGAAGCTCAAACGTGATGCGTAACACGAGAATGAACCTCATTGGTTCTTGCTGAAGCCCAAACGTGATGCGTAACATGAGAATGAACCTCATTGGTTCTCGCTGAAGCTCAAACTTGATGCGTAACATGAGAATGAACCTCATTGGTTCTCGTTGAAGCTCAAACGTGATGCGTAACACGAGAATGAACCTCATTGGTTCTTGCTGAAGCTCAAACGTGATGCGTAACACGAGAATGAACCTCATTGGTTCTTGCTGAAGCTCAAACGTGATGCGTAACACGAGAATGAACCTCATTGGTTCTCGCTGAAGCTCAAACGTGATGCGTAACACGAGAATGAACCTCATTGGTTCTCGCTGAAGCTCAAACGTGATGCGTAACATGAGAATGAACCTCATTGGTTCTCGTTGAAGCTCAAACGTGATGCGTAACACGAGAATGAACCTCATTGGTTCTCGCTGAAGCTCAAACGTGATGCGTACCATAAGAATGAACCTCATTGGTTCTCGCTGAAGCTCAAACGTGATGCGTAACACGAGAATGAACCTCATTGGTTCTTGCACGTCAAGCGAACATTCTTGAGTTTACGTTTATCATAACTGATGATTGAGTTAATGAATGAATGTGAATATGTGAATAAAAGCCTAAATTCAATCCGTTCATTATATCAAGCTAACGAGGCTCTTCAGAAAATTTAGACTGAACCGCTCATTAATGGACTAGATTCACAATCTCTTTATGAATTTTTTGAATCGCCAAAGTGTCAGTTGTGTAGCTGTCAATGGAGGGACATAAAATCTCTCAGATTTAATCAAAAAGATCTTCGTGTCCCGAATACAAACGAAGGTCTTACAGGTTTGCAACGACATGAGGGTGAGTAATAATCGACAAACTGTTCATTTTGGGGTGATCTATTCCTTTAAAGTTCACAACCCATACTAAAAATAGATATTCAATGAATAAATACATCAGGACAGGACTTTGACTGGATGGTGAAAGACTGTTTATATGAAGTTGAATGTAAAAAATGAGCCATTGATGACATTAGGTGACAGAAAAAGGAGTTTCAGAGCTGGAATAAGTTATTACACACTGATTATGAACACAAACATTTATTTTGGAATAACATGCACTGATGAATGACTCCCAATAAGACCCAATTGTATTGGGTGCAAAATGATGCATGTAAACGCGCTCACTGATTCCTGAAATGACCAGTTCTTTGCTGGTGAAATCCAAGTCAAACTAAGACGATAAGAAAATAAGCTGTTTTTTTCAAGATTCTGGAGCTGGTTTTGTCACAGAAGCTGACGGCTGAGGGTTTGATAAGAGCAGACTCTCTCTCTCTCTCTCTGCACTGATTCCCAGAGCTGCTAAACACTATTCCCTTTCATTCCCTCTCCATACACACTGTTTATTTTGGTGCTCTTTTACACCCCGAGGCCTTACGGCACAGGGGAACGAAAACATCACGCCCGGCTTCCAATCCAGTGACTCGACTGCTGGAAGCTGTCTCTGTGTGTCCCGGACTGATGGGAGTCTCAGCAAACCTTTCTACAGCACACGTCACACAAGCCTAAACTGTGGAATACATAAGATTACCGGATGGTTTTGAAAGAAATTTTATTTGAAGATATTGAAATAAAGGGTAACACTTTACTTGAAGGGGTGTGCATAAGACTGACATGACACCTTCATAATCATGGGATGAATATGAAGGAGGGTTTATGACAACTGTCATTAAGTGTCATTCGCTCAGTTATGACATTTTATATGCAAATATGACATTGCTTTGTTATGAAGGTGTCATGTCATGATTATGAAGGTGTCATCCAAATATTATTACAATTTAAAATGACTATTTCATATTGTAATATATTGTAAAATGCCATTTATTCCTGTGATCAAAGCTGATTTTTTTAGCATCAATACTCGATTTAGGGGTTGTTAGAATTTTTTTGTTTAAGGCTTTTTGACCCCAAAACTCAACTAATCTCTGCCGTTCTCCATCTGTGATCCCTCTGAGGCCATACATTACACACACGTCCTCTTCCTGGCAGATTCACAACATCTTTACTTGATTGGAACTTCTTAATTATTGCCCTGATGGTGGAAATGGGATATTTAATGCTTTAGCAATTTTCTTACAGCTCTTTCTATTTTGTGAAGCTCAACAATCTTTTATTGCACATCAGAACTACACTCTTAGAAGAAATGGTTCTATTGAGAACCAGATATGGTTCCATCCCCCACTTCATATATGGAACTCCAAAATGGTTCTATATATAACCATTTTTTTGGTAAAAGGACAAGTATGGAACCACGGGGTTCTATATAGAACCATTTTTAGTAAAAGGCCAAGTATGGAACCACAGGATTCTATATAGAACCATTTTTTTGGTAAAAGGCCAAGTATGGAACCCCAGGGTTCTATATAGAACCATTTTTTTGGTAAAAGGCCAAGTATGGAACCCCAGGGTTGTATATAGAACCATTTTTTTGGTAAAAGGCCAAGTGTGGAACCCCAGGGTTCTATATAGAACCATTTTTTTGGTAAAAGGCCAAGTATGGAAACGCATGGTTCTATATAGAACCATTTTTTTGGTAAAAGGCCAAGTATGGAACCCCAGGGTTGTATATAGAACCATTTTTTTGGTAAAAGGCCAAGTATGGAACCCCAGGGTTCTATATAGAACCATTTTTTGGGGTAAAAGGCCAAGTATGGAACCCCAGGGTTCTATATAGAACCATTTTTTTTGGTAAAAGGCCAAGTATGGAACCCCAGGGTTCTATATAGAACCATTTTTTTGGGTAAAAGGCTAAGTATGGAACCCCAGGGTTGTATATAGAACCATTTTTTTGGTAAAAGGCCAAGTGTGGAACCCCAGGGTTCTATATAGAACCATTTTTTTGGTAAAAGGCCAAGTATGGAACCGCATGGTTCTATATAGAACCATTTTCTTGGTAAAAGGCCAAGTATGGAACCCCAGGGTTGTATATAGAACCATTTTTTTGGTAAAAGGCCAAGTATGGAACCCCAGGGTTCTATATAGAACCATTTTTTGGGGTAAAAGGCCAAGTATGGAACCCCAGGGTTCTATATAGAACCATTTTTTTGGTAAAAGGCCAAGCATGGAACCCCAGGGTTCTATATAGAACCATTTCTTTTGGTAAAAGGCTAAGTATGGAACCCCAGGGTTGTATATAGAACCATTTTTTTGGTAAAAGGCCAAGTGTGGAACCCCAGGGTTCTATATAGAACCATTTTTTTGGTAAAAGGCCAAGTATGGAAACGCATGGTTCTATATAGAACCATTTTTTTGGTAAAAGGCCAAGTATGGAACCCCAGGGTTGTATATAGAACCATTTTTTTGGTAAAAGGCCAAGTATGGAACCCCAGGGTTCTATATAGAACCATTTTTGGGGGTAAAAGGCCAAGTATGGAACCCCAGGGTTCTATATAGAACCATTTTTTTTGGTAAAAGGCCAAGTATGGAACCCCAGGGTTCTATATAGAACCATTTTTTGGGGTAAAAGGCTAAGTATGGAACCCCAGGGTTGTATATAGAACCATTTTTTTGGTAAAAGGCCAAGTGTGGAACCCCAGGGTTCTATATAGAACCATTTTTTTGGTAAAAGGCCAAGTATGGAACCGCATGGTTCTATATAGAACCATTTTTTTGGTAAAAGGCCAAGTATGGAACCCCAGGGTTGTATATAGAACCATTTTTTTGGTAAAAGGCCAAGTATGGAACCCCAGGGTTCTATATAGAACCATTTTTTGGGGTAAAAGGCCAAGTATGGAACCCCAGGGTTCTATATAGAACCATTTTTTTGGTAAAAGGCCAAGCATGGAACCCCAGGGTTCTATATAGAACCATTTTTTGGGTAAAAGTTTAAGTATGGAACCCCAGGGTTGTATATAGAACCATTTTTTTGGTAAAAGGCCAAGTATGGAACCCCAGGGTTCTATATAGAACCTTTTTTTGGTAAAAGTCCAAGTATGGAACCACAGGGTTCTATATAGAACCATTTTTTGGTAAAAGGCCAAGTATGGAACCCCAGGGTTGTATATAGAACCATTTTTTGGTAAAAGACCAAGTATGGAACCCCAGGGTTCTATATAGAACCATTTTTTGGGGTAAAAGGCCAAGTATGGAACCCCAGGGTTCTATATAGAACCATTTTTTGGTAAAAGGCCAAGTATGGAACCACAGGGTTCTATATAGAACCATTTTTTTGGTAAAAGGCCAAGTATGGAACCCCAGGGTTGTATATAGAACCATTTTTTGGTAAAAGGCCAAGTATGGAACCCCAGGGTTCTATATAGAACCATTTTTTGGGGTAAAAGGCCAAGTATGGAACCCCAGGGTTCTATACAGAACCCAGAGGAACCCTTTTTTAAGAGTGTATAGAACCTTTTAAGGGTTCTAAATACGTAGCGCTGATAGAACCTTTTAAGGTTCTATAAAGAACCTTTTCTTCTAAGAGTGCCTATATTGGTTTTACTCATTGTGATGGATGATATTTGGCCTTTGTGTTTCCTCACATTTAAACTCCTGTGAAACTATGAACAATTTCATGTTCCTAGTCATCCCGGTGTGATAAAAGAATGTAAATATGAATGGGAATATCCTTCAGAGAGATTTTACTCTCAAAAAGTAAAATCACTTCAATGAAAGTGTAGAGTTTTATGATTTTTTTTGAATGAAAGATCAAAAGGATAAACAACACAGATATTTTCACACCTACCGTTGCTCATTTTTACCAAGGGTGTCAAAATTAATAGAGGGAACTACTTATATATATACTGCCTTTATCATGATAGAATTTGCCGTACTGCCTTTAATTTTGATTTCCATAAACAAAATTATGGTCTTTCAGCAAAAAAAAAAAAAAAAAAAAAAGGATTGTTTTACATCCGTGTCAGTGATTTATTTTCCTCTGATACTGTGGCAGTCTTCCAGAGATCCACTCATCAGACACAAGCTCTTCATCTTTCTGACAAAGCTTTAAAATGGGGAACATTCTTGGAGCGAAAAGCAGTTTGACAGCATTTGGCTCAAATCTGTGCGAGTGTGAAGCCTGGTGAGATGAGGTCGAGTGAAAAGAAAGAAAAGGAAAAACATCTCAACAATGGAGGTCTGTTTACGGCTAATGTGGAGCGCTGAGAGGATACGCTGATGTGTCCTGACGGCTGATCTCGGAGAATGCGAGCGCATGGATCAGCGCTAACTCCCATCAGAGCCGGCCGCTCTCATCCGCGCTAAAACAACACGCGGCCCTCGTCCCGCTCACAATGGAGGAAGAGCATCTGTGATTGACGAGCCCAGGACGTCTTACACGCAATGAGCTTTACAAGCTTTGAAAAACAACAACTGACAATACACACTGTGCCAATCCAACGATATCAATTATACACACACACTGCCGGTCAGAGGTTTAGGGTCTGTACGATTTTTTATGTTTTTTAAAATAAGTCACTTCTGCTCACTAAGGCTGCAATTATTTGATAAAAAAGTATTATTGTGAAATATTATTACAATTTAAAGGTGGAATACCTAAGATTTTTGCATTAAAAATCCCAAAATCACAAGGCCAGTGTTATATATATAAGTCAAGTCAAGTCACATTTATTTATATAGCGCTTTTCACAATACAGATTGTATCAAAGCAGCTTCACAGTGATAACATGAAAGTAGTACAACACAGATCGATAATATTGTTAAATTTTAAATATTAAATATCCCCGACTAAGCAAGCCAAAGCAAGGCAACAGTGGCAAGGAACCAAAACTCCATCAGATTGGATGGAGAAAAAAACCTTGGGAGAACCCAGGCTCAGTCGGGGGCAACGATTAGCATTAGCAATGATTTGAGACAAAAATAATTTAAATTGTATATAAAACTATGTAAATGGTGCTCTGTGGCACAGCAGGATTTTTTGAACAAGGTGCGCCACGGACAGACGCCAAACGGCGCCGCCAGTATGTGTACACTCATAGAGAATAAAGGCCAATTTATACTTCTGCGTAGGGTGCGCGCAGTAGGTACGGCGTAGCATACGCACAGACGCGTCCCATACCGCATACCTTTCGCCGTAGCCTGACGCGCACCTCTTCAAAAATGTAACTACACGTCGCGACGACGCGGACCGCAAGATCGGTGATTGGTCAGCTTGGTAGCATCACATTTCCTCCTACGCATTTACACACGTACCATCTCCTCCGACGTCTTCTCTCATTTCTGCCTTTCAGTTTTAGTAATTTCACTAAAATGAACTGTTTTGCCACTTCAATAAGCTCAAACTCCAACATGATCCACTCTCTTTCAGTCGCCATTGCTTGTAGTAACCTAGCCGCGAGGAATCTAAACACAGTGGAACATTAAAACCCTCCGCCGCCAACTAGCGTTTCGGAGCAGTACTGCAGAGCAACACAGACCTGAACGCAGAAGTATAACTGCTCACAACGGCGTCGCCTACGTGCGAAGCCAACGCCGTACACTACGGCGTACCCTCGACGCAGAAGTGTAAATTGGCCTTAATGTGTTCGAATTTTAAAGATGTGGCGCGATGCGACGCTGAGCTTCTCGTCCGGTGTGCAACCCCCTTAACGTTAATTTGTGAAACTGTAGCTGTGGTTGAACACTTACACGACATGAAAACACGTGCCAAATATACATTGAATTGATTTTTTATTTTTATAAACTTACCAAAAAGGAGGACCAGCCACGTCAACTCCTTGCAAGAGACCTGGAATGCCTCTTCAAACCCTCTCCACCATAGCTTCGTCCAGTGACTCGTACAGTAACATCTGTGATAACTAATTTACTTTTAAACCTGACTTTTCTTGCGGTTATTTCAGTTTAATGAAAAACAAGCATGGCTTTAAACGCAACATTTATAGAAATCGAACTTTGATCCATGACAACTAATTTTCAATTCCCGTCATTTATCCACGGTGGAGTTGAAAACAACAGTTCCCATCATTCCGCGTTCATTCACGTCGTCATCAACAAACCCGTCGTTGTTGTTTTGAATGTAGCGCCCTCTAGTGGCATCTAAATCTTAGGGATTCCACCTTTAAAACAGATGTTTTCTATGTGAATATACAACCCGATCTCACGACCAAGTCGTACGAATTCGACGAATGATTAAAAAGTGGCTAATTCGTAACAATTCATACGACCTCACTCGTACGAACTAGTACAATTTTGCTAAATCGTACATATTTTACGAATTGGCCAATTCGTATGAATTCGTACGAATGACCTACCCCTGACCCCGCCCCTAAACCTATCCATCACGTGGGTTTAGACAAATCGTACAAATTCGTACGAGTGAGGTCGTACGAATTAGACACTTTTAAATCATTCGTCGAATTCGTACGAATTGGGCGTGAGATAGTGTTCGAATATACAGTAAAGTGTAATTTATTACTGAATATCCAGCATCATTACTCCAGTCTTCAGTGTCACATGATCCTTCAGAAATCCCTCTAATATGAGGATCTGATGATCAAGACACATTTATGATTTAAAAGTGACCATGATCATCCGCTCACAGCAGCTGTCGGAGGATCACACAGGCGCCTCATCTTCACACTAACACGTCCCAACCCTCTCGCCGGAGCGGTCACTGTGAGCAGCTGGCGGAGCGGGCGAGACGGCCTCCAACCCACGGCCCGGTCCGCATTAAAATACCACAGCCTGAACTGGCATTCAACATTCAGCTCATTCCTGACCACCTGCCACGCCGTCGTATTTTTAGAAACAGTTTCTAATTCTGCGACATTGCGGCCGGAACGACAACAACATGAAAAGTATGACCATGATCATCTCAGGTACTGATTATGTGCTTTATTGAATGTTAAAGCACGTCTAATGTGAGTTTGAGTATTTCACATGACCGTAAAGGAGTAGTTCACTTCAGAATTAAAATGTCCTGATACTTTACTCTCCACATGTCATGTGTTTCTTTCTTCGGTGGGAAAGAAATGAAGGTTTTTGAGGAGCACACTCCAGGATTTCTCCATATAGTGTCTTCAATGGGGTCCAGATGTGAGTTTCAGTGCAGCTTCAGAGTCTCGACACGATCCAGACGAGGAATAAGAGTCTGATCTAGACTAACCAGCCGACATTTACAACAAAACACACATTTATATACTTTAACCACTAATGCTGGTGTTGATCTCGCTGTGATGCGACACTGAAACTCACATCTGGACCGTCGACCCGTTGGACCCCATTGAAGACACTATATGGAGAAATCCTGGAGTCAGTGACGTAACTATCGGTAAGCAGAGTACGCGGTTGCTTACGGGCCCGGACCAATCAGGGGCCCGCGTGACTGGAAGATATTGATTGACAGCCGGGCCCCCCTATCGCATTTTCTATTTTGAGTCTGATCGTATTTTAATTTTTCACAAATTTATTTGAATAAATAATGACGACAACATATTTTACTGATCATTAAATGGATGTTAACTTTGAAACAAACAATGATGGATTTTGGTGTCATTTAATTCAATTGGGACTGGGGAATCCCCGGGTGAACATGCGCATTGCGTGCAAAAATATAAAAAAAAAGTTTGAACTTGAGATCGATATGGATAATGGAGTCGTCAAATTACAAAAACAAAAGTGGCTTTCAAAAGCGCAAACGGAAAAACGGAAAAATCCTGCTTAAGGGCCCGGTGTTGGCTCGTTACGCCACTTCCTGGACTGTGTTCCTCAAAAACCTTCATTTCTTTCCCACTGAAGAAAGAAACACATGAACATCTCGGATGACGAGGGGGAGAGTAAATCATCAGAACATTTTGATTCTGAAGTGAACTACTCCTTTAATAGTGGACAATGGACAATTCACCAAAGATTAATGAATTTAATGATGTACTTGTCCAATAGCTTGTTATCATATAAAAGGCAAATGGAGGGCAGGAAGTGATTTGCTGTATTTAGAAAGCACTATAACAAACTCAAAACCCCTGTGTTTTGAGTCATTTATAGTTACTTGAATCGCTCAAACCACGAGGAGTTTTAATCGTGTACCAAAAGTTGTTGTTCATAAGGGGCGAAAATGCAAGAAATTGACCAAAAACTCCGTAAAAAACGGCTTGCAAACCTACGTCTGCGGTCGGGAGGAGCCGAAGGGGATAATGCCCGTGTGTGTAGTGATCACTTCGTCAAAGGTGAGTTAATACAGCGCAGTCTCATCCCAAGACGTCATATAACTGACATTTTGGGACGTCTTTTGACCATACGTCAATATTCGCCTTTTTAGGCCCCCTTAAACGTCGGTAGATGAGGTTATGGGATCCTAACTCTACCCCAGACCTAAACCTAACCCTTAACCTAACCCGTCACCTACAGTAATTGACGTTAAAGGTAAAGCGTCAGTTGTATGACGGCCCGGGATCGTCATCTACCGATGTTTAAGGGGGCGGATATTGACGTATGGTCAAAAGACGTCAGTTATATGACTTTTTGGGATGAGACTGTGTTAGTTAATACAACTTAAGTGAAAGTTTGTGGAATGTTTCCGAACTTTGTAAAGTCAAAGTATGTGTGTAAGACGAGGTAGTTGCTGATATCTATCGCCTCGATGGCAGGAAAATCTCAATTCAGTTGAAAAATCGCTCCTCTTAATAACGTTAGGATCACAACCATATTTTTTGTTGATATATTTCTCTTGTAATAGCGTGTACGTAGTACAGTACGGACTTTCCTCCATCTTGTCCTTTGCGCTCTTCACTCCCTGGCCTCCATACGAATTCCACGCGTCATCATAATCATGTGACTGTCCCTCCCCTTCCGGTCGACCACCATGGGACCTTATTTCGGAAAAAAATATTGAATGGTAGTCAATGGCGAGAGACAACAAATATTTTGATCTGGTTTGAATTGTGCCCTGAATTACACATATGATGTTTGTCAATTTAAAAGATACATTTTAAAGTAAAGAAAGTCGCAGTTTGATGTAAAACCGTTGAGGTATAAGACTGTGAAAATACGTAATTACAAAGACTACAAACCCCACAGGGGCACATTTTCTCTCAATGAATGAAGCTAACTTTACTGAGGCTAATAATAAGACTACAGTCTTACGTTATAATCGTAACGTTACGCCGTCATGCCTGAGTGTTTTGTACCAGACTGCACACACACAAGCAGCGGATCTCACTCGTTGTTTCGCTTGCTGGGAGATGTAGTTCACAGAGCGATTTTCACTTTTCTTCTGTTTTATGACAAACTGCCACGTTTTTGACTTTCAGAATTATCTTTTAAATTGACAAACATCAGATGTGTAATTGAGGGCACAGTTCAGACGGGATAAAAACATAAGTTGTCTCTCGCCATTGACTACCATTCATATTTTTTCCGAAATAAGGTCCCATGAGCCGGAAGCGGAGGGGCGGGACGTAGGCTCTCTATTGATTATTGAGTGCAGTGTGCTGGCAAAGAGACTCCGCCCACACATGCTTCTGATTGGCTAAACTTGCTAGTCTGTGCACACATGATGAGAGAGAGAGTGTGTGTGTTTGTGTTTCCTCACCTGGTTTTGCGCACACAGTCTCATACACCACATGCTGTACACTGGCGCTGCCGTGATTGGCTGGCGTCTCAAACAACGCTTTCCTGTGGACAGACAGAACAGAACATCTATAACATGTCCAATTCTATTTAACTCGAGTGCTTTTGAACTGCTTTTGCTTTTCTTTTATATATATATATATATATATATATATATACACACACACTGGACAAGTGGTAATTAACAAACACAATGCACAAATCGTTTATCATATACAACAATGAAAATTCAATTCCCTAAAACCCAACATTAAAATGCATTCATTTTTTAAATCTTAACTTCATTTCTAATACCCATTTCAAGCTGTGCTGTGGGAAAGTGGAGTAGATGGTATAGATTACCACTTCAAAAAGATTGTTATTTGTTATAATTTATTAAGAACAGAAGCCATAGAGCATGACAGCACACCCTATTGCCCATATCTGCTGTGGAGATATCACATGCTTTAAAGGGATAGTTCACACACACATATTCAAATGCAGACTTCATTTCATTTTTGGGAAAACACCAAAGCTGATCCAGTAGTCAGTGTTCATCTTGAAATATTACTAAGTTATACATTTACTTGATAATTTTCACCACCTAAAGGCAGATGTTTGTACAACTACACTGAAGGACTTTTACTTGATAAAACAGTGTAAACTCTCAATCAATTTTTAATCATATTCATCATTTAGAGGCTTAGAAATGTGAGTATCAAATATGATTCAGTAGCTTTAAGGGCGGTACACACCAAGTTATTCGCCAGCGTTTTTCAGCGCGTTCGCTTTTTTGCTGACGATGTGCCGAGTGAACATGCAAATTCATTCCCTGACATTAGATGGCGCTTAATATAAAACAGAAATACTCCAGTAGCTACACAAAGTGACGCTGCGCAACTTTACGCTTCTGACACTCGCTGGTCACTCAGAAGAAGACAGCATGTGTTTACGGTATTTACGCGCTTGTCAAAATCACACAAAGAAAACATGGATATTTCAAGCACCAACTACTCGGCGTTTATCTTCTTCACCGTTATGGCTAGTTTTGTGTTTGAGCGCCCCCAAGTTGTGTTTTACTGTAACTTCAGAAGCTCCAGACACGCGAGCAAATGAGCCAATCTCATTGGTCGGAGGCGGTGCGTCAAACCCCAAAAACGAAACCGATGCTTTTTATGAACAATTATGCTTTTACGCGTGTCGTTTTTCACGACGGTGTGCCCACTCACATTGGTGCCCTTTGTTTAGTAATGCTGCGTTAAAGGGTTAGTTCACCCAAAAATGAAAATTCTACCAGTATTTACTCACCCTCATGTTGTTCCAACCCCGTAAGACCTTCGTTCATCTTCGGGACACAAATTAAGATATTTAAACACTTGCTGGCATCGAAAAGTCATTAAAGACATCGTTAAAATAGTCCAAGTGACTACAGTGGCTCAATTTTAACTTTATCAAACGACGAGAACACTTTTCATGCGCAAAAAACAACAAAAATAACGAGTTTATTTCAACTATTCGTTTATTTCTCCCTCTGCGCGAGTTAGGTTACTAGTTTAATAGCGTAAGCTTTTTGTTTTTCTGTTATTGTACGTCACACGCATCACACACATGACCAGCGTCGGCCAATAGTGAGCCTACGTGTGACGTAGCTTTACTCAATCACACTACGCTAACTGACTACAGGCCCACGGAGAAAGAAGTGAATAGTTGAAATAAAGTCGTTATTTTTGTTTGTTTTTGCGCACAAAAAGTGTCCTCGTCGTTTGATAAAGTTAAGATTGAGCCCCTGTAGTCACTTGGACTATTTTAACGATGTCTTTGATGACTTTTCGATGCCAGCAAGAGTCATTCCCTCAAGAAGCCTATGGACTAGTATGCAGGAGCGATCTTAATATCTTAAATATCTTAATTTGTGTTCTGAAGATGAACGGAGGTCTTACATTGATGCTAGTGCTAACTACGTGAAATACGTAGTAGCGCAGTTTATAGCAGAGCAACCCATTTTATGTACGATATTTTAATACAAACGTTCAGAAAGGATGTGTTGTCAGATCATGGCCGAGATGTCAAATTTCAGGAATTCCACTCGTTATCAGCTGTCAATCAAAGTTTACCACGCCCTTATTTGGCAAACATTTTATATCTAAATACGATCTAAACTAACGAGTTAGAAAATAATTCACCCCCCTCACAGTCGTTAGGCACTCAAGACCTATCCAAAAATACAATAAAAGTCCATGGGACACACCTGTAAAAATATGACTTTTTCCTGTGAAAACGTGCATTTTAACATGCGGTATATGGACATTTGCTCCCTTTTGGGACCGGCCTCTAGTGGTTGTTCGATGTATTGCAGTTTTTCGCACTTCATTTTCAGATTAGAATGAGAACAACCCATAAAAACAAAGAAAAAATATTCACAAATACAGTTTACAAACATACCCACTCCCCATTATTATACAGTAGATGAACTGAATAAGAAACGCCTACACAACATCAGACCGTGAGTATATCTGAACGCCTGTTTCTCCGTGAGATGACCTCCATCATCTGACGGCAAACGGCAACACTGAAAGGCTTGGCCACTGAGAGCCGACGCAGTCATCCGAGGCCGAAACAGGGCCCAACACGCCTGTAACTTCGCACGTTAAATCCGCTAAGCATTTTTGAGGAACAATAAATAAAGCTGGGCTAATATTAATCTCCAGAAGCAGAACGGGAGCATTAGTGCACTAATGAGGGAACACAGTGCTGCCTTGTAGAGTCCACAGAGCTGTCCTTTCATTTGCCGGCACAGGTAGAGACGCTTTAAATCATACGTGAGATCTCTTTTTACAGGAAATGACCCTTCAGGGCTTTATTGGTGACTGGAGTTTAAGACTATTAGTGCTGGTCGGTCAGATGTCAGCGGGACGCTTGCCAGCACTCGCAACTGTAGGCGTGGAGCTTATTAAATCAAGGCGGTGAGACTGTAAATTAGGATTTTGCGAGTCTTCACAAGGACAAATTCATTTAGACCTTAAATAAACCTTATTCTGTGAAACAAAAGGAGATATGAAGCAGAATGTTTGCGCTCCTGCAGATTTACACCACAAAAGCACCATAAGAGTGTCACGAGAGTCCATATTTTTATTTATTTATTTTTTAAATGAGCGATTGTTTCGCTTGATAATACGCTTATTCATCGTCTGGAGTCATTTAAAGCCCTTTGAACAGTTTGCACTGAAACTGTCTTTTGGACCTTGAACCGTTTGTTTCCCATTGAAGTCCATTATATGGAGAAAATCCTGGAATGTTTTCATCAAAAACCTTAATTTCTTTTCCACTGAAGAAAGAAAGACATGGACATCTTGGATGACATGGGGGTGAGTGAATTGTCAGCAAAAGTTTTTTTTAAAAGTGAACTACTCCTTTAATGCACTAAAATAACTAAACAAAAATGAATAAAAACTATGTAAAAACAATTCTAAAAATGTGCAAAAAAGTTTTTTTTCCCCACAGACGAAGGCGAAGAGCGAATTTTTAATTTTTCATGAGAAAAAAAAAATTTGCTCTGTTTTTCTGAACTAACGAGTTATTTTTTCATGGATTTTTTTTGCTCTGTTTTTCTGAATTAACGAGTTAATTTTTCATGGATTTTTTTTTTTTTGCTCTGTTTTTTCTGAATTAACGAGTTATTTTTTCATGGATTTTTTTTTGCTCTGTTTTTCTGAATTAATGAGTTAAATTTTCATGGATTTTTTTTTTCTCCATGAACTCGTTAATTCAGAAAAGCAGAGCAAAAACTTTTTTTCTCATGAAAAATTAACTCATTAATTCAGAAAAACAGAGTAAATTTTTTTCCATGAAAAATTAACTCATTAATTCAGAGATAATTAACTCGTTAATTCAGAAAAACAGAGTAGATTTTTTTTTCTTCAAGTGAATGCAATACGCCTCCGTAGTTTATTGCATTTTTGATTTGATACATAGGTTAGCTGGGAGAACGCAGTTGATTGGAAAATAAATAAATAATAAAAATGACAAGAACGCACAACAAAATTACTAAATATTTGACTTTTTTTTTAATAAAAATTAATTTGTACCATTAATCAAAACTATAGTAGTATATCCCAACCCAACTCCTCATCCTTCACCTGTCTTCTCTGTTTCTCTTCCATTCTTTAGTGTTTCCATCCGTGAATTTGTGCTTTTTCGGGCTTCCGTTTTTCCCACACTTTCCCATGTCACACAGGCCAACCACAAAAATGCAGCGCGGCGAGAGAGTGAGGGGCTCAGGAATTCCTCACGGAGAGGGTAAACACGGCACGGGCCGCGAGCAAACACTGCTTTAACTCTCCATAACCCTCCTCTGTCTCTCTCTAATGTCTTTCAGCTCGCGCTTCATTCAGCCTTTCAGGAATTACCTCCATTTCCTGACGCTCCCACAAGCAGGATCATTTACTCAAGACTGTCTGCGTGTGTATCGCAAAAAGAGTGATGAAATCTTCCTGATCCTCACATGACCATCCTCTCTGGACTCAGAACCATCTTTCCAGTGGAAAGACCTTCAGACGGAGTCAAGTTCTCATGCTGTACGAGACCCTTTTCCATACAAAAAGTAATAAGGAACGTTGCATTTCTAAATCACAGTCCACTTTTGTTACCTTTTGTAGGCTGTTAATACTGTTAACCTTTTTAATACTGTGTTTCTGTCTCAATCCTGGTGCTGACTGTCACGTGATGAGCCACACTGAAGCAAAAGTTATTTGATTTGAAATGTATCTGTCCTGAATGTCCTCTAACACAAATGGGGACAAAAGCAACTTAGACTCAGACAAATATTTCCTGGTGTGGAAGTGGAGGAAAGAGAAGAAATTATGATTTTATGACAAAATATTGATTTTTGGGCGAACTATTCTTTTAAAAACTTACAATCATATTTAAAATCCTACTAAATACACTATCCATGATTTTTTAGAGCATAAATCTGAACTTAAAGGGTTGTAATGAATGCTTTGGAATAAAGACCTGAGGTTGGTCTCTTTTTAAATTAAAACAAAAAAATGAATAAAAATAGTCATAGAAGTATAATGGTGTGTTCACACCGGATGCGAATTTCAATGTTAAGTCAATGCAAAGACACGTTATGAGCGTAAAAAATTCCTGCGGCGCAAATGAGGCGTAGAGCACGGCGGGGAAGACGCGAATACGCCTCATTCGTGCGCCAAGTTTGACCGAATGGCACAAATTGAGCGCCTGGCACGTCACGTGCGAATTATTTAGTTAGTGCTATTTGTGCATTCATGCGTTTGACACGAATTCGCGTCTGCCGCCCGAGTTGAAAAAGCAGCTCCTGGAACGAGCAAATGGATTTCGATTCTGACGCGTGTAAATTTCGCTTCAAACTTTTGTTTTTACGTGCGTGAATTTCGCTTCAAACTTTTGTTTTTACATGCATAAATTTCGCTTCAAACTTTTGTTTTTACGTGCGTAAATTTCACTTCAAAGTTTTGTTTTTATGTGTGTAAATTTCGCTTCAAACTTTTGTTTTTACGTGCGTAAATTTCACTTCAAACTTTTGTTTTTACGTGCGTAAATTTCGCTTCAAACTTGTTTTTACATGCGTAAATTTCACTTCAAACTTTTGTTTTTATGTGCGTAAATTTCACTTCAAACTTTTGTTTTTATGTGTGTAAATTTCGCTTCAAACTTTTGTTTTTACGTGCGTAAATTTCACTTCAAACTTTTGTTTTTACGTGCAGAAATTTCGCTTCAAACTTTTGTTTTTACGTGCGTAAATTTCACTTCAAACTTTTGTTTTTATGTGTAAATTTCGCTTCAAACTTTTTTCACGTGCGTAAATTTCACTTCAAACTTTTGTTTTTACGTGCGTAAATTTTGCTTCAAACTTGTTTTTACATGCGTAAATTTCACTTCAAACTTTTGTTTTAACGTGAGTAAATTTCGCTTCAAACTTTTTTTACGTGCATAAATTTCACTTCAAACTTTTTTTACGTGCGTAAATTTCACTTCAAACTTTTGTTTTTACGTGCGTAAATTTTGCTTCAAACTTGTTTTTACATGCGTAAATTTCACTTCAAACTTTTGTTTTAACGTGAGTAAATTTCGCTTCAAACTTTTTTTACGTGCATAAATTTCACTTCAAACTTTTTTTACGTGCGTAAATTTCGCTTCAAACTTGTTTTTACGTGCGTAAATTTCACTTCAAACTTGTTTTTGCATGCGTAAATTTCACTTCAAACTTTTTTTATGTGCGTAAATTTCACTTCAAACTTTTTTTACGTGCGTAAATTTCACTTCAAACTTTTTTTACGTGCGTAAATTTCACTTCAAACTTTTTTATGTGCGTAAATTTCACTTCAAACTTTTGTTTTTATGTGCGTAAATTTCACTTCAAAGTTTTGTTTTTACGTGCGTAAATTTTACTTCAAACTTTTGTTTTTACGTGCGTAAATTTCGCTTCAAACTTTTGTTTTAACGTGAGTAAATTTCGCTTCAAACTTTTGTTTTAACGTGCGTAAATTTCACTTCAAACTTTTGTTTTTATGTGCTTAAATTTTGCTTCAAACTTTTGTTTTAACGTGAGTAAATTTCGCTTCAAACTTTTGTTTTAACGTGCGTAAATTTCACTTCAAACTTTTGTTTTTATGTGCTTAAATTTCGCTTCAAAACAAAGTGGTCAAGCATCAAACTAGACGTGTCAGGCACGAATTTGACGCGCTATTCGCGTCCGGTGTGAACACAGCAAAAGTGCAATATAAAGCAAATGTAGTGAACATTTTTATTTTATGCAAAATTTTACTAAATAATTTGAACTATGTCTAACCAAGTTGCATTCCAAATTTAAAGTTGATTTCCCGAAAATTGAGCTGCTAAAAGGTTTTAACGTACTGTTTCCAAGATAAGGCAGTGTCCAACGTAAAAACCGTTTTCACAGGATGAATTTTAGGTGTATATAAAACCTTCCGGGTTTTTTTACGTTTTAGACATGGGAAAGGTAATCTTCTGCAAAATCTAAAAGCTATTTGCAACCCTCCACCACATCAGTCAGCCATATTTGACCCCATCACGGTGGGCCACATGCTCTTACTGAAGCGTCCGCTGATTGCTCAGCGCTTGCTAATGTTCTGTAATTGGGCCAAATGTGCAATAACTAGGCTGCAGTGCATCGTGGGAAACAAGAGCAGTTGGGCTCTCTTTCTGTGGTCCGAGCACCACACACACCTCCCACCGCTCCGTCTGCAAATCTCAAAACAAAATCAGATTTCCACAGCACGCATAAACACAGCCCAGCCGCCCAACCACACTGTTTACTTAATAGGCAGAAACCTGCGGTGTGTGTGTGTGTGTGTGTGTGTGTGTGTGTGGATGAAGACAATTAATGCAAATGGAATTAACATTCTTAGTGTGTTCTTCATTCTTAATGTAACATGAATAGTGTGGAAAACACTCAGTAATTTTTTGCTTTTGATTTATAAACTCTTTTTAAAAGAAATTTTGTAAAAAAAAATTCTAAAAAAATTTTTGTCTTGAAATTAAAAACAGCAGTGGATGAGATTTTTGATATCGGTGAACGGTCAAACATCTGTGTGTTACGATGAGCGAGTTTTCACAGATGACCAGAAGACTGTTCTGATTAAACCATGAAGGACTGAACACACGTCATGGGTCTATATAAAGCAGAGATAACTAATCATTGACCTGCACTGTTCATGAGAGTAAAGGTAGCCAAAACGGATGTTCTTTCACTATAGGACTGTGTATTTATTAAAACTGATACTAAACATCACTGATAATAATCATAAATGTGTCTTGAGCATCAGATCCTCATATTAGAGTGATTTCTGAAGGATCATGTGACACTGAAGACTGGAGTAATGCATTAATGTGTCAACAACATAAAATGAAAGAAGTTTAGTGGCATATTTTATACGGTACTATCAATTGCCAATACTCATAGCAATATATTTATTAGGGCTGTCAAAACGATTAATCGCGATTAATCGCATCCAAAATAAAAGTTTGTGTTTACATAATATATGTGGGGGCACTGTGTATAATTATTTTGTATATATATAAAAACACACATGCATGTATATTTAAGTAAAAAAATGATTTATATATAAAATATTGATATTTATATATATAATATAAATTATATATAAATCTATATACAGAATACACATGAAAATATTTCTTAAATATATACAAGCATGTGTGTGTGTTTATATATCTAAAATAATTATACACAGTGCACCCACATATATTATGTAAACACAAACTTTTATTTTGGATGCGATTAATCGCGATTAATCGTTTTGACAGCCCTAATATTTATATATTTTAATATATTACTTGTAAAATCCATATATTAAATGTGTTAAATAATGTCGTTCCTTCTAGTGGGAAACCACAATGCCAGATAGAGTTATTGTGTAACCAAAATACTGATAATATACAGGAAAAAAGGTTGTATGCATCATGCAGGACTTTTAATTATAACCAAGCCTGAAATACAAGCACTTTGACCCTCCAGTATTTGTATTTATTTATTTAAATCACATCCATTGGAAGTGTAATAATCACATTAGGCCTTAATCGCCATTTCTGTTTCCAAGCCCAAATGTAAAACCTCCATTCATGATCATTAAGAGTTTCGCTGTAGCATTGAGGACATGTTAAGGCCCTGATATACTTCCAGTCAAATCCAAGAACGAACTGGTCAAAATCTGGCCAAACTGAGTTTGGAAAGTTTGCTCTGGTTGAACACCTTCGCGCTCTCATTCATCAGTTCTGTAATAGGTGGGCGTGGCTCTAGATCTTCTCCTGTATTTCTTCTGTTCAGTCCGTCGAGGTCAGACGCGAGTAAAAACATGAACACTCAACTGGAGAGATGATTTAGAGTAGAAGCTGGAGTTGTTTGGCCCTATTTCAACGATCTAAGCTCATGATCACTAGTGAACTTAGCACGAATCCACTTTTGCTAGTTTAACGACGGGGGAAATAGTCTAAAAGGGTCGTCCCTATTCTCTTACTGAGTAATGGGTGTGTTTTGGGCGTAAACCAATCTCATTTCCCATTCCCTTTCAAAGCCAGTTGTGCTCGCGCCATGGCGGATTCGCTATTTACAGTACATGGCGGGATTTGCAAGACGGCGTCGGGATGTTTGCGATACTGTTATAGAAATAGGTGACTCACATACCGTATTTCACGCTTCTTTTCACTAGGGATCGACCGGCCGATATATCGGGCCGATATTTGCGGTTTTTACGTGTATCGGAATCGGCCGATACACGGCTGCGCGTTCGCCGATAGTTTTTTTCCCCCGACGTTATTTGTAAGCAGGCGTTAATGGGCAGCTCTGTGCTGCTGCTGGAGACTGTAGTTCACGTGCCCCGCCCTCCCCCACTAGCAGAGTGCAACCTGCTCTTCACAAGAACGGTAACCTAAACTTTCAAAGCATCTTTTAAATGTTTGACAGCTGAAATATTGTCAAACACTTTGAAAATGGAAACACGTTGCTCTATAACTGTTATGTGCTTGCATATATATAGCTAAGCAAGTTTGTGAGTCCAAAAGGAAAACGCGAATGCCTCGTCTATAAAACTTAACTACTTGCCATTGTATTAGGGAGCTGCAAATAGCTAAGGTGTAGACTATCCGTTCAGTGTGCATTAGGGCTGTCTATGAATATTCTACATTCGAATATGTATTAATTTTGAAGGTGAAATTTAATATTTGAATGTGGAAAAACACGCCCGCGGTTGCAGACTAATAACGTTACCACAGCTGCTCAGCTCGCTCGGAGCGCTCACTGTCGGTTCAATATATTGTGAAACTTCAATCAATGAATGAAGCCTGCTATATTTGGGACAAGAGTCGCGAGTCACAACCTTAAATTGCTTGCACAAAACTCTTGATAAGCACTCAACATTTGTTTGTTGTTGATCATTTGCCTGACGCGCAGAGAGCGCGGGGGCGAGGGAGAGCGAGTGCCTGGGCGAGACGGTGAGTGAGCGAGAGAGCTCTGCGGTCTTGGCCATTAGTTGATTTACTTGCTTTTTAATACGTTGTCAAATATGTTTAAACTCAAATAAACTATCTAATACTAGTAGTTATGTCTCTTTGTATTAATGTGTTTTGTTATTGACGTAATGCGCGTCAATGACCAAATGCGCAACGGGATGTTCTAATATGTTTTTTAGAGGGAATTTGCAAACGCCATTTGAGCAATTTTGACAGCCCTAGTATGCATACGGGTCGAACACTGGTCATAGGATTAAGTAATGCCAACGTTGTTCTGGAGTTTTTGTGAGAGATTTATTCAGCACCCACCTGGCTGAGGTTTGGACGCGTGTGGTGTGTGTCTCCCTCGACATCGCAGTGATATTAGAGACTAGAAATGCTCATTTTGTTTTATGTAGAAAAAATGAAACCATGGCAGTGCATAGTTCGTTTCTTTTCAAATGAAGTACAATGTGCACTTTATGCTGGTTGCTACTGTGTGCAATAGTGTAATCATTTAATTTATGCTTTAAATATTTATTTTCAACACTGAACGTTTTTTGTTCTACCTCATGTTTTTAATATTTGTTAAATTGTTTATCTACTTGTTCTTGTTCTACCTCACATGTTTTTACTATTTGTTAAATATTAATTTTTGAAGTTAATTAAATTTTACTTTTATTAAATTGAGACCTGTAACATTTGTTAACATCATGTATTTTTATGATGTAAATTGAGGGAGTAAAATGTATCGGCTCCAAATATCGGCTCAAGAAAATCGGCAGCCCGTATCGGTATCGGCTAAGGCTGATGGGAAAAAAATCGGTATCGTATCGGCACTAAAAAATCCATATCGGTCGATCCCTACTTTTCACTCCTAAGCAAGAACCAAAATAACTTTGCAGTGAGTATATCAGGCCTTAAGACTTTATGACCTTAAATGTGATCAAACTGAATGAATAGGGTTGTGTATCGTTTGAATTTGAACGATTCTGATTCCGATTCCTTGTTTCGATTCCGGTTCCTAACGATTCTCGATTCCGATTCTTTTAAAGAGGCAGGGTCAAAAAAGTTTAGCTAACCTTGCTAACCAATGGTCTTTCTGAAGGAAATACTCCTTTCTAAAGGGAAATACTCTGCATTTTGCCGAGATTTTGTTATTTTTAGAAAAGTGAAGCCACACTTTGGACCGCCGACGTAAGCTACTCATGTTCGACTCGCGCGGTTATGCCAACACTTCCGGTAGACGCTTCTTCATTGGTGTTGTTCAGCGGTTTCTTCTTCTGCTCGGCGGACTGTGAATATCGAAACTAGGAATCGAAATTTTAACTTTGAACGATTCCGGGAAAAACGAAAAGTTAGTCCCGGTTCCAATCGATACTCGATTCTCCATACCCAACCCTATGAATTAAAGACATTTTTAGAGGTTTTAAGGACTCTTTTGAAGCAGATTGAGATGCAGATTGCCGACACAGACCGACTGAAGTTCAGAGAGTGAAAGTGTGGAGGGAAACTCCGTCAGGTCTTACTTGTGGAGAGAGTGGAGAGTCTTGCGCACGCGTCCGTCTCTCGGTGCGCTGCTGGGAGGTTTGGGTGTGAGCGTGAGGACGCCTGCGCTGCCCGCCTGACTCAGGGTGTGTGTGAACGGCTGGCTCACGGGGATGCTGGGAGCGTACGCTCGCGCCGAAACTGCAGGCGTGAGGGTGTGTGACGCCAGAGCGGCCTGAGGCACAAATACAGAGAAGAGATAGCATGCATTCATTCATGTTGTGGGTCCCTGAAGTCTGAAAACATTTCTATTTTAATTGAACAGTTCTTTTAAATTGTAATAATAAAACATTTGACACATATAGAGCCGAATTTCAAATATTTCTTCTTTGTTTACCATTATAATGCTAGCAACAACTGTCTGTCCTTTTCAGTCTATTTTAATGAGCCCGTGAAGGAAAGACCTTATCTCAGTCTTTATTAAAAGCAGCATGTTTCCCTCAAGCCATTCGAGGTCAAGCCCAACAGCCTCCAAAAGCCAGTTCATTCACTCACATGGACGAAAGAAATGACACGGCTTATCATAACAGCCACTAAATACTTTATAATCGGACATACCAAAACACAGGAATTCTTCACATTTCATTCCTGTTTAGACAAGTCTTCATCCGAGTGAGCACTTGGACTCGGTAAACATATTTTCCATGCTGAAATGCGATTTAACGGCTACCGTTCATTGATTCGAAAGGGGACGAGAGAGCATTCTTTCCGCCTCAGTCCTCTGGCGTTTGATGAATGAGAGGACGGACGCACCGGTTGGCGGATCTGAGTTGCGGGCCAGGAGAGGGCACCTTTCTAACGCTGCCAGGTGGCCACGGGCCAAACCGTAGAGTCTGAACCCAACCGCCCAATAACACGCTACGCAATCACAGCGCTTTGCCTGCTTGCTTTCCATCTCCACTCTCTAACTTCTGTGAAATAAATTTTGCCCATAAACCTTATTTGCTATGGGGTTGAATAGTTGGAGGGTGAAATCTAAAAATGTATCAATGATAGATATTTAGTCGTCTGACATGAAAGTGTAGTCGCATAAGCATATGAGTGATTTACTCGAAGGGTAAAAGTTTAATTTATAGAGTTTAATGTGTGAATGTGGCTAATCAAATTAGTTCCAAAGTGCATTACAATGGTGCAAATCATCATTTATTTATGTTGTGAGATCAGCGAAAGAAAATAGTGAACCATTCTGTAAAAAAAAAAAAAAAAAAACTTTGGTTTTTGGACAAATTTTTTAAAGGTTGACTTCTGAATGTAGAAAAAGCTTACATTAAAGTACATTAAACAACTAAATATTTTTGGGGCTATTTAGTATGAGCAACTTAAAATATTTAAGTAGCCTGGCTAACGGGAATCACATGTTCATGTTCTCGTTTTTGAGGCGTGGTTTACGAATGCCCAGAGCCGTTTATCGGGTGCTACGAATCAAAATGCGTAGCTCATAGCCAATCGTTTCAATTATACCAGATGACGTATGTAGAGCGACAGAAATTAGACGAGGAAGAAGACGAAAGATCAGAGATTCATGTGTAATGGTGCGTTCACACCGGACGTGAATAGCGCGTCAGGCACGAATGATTTCAATGTTAAGTCAATTCAAAGACGCGTTACGCGCGTAAAAAATTCCTGCGGCGCGAATGAGGCGTAGAGTGCGGCGGAAGACGCGAATACGCCTCATTCGTTTGCGCGAATGGAGTGAATTTAAGCGTCTGGCGTGATAAGCACGTTACGAGCTAATGATTTAGTTAGTGCCATTTGTGCATTCACGCATCTGACGCGAATTCGCGTCTGTCGCCCGAGTTGAAAAATCTGAAGTTTGGCCTAAATTCGCGGCGCGTTAACCAATCAGGAGCCTAGCTGCTTGCTCACGTGGTGAAGTGTCTGGACGCTTCAATAAATTATTTTGTAATATGACTAAATGCATGGTGGGATTATGCACAACAAAGCAAATATTTTATCACTTAAAACTTTATTTCTATATACAAGACATGTTCATTTTGTATTGAATGTTATTCATTCCATATCTAGATCATATGAAATATTATTATGATGTCAAGACAATCAACATATGTGCATAAGATCGTGTCTGGACATGAGAGAGAAAAAAAAAATCACAGGACAGGTTAATAACTTATAGAAGCTGGCTCGATTTATCATCAAAACAAAAATAAAGACAGCTAGATTAGGTGGATGTGGGCGAGGGTGATCATCGATCCGATGTGGGACAACAGGTCATCAGACTGGGCGCGGGACAGGCGGAAGTACCGCTGACAGCGGCCGTCATCCAGCGCAGCTCCTGGAGCGAGCAAACGAAGAAACTCGCCAAACGGTTCGCCTCCGAAGGGTCCGGAGGACACAAATATACGGCGACGATGATCCCCACACCACCGTTCTGCTCTCCAGAGTAAATACAGAGCGGTGACTCTCTCGATGAATGCTTGATCGACATAAATAAAGATGGCCGTCAATGGGTTTCGATTTTGACGCGCGTAAATTTCGCTTCAAACTTTTTATTTTACCCGCGTCAGTTTCGCTCTTGACACGCGAATTAACACAAAGTGGTCAAGCGTCAAACTAGACGCGTCAGGCGCGATGGTGTGAACGCACAGTAAAGAAATAATTCTCATCACATACACAAGTAAGAAAGTTCTACATAACTGTTATCTAATATAAATACTCATATTCATGTAAAATGCAAGCTGGTTGAACATGAGTCTACAAGTAAAAAACATTAATTTTGAGTTTATAGAACTTATTGCATTTGATAAAGCACTGACCAAATTAAATGCGGCATAAAGCAGAACTTGTAATCGTCTTGTTTTCCCTATTGTGATGTGTATAAAGTGGGCGGGGCTTGATTTTGCCCATAGGGAATTGATTGGATGATGGTTGTGGTTTGCTATTGGTGGATCTCATGTAAGTGACAGGTCATAGCCCCGCCCTCGCGCCAGTAAACACGTCATCAGAGATTTCAAGTTGATACAACGACATTTCCATTATTCGAGTCAAAATCCTGAAGCTTGTTGCCTCAAGTTTTAGCGTTTTCTCAAATTCAGATTTTTGACAATGTGGAAGAATTGCAGATATTCCCCATGAAAACATGTTTGATTGTGTCAGTAGGAGTGAAAAGAAGAGCAGTGCTTCATGGGGAGGTTTGGGGAGTATCCGCTGATACAGGACTGACTCATACACCGTACAGATGACCAAACACACAAACTGTTTCACACAGTTTAGGGCCTATGACGGACGCCTCCTCAGAGGATCCCGTGGCTTAATAAGTGGAGACGGAGGACTGAGTGCTTCATGGTGCGAGGGAAGATGAGATCTCCGTCAAGAAAGGTCTGTGGGGGTGGGGATCGCTTTCCCATAATCCCCTACAGAACACAACCAACTCGTGCCAAGAAAAACAAATCTCCAATTGCATTAATTAGAGGCACAGAACAGTGACATCAGTGTAGCTGAATTGCGACACTATTATAAATGTGCATGTTGTCATGGGGCTTCATGGGAAGACGTGTTGCTTACAGGATCTGATGCAGACAGAGAAACATGAGTGGACGGGAGAAACTGGAACCATAGAAGAGTCACTGATTATTTTGGGTTCTTTATCCATACAAAATAAAGCGTACGCTTGCATATAGCAATGACATGCACACCTTAAACATGAGGGTCAGTGCGAGAGAGTTTGAGTTCTTAAAGGTGGAATAAAATAACATGAATATATTAGCTGAAAAACTTCAATTAAACGAAAATTAGATGCTGCCTTGGCAATACACTAAAATAAGTCCAAGATGAAACACTAAAACTATTAACTGGAAATAAATAAATAAAAACTAAAATGATAATAAATGAACCCTATTAGGGCTGTCAAAACGATTAATCGCGATTAATTGCATCCAAAATAAAAGTTTGTGTTTACATAATATATGTGGGGGCACTGTGTATAATTATTTTAGATATATAAATACACACACATGCTTAAGAAATATTTTCATGTATATTCTGTATATGGATTTATATATAATTTATAATATATATAAACATAAATATTTTATATATAAATATTTTTTTTCTTAAATATACATGAATGTGTGTTTTTTATACTGTATATATACAAAATTATTATACACAGTGCCCCCACATATATTATATAAACACAAACTTTTATTTTGGATGCGATTAATCGCGATTAATCGTTTTGACAGCCCTAATATATATATATATATATATAAAGGAATACAATGACAAAAGCACATAACGAAATTGCTAAACTTTAAACTAACAAGAAAATTCGAAATATGAATATACAAATAGACCTTATGTAGCCCCGCCCCTTTTCAGCGTGCGCTCATTGTCTTTTGACTTCCGCTCTGTATTTTCACAGCGATCTTGCATAGGTGAGAATGAACTGCTCGTAAATTTTTTTCGATATTTTGATATATATATATATATATATATATAAATCGATATTTGTTAAGACATCTACTTTACAATGCTTATTATAAACATTACAATGCTCATGATAACTTTTGTTAACTCTCCAATAAGTAAATCCACTTCACCAGCTAATTACTCCTCGATAGCGATGCCATAGAAATATACAGAGCGACCGCAAAAACGGAAGTTCAAAGACAATATTCTAAAGATGACGGCGCCCACGTTTCTCTGGTGCATAAGGTCTATAAAAACTAAAATAACACTGTCAATCACACACACTGGTGCTCAGTTCCATACTTTCCAGAATATGTCACTTTTTTAATCACCTGCAACTTATATTCAACAGTAACTTGTATAAGGCATTTAATAGAAATGTAAATCAGAATAAATCCTTTACACTTGGGTTTAAATTTAGTGTATGAATGTGGTATTTATCATACAAATGATAAAGTTAAGGCATCATCTAATTCCTTATCGCCAGAAACATCAAAGTGAAAAAGAAACTTAAGGACAGAAATATAACGCGTATGAAAATAAAGATATTAGAAGTTACATGTGTTCATCCAGTGAGTGAGATCGCCCTCTATGGGCGGGTTGAGGACATGCGGGACAGACTGTAGTCTTTAGCCTCTGGACAAAACATCCTCTGATGATGTAAAATGACAATTTTTGCGTCATTGGAGGATTTTTTTCCAGACTAAAAAATACATAAACCTCTCGTCTCAGGGTGATATGAGGGTGGAAAGCACGGTAATGCGAAAATACTACAGGTTTCCGACTAATACAAAGTTTAATGCTAAATCCTGAAGTATCCCTTTAATTATGGGCACTTCACATTATTTCTAGAGCCCGACCGATAAAGGATTTTGAAGGCCGATACCGATACAAATATTTTGGGGTTTTAAAATCCGATATTACGATATATCGGCCGATATTTTATTTATTTATTTATTTTTTAAACTGGACATGATAGTCACAAATTTTGTCATGCTTATTTGAGTTAAGAGAACTGATTGGGATGACCTTTTAATTGTTATTCAAGCGATGACCAACTCAACGAGTGTTGCCAACAGGAACGGTGTAGAGCGCCCTCTGGTGGACAAACTATACAACTCCAACACTCATGACATGGTTCAAGCGTGTTTCGTCCGTTTTTATTTTATTTTTGAAATATTCATTTATCGGCCATCATAACTGCCGATACCGATAGTTTGGAAAATGCCGATAATATCGGCCGATAATATCGGTCTGGCTCTAATTATTTCCGAATGTAATAATAAAATGTGACTTGTACACCGATACAACTAAAGTTTATTCTCTCTCCATAGTTCAATGCAATTGCTGGCCCAGTTTGACTAATTTTCCAGAAAATATGGTGTGTAAATATGCATCATGGTAAAATAATCTGGCAGTGAAAATATATTACTACAGACAGGGCAAGTGAAAATCTGCTATTCAGAGCAGTTATTGTAGAGCGCTGTCCTATCCTGAACAAACACTGGTGTGTGTGTGTGTGTGTGTGTACCTGGTGGCGTGAGCGGCTCTGGTCCAGCAGTTGTCGGGATCGCTGCTTCTGCTTCTGCAGCTGCTGGATGGCGAACTGGAGCTGGTAACTTCCCGAGGCCGACGACTGCTTCTGAGCGCCGACCGCATCTCCATCACACACACACTCGGCTTCACACGCGGCTCTGAGCCTGAAGACAAACAGCGTAATCATCAGGACATGTGAGGAGGAAACTAGTCCAGAAGCATCATAGTAGTGTCCCCACAGGACTGACCAGAGAACACATCGCTTTACTCAAACATCTGATCAATGTAGATGCTAACCGAACACCAGCTGTTCTGTCATAAATGATGAAACATTGCATCAAATAAGGAAAAAACATAACAAACGTCATCTGATCTGACTATAATGGAATGATAGGCTAATAAATCTCACGAGGGACTCTCAACCATGTGTTTATTATGTTATGTCAAGTATATATTTTAGATCTTAAATCAAGATATATTTACATGAGAATCAAAATTACTTAAGATATTACATTTTGTTTTCTGGAAAAAAAATGATCAAAACGAAAGTATTTAATGCAGAAAAGCAGACAAATCTGTAAGTTTATTTTGATTTAAGAGTGTTTCGATATGTGTACTGAAAAAAAAAACAAGACAAAAACAATGAGGAATAAACTTTTTTTCTTTTTTTTCTTCTTTTGGCAAGAAATAAATAAAAGTATTAATGTTGTACTTAAATTATGAAATAAAATTTCAGCTGTAAAGCACAATAGTGACATTAATCTCTCATCTATGGAAGCTCGTGTATGCCACAGAATAAACAAATATATATTGTGACTTTTTATCTCACGATTGCGTGATATAAAGTCGCATTTGCGAGAAACAAACTTGCGGTTCTGACTTTTGTTCATGCAATTTTTGACTTTATAACATGCAATCAGGAGAAGATTTCGAGATGTAGACTAATAACCAATAAAAAGTCGTGATTAACTATTTTTTTCTGTGGTGGAAACAAGCTTCCGTACTGTACTTATCAGCTTACACACGAATGAAATAACGTGTAATGTAAAGAACGTAACCACGTTTCTTCATGGCACATGTAAAATGAAAGCTTAACACACTGATTTAGTGAGCAAATATAATATGTTATCTGTAGATATCTGTAGCTTTTCATAGACAAAATATTCCGGTTCGGTCCACATGTGCCAAAACACATTTTGTTGAAGGTCCAACCCGATCTCACGACCAAGTCGTACGAATTCGACGAATGATTAAAAAGTGGCTAAATCGTAACAATTTATACGACCTCACTCGTACGAATTATTACGATTTCGCTAAATCGTACATATTTTACGAATTGCCAACTCGTATGAATTCGTACGAATGACCTACCCCTTACCCCGCCCCTAAACCTAACCGTCACGTGGGTTTAGACAAATCGTACAAATTCGTACGAGTGAGGTCGTACGAATTAGCCACTTTTTAATCATTCGTCGAATTCGTACGAATTGGTCGTGAGATAGTGTTGGAGGGTCAGACTCAAATCAAACATGCTTTTGTGCTTTTCCACATGAATCGCTTATAGCATCTAGTGAACATATGAATTCTATCCCGACCGATAAAGGATTTTGAAGGCCGATACCGATACAAATATTTTTGGGTTTTAAAATCCGATATTCCGATATATCGGCCGATATTTTATTTATTTATTTATTGTCATGCTTATCTGAGTTAAGAGAACTGATGGGGATGTTCTTTTAATTGTTATTCAAGCAATGACCAACTCAACGAGTGTTGCCAACAGGAACGGTGTAGAGCGCCCTCTGGTGGACAAACTACACAACTCCAACACTCATGACATGGTTCAAGCGAGTTTCGTCCATTTTTATTTTATTTTTGAAATATTCATTTATCGGCCATCATAACTGCCGATACCGATAGTTTGGAATATCGGCCGATAATATCGGTCTACCGATATATCGGTCTGGCTCTAACATGAATGTGAATTATTCTGGAAGAAACATCAGTAAAAGCAGCTCTTGTGCAACAGGCTACATGAGAACAGTCGAGCCGAAGACACTCGGGATCACAGAGTCATGTGAAAGGAACCATCCACCCATGCAACTCTCGTTTCTCCAAACAGTTTGCGTGTTGGAAAAACAATTGGTGACCCATGAAGAAGCTGAAAGACCTCCACGTCAGCGCACATCAGCACAGCTGCTCCTCCACACCTCGTCATCAGCTGCACTAGCAGAGTAAACACGCGGGACACAAGAAGAGTGAACTCCGAGGGGGAACGTCTACACTGGCACTGGCACGCACTAACTCTCCCACACACTGATATGAGCAGCAACACCGTCCTAATCTCTCAGGAAGTGCTAATAATCATTAGTGTTGGGCCTATTCAAACAAAACTTTGTGTTTACATAATATATGTGTGTTCACTGTGTATAATTATTTTGTACACTCACCTAAAAGATTATTAGGAACACATCCTAATACTGTGTTTGACCCCCTTTCGCCTTAATTCTACGGGTCATTGATTCAACAAGGTGCTGAAAGCATTCTTTAGAAATGTTGGCCCATATTGATAGGATAGCATCTTGCAGTTGATGGAGATTTGTGGGATGCACATCCAGGGCACGAAGCTCCCGTTCCACCACATCCCAAAGATGCTCTATTGGGTTGAGATCTGGTGACTGTGGCGGCCATTTTACTACAGTCAACTCATTGTCATGTTCAAGAAACCAATTTGAAATGATTCCAGCTTTGTGACATGGTGCATTATCCTGCTGGAAGTAGCCATCAGAGGATGGGGACATGGTGGCCATAAAGGGATGGACATGGTCAGAAACAATGCTCAGGTAGACCGTGGCGTTTAAACGATGCCCAATTGGCACTAAGGGGCCTAAAGTGTGCCAAGAAAACATCTCCACACCATTACACCACCACCACCAGCCCAACAGTGGTAACAAGGCATGATGGATCCATGTTCTCATTCTGTTTACGCCAAATTCTGACTCGACCATCTGAATCGAGACTCATCAGACCAGGCAACATTTTTCCAGTCTTCAACTGTCCAATTTTGCAAATTGTGTCCTCTTTTTCCTATTTGTAGTGGAGATGAGTGGTACCCGGTGGGGTCATCTGCTGTTGTAGCCCATCCGCCTCAAGGTTGTGTGTGTTGTGTCTTTGCTGCATACCTCGGTTGTAACGAGTGGTTATTTCAGTCAAAGTTGCTCTTCTATCAGCTTGAATCAGTCGACCCATTCTCCTCTGACCTCTCGCATCAACAAGGCATTTTCGCCCACAGGACTAGAATAATACTAATTATTATTGTAATATACACTGTCGTTCAAAAGTTTTGGATCTGTGAGATTTTCTTTATGTATTTAAAAGAAGTCTCACCTGCTCACCAAGGCTGCATTACAACAGTAATAGTGTTATATTATGACAATTTAATATAACTGTTTTTCTGAATATCTAGTAAAGTGTAATTTATTCCTGAATTTATCATCATTACTCCAGTCTTCAGTGTCACATGATCCTTCAGAAATCACTCTAATATGAGGATCATATCTTTACTGTAACTTTTGATCAATTTAGTTCATCTTTTAATTCACCCCCCCCCCCCCCCCCCCCCCCCCCCCCCGAAAATAAAATAAAATAAAACTTCTTACTGACCCCAAACTTTTGAATGGTAGTGTTTAATGTTATTATATAGTATATTTATGTTAATATACCATTTCTGTTTAAGATAAAAGCTGTTTTATTTCTATTTCTGCTTTCTATTCATCAAATAATCCTGAAATAAAAATGTAAATAACTGATAATAATCATAAATGTGTCTTGATCATCAGATCCTCATATTAGAGTGATTTCTGAAGGATCATGTGACACTGAAGACTGGAGTTATGATGATAAACTCAGGAATAAATTACACTTTACTATATATTCACATAGAAAACAGATGAATTGCATTGTAATGATATTTCACAATATAATGTTTTTTTTCTGTGTATTTCTAATCAAATAAATGCAGCCTTGGTGAGCAGAAGAGACTTCTTTTTAAAAACATTTAAAAATCTTTCCGATCCAAAACTTTTGACCGGCGGTGTGCATTAAAATATTTAGTCTGAAATGCTTGACTTTCCTTCAGCATATAAAATCATGAGGTCACACATTAATGAAGCCCATCCGCGAGAAAGGTCGGCTCCCAGAATGTTATCAGCGCCATACAATAATTCATCATTTCAGGGAACGCTACAGTAAACACAGTGAGATGTGTGTGTGTGTGTGTGTGTGAGTGCCGTGCCCCTGGCGTCCGCGTTCACTCATTAACACAACACTGTTATCCCGGGCTGGAATTTCTCACTCGCCAAACAGAGGAAAGTCCTGTGAACCCCGAGCCATCTGGGTCCAATTAAGCTGAATAAAAAGCTTTTATTAAAATGAGGGCAGCATTGTATCCCTTACAACTATTTTTAGTCTCTCCACCTCTTAAATTCAACATGTGTGCATAAAAAACCTTTGTTTCAGCAGTAAAATCGCTATTTTGCTACTCCCGTTTTAACCGAGGTCAGTCTGAATCCTCTGATCTGGTGTTGCTGATCTCAGCACAGTTCTGAATGCCACTGATAAAACAGCAAAAGCGCTTGCCATGCATTACACTCTAAAAAATACTGGGTTGTTTTAACCCAATTTTGGGTTGAAAATGGACAAACCCAGCCATCGGGTAACATTTTTAAATAACATTTTGAACCCAATGTTTGAGTTTGGCCATATATGACCCAACATTGGGTTAAAACAACCCAGCATTTTTTTTAGAGTGTATGATCATTGCACATTAAATTTAATCTTTCACTTAATCAGCATTTGTTAAAATAGAGAATTCCTCAAAATCATGTTAGATTAAGTGTCCGGGTTTGAATGTATGCGCTTATCCTGTGTGAAGAGCAACTGTGCAAATAAATAGCTGTGCAATAAAAGTATATAAAAATGTGTATATGTAAGGGTTTTCTATTCATTAAAACACTGACGTAGTTTTGGCATAGCCTACACAAATCTTTTCCGCTCTGTCAAAATAGCTTGCTTGTCTTTTGGTTGGACATTTTTCTTGGCTTATTTTGCTTTACGTTCTAGATCTACACTTTTACAAAAATATATGTATAATTATTTTTGAAGATTTATTTTGGTGATTTTTGTGATAGGTGGACAGAGGGGAAATGGGATCGAGAAAGGTCCACGAGCCGGGATTCGAACTCGGGTCGCCTGACGCGCAGCAGCTATCAGCTATATATTAAAATGTAACATTAACATTAACGTTAACATGACAGTAATTTGAATGTAGCCTTTGAAATAGTATAAAGCAAAACATAAAAATGAATGTAAACGACTGGTATTTTTAAATTTCGACAACAGCAGCAGAATTTATTTGTATTTATTTAATCAGTTTAAAGTTACAGGGACCGTGCACATTAATAAACGACGCTTACGTAAATGTGCCAGTTTAGCCATCTTGGCTAATTTTCAAGTGGCCAGATGTAATTACCGAATGACCTAGTCGACTATACAAGTACATGTAACGTATAACAACGTCACCTTTAAATAATGAAGAGTTCAGATGCAAAAGCCTCTAAGTGCCATTTGAAATTTTCTTCTAAAATGACCATTTTTATCGAACTTGTATATTTAAGTTCAGTAATTTCACTTAAATAACAATTAATAGGTAATCCTCATTGCAATTTAAGTGAAATTACTGAACTTAAATATAAAAATGATCATTTTAGAAGAAAATTTCAAATGGCACTTAGAGGCTTTTGCATCTAAACTCTTCTAATGTTACAAAGTTTATTGTCAAATTGCGACTGGTTTGGCAAAACAATGCTCTGCTGAGACTTTCACATATCAGAACATATACAGTGTTTTCTACCATTAGGCCCCTTAGGAGGGTGATGTTATATCAGTGACATCGTTTAATCGCATTGATGTCATAGTTAACTCGTGATTAATCGCATTAATGTCATAGTTAACTCACGATTAATCGCATTAATGTCATAGTTAACTCGTGATTAATCGCATTAATGTCATAGTTAACTCTTGATTAATCGCACTAATGTCATAGTTAACTCGCGATTAATCGCAATTAATGTCATAGTTAACTCGTGATTAATCGCATTGATGTCATAGTTAACTCGTGATTAATCGCATTAATGTCATAGTTAACTCACGATTAATCGCATTAATGTCATAGTTAACTCGTGATTAATCGCATTAATGTCATAGTTAACTCTTGATTAATCGCACTAATGTCATAGTTAACTCGCGATTAATCGCAATTAATGTCATAGTTAACTCGCGATTAATCGCATTTATGTCATAGTTAACTTGTGATTAATCGCAATTAATGTCATAGTTAACTCACGATTAATCGCAATTAATGTCATAGTTAACTCACAATTAATCGCATTAATGTCATAATTAACTCGCAATTAATCACATTAATGTCATAGATAACTCGCGATTAATCGCATTAATGTCATAGATAACTCGTGATTAATCGCATTAATGTCATAGTTAACTCGCGATTAATCGCATTAATGTCATAGTTAAATCGTGATTGATCGCATTAATGTCATAGTTAACTCGCGATTAATCGCATTTATGTCATAGTTAACTTGTGATTAATCGCAATTAATGTCATAGTTAACTCACGATTAATAGCAATTAATGTCATAGTTAACTCGTGATTAATCGCATTAATGTCATAATTAACTCGCAATTAATCGCATTAATGTCATAGATAACTCTCGATTAATCGCATTAATGTCATAGTTAACTCATGATTGATTGCATTAATGTCATAGCTAACTCTCGATTAATCGCATTAATGTCATAGTTAAATCGTGATTGATCGCATTAATGTCATAGTTAACTCGCAAATAATTGCATTAATGTCATAGTTAACTTGTGACTGATCGCATTAATGTCATAGTTAACTAGTGATTAATCGCATTAATGTCATAGTTAACTCGCGATTAATCGCATTAATGTCATAGTTAACTAGTGATTAATCGCATTAATGTCATAGTTAACTAGTGATTAATCGCATTAATGTCATAGTTAACTCGCGATTGATCGCATTAATGTCATAGTTAACTCGCGATTAATCGCATTAATGTTATAGTTAAATCGCGATTGATCGCATTAACGTCATAGTTAACTCGTGATTAATCGCATTAATGTCATAGTTAACTCGTGATTAATAGCATTAATGTCATAGTTAACTTGCGATTAATCGCATTAATGTCATAGTTAACTCGCAATTAATCGCATTTATGTCATAGTTAACTCGTGATTAATCGCATTAATGTCATAGTTAACTTGCGATTAATCGCATTAATGTCATAGTTAACTCGCGATTGATCGCATTAATGTCATAGTTAGTCAACTCGCGATTGATCGCATTAATGTCATAGTTAACTAGTGATTAATCGCATTAGTCATAGTTAACTCGCGATTGATCGCATTAACGTCATAGTTAACTCGCGATTAATCGCATTAATGTCATAGTTAACTCGCGATTGATCGCATTAATGTCATAGTTAACTCACGATTGATCGCATTAATGTCATAGTTAACTCGCGATTGATCGCATTAATGTCATAGTTAGTTAACTCTTGATTAATCGCATTAATGTTATAATTAACTCGCGATTGATCGCATTGATGTCATAGTTAACTCGCGATTAATCGCATTAATGTCATAGTTAACTCGCGATTAATCGCATTTATGTCATAGTTAACTCGTGATTAATCGCATTAATGTCATAGTTAACTTGCGATTAATCGCATTAATGTCATAGTTAACTCGCGATTGATCGCATTAATGTCATAGTTAACTCACGATTGATCGCATTAATGTCATAGTTAACTCGCGATTGATCGCATTAATGTCATAGTTATCTCGTGATTGATCGCATTAATGTCATAGTTAACTCGCGATTGATCGCATTAATGTCATAGTTATCTCGTGATTGATCGCATTAATGTCATAGTTAGTTAACTCGCGATTGATCGCATTAATGTCATAGTTAACTCGCGATTAATCGCATTAATGTCATAGTTAACTCTTGATTAATTGCATTAATGTCATAGTTAACTCGCGATTGATCGCATTAATGTCATAGTTAACTCGCGATTGATCGCATTAATGTCATAGTTAACTCGCGATTAATCGCACATTTTTATCTATTCTAAATATCGTTTGATTTCTTTTAGTTACATTATTTTTTTCTCATTTTAATGCTCTTTTCAATATGGAAAAGTGGAAAAATTATAATTGGAAATAACATTGGAATAGTGTTCAATTTCACACTAACATATAAATAATCTCTCAGTCAACGTAACACTGTCTATCAATAAAAGGGTGAAAGAAATACTGACGAGGTCCTGATATTGGCGAGGGGGCGGAGAATTCGCATCATCTGTGTGTGCGTGTCATCTGTAACGTTACTATTTGGCCGGCTCGCAAGCCGAAACGAGTGAGTGCGGCACAAAACGTCCTCGCGCTGGGCTCTGAAACCCATTCATTTCAATGGCTTGCGCCGCGCGAGGACGTTTTGTTGCTTCTTCGACCAAAGCGCAAGCGGATCTAGACCGGAAACAAGTCAACAGGCACGCCGCAAACACAATTTTCGGCTTGCGAGCCGGCTTTGAGTGGATGACGAGCGCGAGACGCCGAAATGAACCAGGACGCATTCCGCGTCCTGTTGAAAAAGCATGTGAAAAAACTACAAAGTTTGCTAGGACAAAAAGACCGTTAATCGTGCGATAAAGAAATTAACGCCATTAAAATGGGTTTACGTTAACGCCGTTAATAACGCGTTTATTTGTTTTTTGCTGATGGGATCTGTGGCTGAAAAACTGAAAATAATCCGAACCGTGAGTTTTGTGACCGGTTGCACCACTCCTCCACAAAGGCACTGCATGAATCAGACACTAACACACTGACACTGAATTGAGTGATCTGACGCTAACGAACCTCCGCATCTGCCGACACACACTAGTGTGTGCAAAAGTCGAACGGCTGTCAGTGGGAGCAATCCTGAAGTGCTCCGGTCGGCACGAGGAGCCAAGGTAAAGCTGCTCAGTGGGACATTCTTCCAGCCTATGACACAATCCAAAACCTTAATATTCAATAATTATGACATTCCATTACCACGCTAAACCACGTCGGTTATTATCATCATCATGTGCGAGTGGTACCAATAACTTACTGGAAATGAATGTCAACCGACGCCAAGAAAAGAGGCAGCTGAAGCAGCCGTCCAAGTGGAACTAAACTTACCCAAATATTTCAGGCTTACGACAACGCTGCCACATACCCACTGTGAAAAATAATAACCCAACCGCTCGCTCAGCTGCTGGATTGGGTTAGCGAACGGCCATTCTTCATTAACATTAGACTAAACGCTGCAGTGAAGGGAGGAGCCGGTGGGAAGGACAACGGTTTGGAAGTGCTGATCCAGCATACCTGGCAGTTCCTGGATAACACACAACTTCAAAGCTCCTACTTCTCTTTGAAAGCCATTACGCTTGAACCCCCTTGGCTTTGACAGCAGTGCACTTAACGGCTTCAGCATGTTTGGCACAGACCACTGGCCCCAAAAAATCTTGGATGTGGAGGAGGAGGTGCTCAAAAAAGCCCCCGAACATTAAAGACAGCACTGAGCAGTATATCACCACATATGATGATGATGCATTATTAAATGAATGTCCGTTTTAGATTCGCCACAATTTGCAGGCCAACGCTGCAAACACGTAAATGTTTCTCCTCAGTATTTTTGCTTGTTTTCCAGCACAAATATCAAAACATTATTTAAGATTATTATGGTGAAAATTCAAGTTTTTAATGTTGTTTATGTGTGTATGTGGTGTGTTGAATACGCTTTAACACACACCGTGTGTAAGTTGATAAGTCGACAGCATTGCTGAGTATTTCCTCCTTAAAACTGCAGTGAACCAAAGACAGTCTCAAAAACACGCTGGTGTTTCTGACGTCACAAACCACCTTGTAACCAATCAGATCAACGTGTGATCGTCAACCAGTGGATCTCTGAGTGGAGGCGGGGCTCATTTGCCTATTCATTGACCTGTGAGTACTAAACGAGGCAAGGGTGTCGAGTTACATTCAAGATATTTTAAGGGAAAAAAAGTGTAAATATGTCATTTTGGTGATCAAAGATGAGTTTTAACGAATAAAATTATTGACTTGAGATTGACTTTAAATCAAGATACATTTCCTTGAGAAACTCTTTAACTAAACTTACATTAACTACATTAACTAATGGGGTCAGAAAAAATAAGTTTTCCTTTGAAATTAGTTTATTTTTGTGCTCTCATTGACATATATTTGATCTTGTTTTATGCTTAAACTCACCTAATTTTGATACATTTTTCAGAAAACAAGTTTTAAAGGAGAATTCCGGCATTTTTCCCCCCCCGAATTTTCCGGATTCGAACTAGCGATTTCTTTTTACTTATTAAACGCCCCCATATACTAGCGTTAGAGCCCGACCGATAAAGGATTTTGAAGGCCGATACAGATACAAATATTTTTGGGTTTTAAAATCCGATATTCCGATATATCGGCCGATATTTTATTTATTATTATTAAAGGATAATTCCGGTATTTTACACTTTGAGTCTATTTTGTAGTTTGTTTTGAATGAAATGAAGTGGTGGACTTAGAAATTTTGACAATGGGTCCTGTCTCGAGTTTTTGACTATTTTAGAATCGCCTGTGACAGCGTTAGACTGGCTGTCTATGGGCATGCACAAACATGTCCTTAAAACAACCCTTAACGTTCATTTTCAAAACTGTGCCGAGTGGTTGGTGTTGTTCGTTGATGTTCCGAAACAAGTAGCGTAGCGAAATACCGTTTCTGTCGTGTTTTATTTGTCATTTTTAAAATCGCATTGATGTCTGCTGGAGGACTGTGCTCGTTGATATTACTGCGCTAGCTACTGGAAACGGAAAGGGGTCTGTTTACATTTGGTTGTAGTCTTTTCGCTCGGTTCTCCGTCTTGCCATACTCGACCTATGTATTCGACTGTGTCTGTGACTTCTTTTACGGTGCGCTAGACACCGTGTTCCGTACAGCGTCCTGGTTGTCGCCATCAAGTGGTCTGGAGTGTGCTAATGCTTCAGACTCAAATATCGAGCGGTAGTTTATACGCGGTTGTGAGGTATCTGAAAAAATAGTTCCACTATAGCAAACAACACGGATTGAAAGCATTCATTGCGCCGATATATTTGTTTTTAATCATCAACGAACACCACCAACCACTCGGTGAGTTGCACAGTTTGGAAAATGAACGTTAAGGGTTGTTTTAAGGACATGTTTGTGCATGCCCATAGACAGCCAGTCTAACGCTGTCACAGGCGATCCTAAAATAGTCAAAAACTCGAGACAGGACCCATTGTCAAAATTTCTAAGTCCACCACTCTATTTCATTCAAAACAAACTACAAAATAGACTCAAAGTGTTAAATACCGGAATTATCCTTTAAATATTGTTGGATTTCACACACGTGTAAAAGAAAAGCTAAGTTTTCTGCACAAGATACGTTTGATACTTTTTCTCTACGTCTAAATGTCCACTCCTCGCAAGTCTAACTTACATTTTACAATGCAGGGACTGTAACTAGAGATATGCTAGTTATAAATACAGTAATCATGACTTTATTTAGGCAGAAAAAGTTCATTGTGGTTTCCAAGCTCATTAATGTTAACGTTAGCGGTCTTCCACTGATGATAGTGGCATTAGCTAAGCCATAATTAGATGAGCCATAATTTAGCGATGGATAACATCATACTGCAAATTGTAAAACATACATTTTCAATATAACAGGCCAAGGAGAGATGATTGAAGCGTGTTTCGTCCGTTTTTATTTTATTTTTTAAATATTCATTTATCGGCCATTATAACTGCCGATACCGATATTATGGAAAATGCCTAATATCGGCCGATAATATCGGTCTGGCTCTAACTAGCGTTACACTAAACGGTTTTTAGAGATTAAACTATTTACATTTGATTATCATGAAAAGTAATCTCAGAGAACTGTTAACTAGGTACCAAAGTTTCATCATACCAAAGGTTCATTTTGTGCCGGAGTTCTCCTTTAATATGCCATTTTGCCTCTGATGTAAATGTATCTTGATGTGAGAATGTTTGGATATTGGAAGGCAGGACAAAAAAAATACTATTTTTTCAGCAGTGAAGGATAACGGCAGAGGCATTCGCTCCGGTTTCCCTGTAGTTTGGCGTGTAGCACACAGTAGCCAGCGGAAAGTTCCAGCCAGATGCCTAACAAATGGCACGCCACGTTTTGACCAGGAATGAAATCTTCCGCTGCAAACAAAAGCAGATGGGCAGAATCTTCTGGGAAAAGAAACGGCGTTTTCTAACCGTTCATCCCCAGCACTATTATATTTAACTGGCAATTAATCTCAGTGGAAAGGAGTGCAGCGGCACAGTCGAATCCTTGTTTAACGTCTTTTCCACCCTCCGCCGCTTTACAGTCAATGTAATGGAAAAAGTCCTAATATTAGCGATGAGCTGCGCTCTTAAATATGAGCCCTGACATACTGAAGCAAAGCAGCGATAAACCAAACGCAGGCATCAGAGAGAGTGACCGTCTGCTTTGGATATCACCATAAAACCGCACGGCCATCAGCCTTACAGATCCTATATAACGGCTGGGCTTTCTTTGCTGGAAATAAAAACATTTTAAACAGGGAAAAAGCCAGACATTCCAGGAATTCCCTGACACTTCCATACATGAGGAAGGGCTGGACTGGAAAAACAGTGGCGGGAGATCAGGGCCAGAGCGTCTGAGACGTTGTCACTCGCATATCACTGTAAAAATACGTGCGTTTAACCCTTCACGCTCGTGACGTTCATCCTGCTGTGATAGTGCAGGTCTACCGCGGTTAAACACGTATCCGCACACGGAGGGCAAGGAAGACAGACTGATTTCTAGAGTGCTCATAGATCACGGAGGAAATGCTTCAATAAAGATGACGTTTACACCCATTTTTAGACTCTCAGCTCTCTTTAAAGATTCTTCAGAGGCCATTAAACTGGCTTGTGAGTTTTAATGACTGTAAACGGTTTGGCCAGCGTCCACTAAAGCGCCTATTAAATTGCCTAAAGATGATCACACTGAAAAAGTTCACCGGACACTCTTACACTCTCCGAAAAAAAAGGTACAAAAGCTGTCACAGGGGCTGTACCTTTTCAAAAGGTAAACTTTTGTCCATTTTAGGTGCTAATATGTACATTTTAGGTGCCAATGTGTCCATTTTAGGTCCTAATATGTCCATTTTAGGTGCTATTATGTATATTTTAGGTGTTAATATGTACATTTTAGGGGCTTATAAATACATTTTAAGTGCTAATATGTACATTTTAAGTGTTAATATATACATTTTAGGTGCTAATATGTCAATTTCAGGAGCTAATATGTCCATTTTAGGTCCTAATATGTACATTTTAAGTGTTAATATGTACATCTTAGGTGCTATTATGTCCATTTCATGAGCTAATATGTCCATTTTAGGTGGTAATGTGTCCATTTTAGGTGCTAATATGTACCACTAAAGTACCAATATGCAGCCTTTGGGTACAAAAGTGTATCTTTTGTAAAGGTACAGCCACAGTGACAGCTTTTGTACCTTTTTTCTGAGAGTGTAGAAGGAAAGGTTCTATATAGAACCTTAAAAGGTTCTAAAGCGCTACATATTTGGAACCCCTAAAACGCAATGCATGTGAATGATCACAAAATTCAAGATATGTGGGTTAAAAAAATGTAATCAATCAATATCAGACGAAGAGTGCCATTTCAGTTTTTATCCTCCAAAGTCAGCATGTTTAAAATGTGATATTAAGTTTAATAAAAAGTTAACAGTTTAATAAAAAATAATTTAATTACATACTACAAAATGTTGCAGAATAATGTAATATATGAACGAAAATAGCCTTTAAAGAACCTTTGTGCCAAAAGTGTTCTTTCTTCTCATTATAGAACCTTTTTTAGCATTAAATGTCCTTTGGAGTCGAGTAAAGAACCCTATGCTACATATATAGAACCCTTTTTTCTAAGAGTGGACACTAATTCACCATTTAACAAAGCACTTCAGTTATTCTGCATCATGTGACTGAGAAAGATGAAGGACTCTCACACAGGTGATAATGTATGAGCTATACGAACAGGTAAAGATGCCCTTTGTTTGTTCATATTTGTTGAGTAGAGTTTATACTGACACCTATTGGTGTGGATGGAAGTTTTTTAGTAGTTTTTCAATTCCAAATTTTAGTTTTTAGTAGTTTTTAAATTTTTTTAGTTTTTAGTAGTTTTTAGTTTTAAATTTTAAAAACTAAAATTTTTTAAAACTAAAAATTTTAGTTTTTAGTAGTTTTTAGTTTTAAATTTTAAAAACTAAAATTTTTAAAAACGAAAAATTTTAGTTTTTAGTAGTTTTTAGTAGTTTTTCAAATTTAAATTTTCAATTAAAACAATTTTAGAATGAACTGACTTCACATTTAACATCGAAATTCACTTATTCATAAACATTGGAGGCCATGATGATGATGGACAGAGGCCAATGAGCAAGCTGGGCAAGTGTAGCGCATTCATATCTTAATCACTGTGATCATGTGAGCAACACAACAGGAGTGCATGAACACTTACCCAGAGTTCCCAGCGGCGGCGGCGTCTGTATGAAGGGCTCTCACGGGTCCGGGTCGCAGCGCAGGAGCCAGTGTCAGACCCCCTCTGCTGAAGATCCCGCTCGACAGGTTCAGATTAGTCAGCTGTGGGGGACACAACAGTCATCTACACTTGTTTTCCAGCACACATATCTAAACTAGGGCTTGATGGAAAAGCCCATTAATGTAGGCTCATTAAGAGTGTGTTCCTCACATTTTGTGCTTTTGGTTCTGTTTATTATCTTTAAAAAAATAGTTTTGCTTATAATGTACAGCACAGCTTACATAGATACAATCATTTGCTTTTATAGGCTTTATATTACAGATCCATTGTTTGGAGAGGACAGCATTGGGCAGGATGTGGGATAACAGATTTAACATACATTTTTTTAATGTATAATCATTTTTTCCCCCCAATTTTTGATCCGATTAATCAAAGAATCGAATAAATAATTGACATATTAATTGATCATCAAAATAATGGTTAGTTGGAACCTTATAATTGAGTAATCTGATTTATTTTTGGGGTTTGGTAATAAAAACAGCCCTAAGCCTTTACTTCCAAAAGCCTTAAAATACATATATAATAACAACAACAAGGCAAAATTGAGTTCAAATAACGTATAAAAAAGCAAGTAATCATATGGTTACATAGAAGAACACTGTTAAAACTGTATTGTAACACAAGCCTGCAGAGGCGTCGACGGCCTGCTGTTACAGTTTACATTTAATTACATTCAAAACATTTCATTCAAATGTTTAATATTTGGCCTATTCTTTATATTTGAAATGCTACAGCCACTGTAACTGAACAAGAAAATGTGGACCTTTTAGAAACAAATTTACAAACATATCGATGTATTCTGTTGTGTTGGCATAGGTTTATAAATCAATTTTAGGTGTTAATATGTACATTTTAGGTGTTAATATGTCCATTTTATGTGTTAATATGTAAATTTTAAGTGTTAATATGTACATTTTAGGTGTTAATATGTCCATTTAGGTGCTAATATGTAAATTTTAAGTGTTAATATGTACATTTTAGGTGTTAATATGTCAATGTTATGTGCTAATATGTAAATTTTAAGTGTTAATATGTACATTTTATGTGTTAATATGTCCATTTTATGTGCTAATATGTAAATTTTAAGTGTTAATATGTACATTTTAGGTGTTAATATGTACATTTTATGTGCTAATATGTAAATTTTAGGTGTTAATATGTCCATGTTTAGGTGCTATTATGTACATTTTAGGTGTTAATATGTAGATTTTAGGTGCTAATATGTAAATTTTAAGTGTTAATATGTCCATTTTAGGTGCTATTAAGTACATTTTAGGTGTTAATATGTACATTTTAGGGGCTAATAAATACATTTTAAGTGCTAATATGTACATATTAAGTGTTAATATATACATTTTAGGTGCTAATATGTCAATTTCAGGAGCTAATATGTCCATTTTAGGTGTTAATATGTACATTTTAGGGGCTAATAAATATAAATGATTTATATTACAAATGAAAAGGCACACATTGCGTTACCAGATGAACGTTATAAGCAACCCAAACTAGAGTTTGATGGAGTCACGCATGGAAACCATTACAGCTCATATATATTAAACACACGGGGCATATATGCCTTTGTGAATTCACAATAGCAATATGCAAACGTAGGGTTTTAAATGGTTTTAAATATATAGTGCAGCATTAGAAATGGGTGTAACAATGCAGTTCTCATCCGTGGAATTAGACACGTACGATATTTTGCCGGTTTGAAGTGCATTGGAGGATATTCTTAAATCGAGTACTTATTTTACAAAATTCTTTTACTTGAGAAGCAAAATTACTTAAGATTTAATATATCAAAATTAAGTGAGTTTTGCTTTTAATAAAAAAACCAACAAAAAATGTCAACAGGGTCAGAAAAATAACCTTGTTTCCCCTTTTAAGTTTATTTTTCTCAATCAAAACTTAGAAAACAAGACTTAATATCTTAAATCATTCTGCTCCTTGACTCAAAGTCGGCAGAAATCATACACAGTCTCACTTTCTGTTCAAATATCACTGCAATCTTACTGAATGATCAGTCTCACATTTGTTTTGTTCTATTATTATTATTATATAGTTATTATTCATGTCTTTTGAGCACGTTAGATGTTCCTCATCAGAATAAGCTGTACAGTGGACCTGATTGTATGAAATCATTAGTTGCCACACGCAGGCCGAGCGAAAAGCCTGACCTAGAAAAGCTTCTGCACTCATCTGTTTGTGTAAGTGTCAGGCCGGGCGAACGGGAAATGTCCGACATTCTTCAGAGGCAGGTGTTTAAGACCTCACTGAAGGAGTTTATCTAGAAAAAAGCCAGATTTTAGCTTATGATCCGCAGTCCTGTCAACAGACATCAGACCCTCAATGCTAAACTGCACATTATTAGTAAAAGCTGACGTTTACAGTATAGTGAAGATGAGGATGGAGACTGAATGCACAGTATTTCATTCACATTTCTGCATCTGCAGTATCGAAAAACGACTTAAAGGAGTAGTTCACTTTTGAAAAAACATGCTGATAATTCACTCACCCCCATGTCATCCAAGATGTCCATGTCTTTCTTTCTTCAGTGGAAAAGAAATTAAGGTTTTTGATGAAAACATTCCAGGATTTTCTCCATATAATGGACTTCAATGGGAACCAAGACAGTTTCAGTGCAGCTTCAAAGGGCTTTAAACGACACCAGACGATGAATAAGGGTCTTATCGAGCGAAACGATTGCTCATTTAATAAATAAATAACAAAGTTTTAGTTTTTATAAGCTCAAATGCTCGCCTTGCTCTGTTCTGTGATGCGCGTTCGTGACTCTCCTGTTTGAACTCATTCATCAAAATGAGCGAATCTTTATCCGAGTCATTTGGTTCATTTAACAAACGAAACGAGCGAATTGCGAACAGGAGAGTCACGAACGCGCATCGCAGAACAGAGCAAGGCGAGCATTTGAGCTTATAAAACTTAAACTTTGTTATTTATTTATTAAATGAGAGATCGTTTCACTTGATAAGACCCTTATTCGTCGTCTGGAATCATTTAAAGCCCTTTGAACAGTCTACAGTTTGCACTGAAACTGTCTTTTGGACCCCATTGAAGTCCATTATATGGAGAAAAATCCTGGAATGTTTTCATCAAAAACCTCAATTTCTTTTCGACTGAAGAAAGAAAGACATGGACATCTTGGATGACATGGGGGCGAGTGGATTATTAGCAAAAGTTTTTTAAAAGTGAACTACTCCTTTGAGCCTCGTTCACACGGCCGGCGACATATCACTAGTCTCTACGAGTCACTTGTGGTCGTTTGTAGTGCTGTCGCTCTAATCACGTCTGGCCATATCTATACAAAACACCATCACAAGTGATATATACAACTATATCATCTTAATTTGACGAGGAATTAGGCTCAAAAAGAATTTAAAGTAACAGCTGTTGGGAGGGTTTTTTATATTACCAGTGTTTTAACGATCCATCAATCAACAAATTAAAATGAACTGCAGTTGTGCTAAACTTGCATCATAAAATAACAACACTCGAACTATAAATGCATTAATTAAACTCACTAAAACTGTTTTCCACGCATCGTTTTATTATATCCATGTATGTGGTTACAGTCTCAACTCAAATCATATAAAACTGGGAAATCGCCCCTCGAACTCGTCGTGAGCTCCACGACTTCTCTCCTATTGGTTGTCGCTTGCGAAAATCACTTCTCATTTGCATAAAGTAGAAATTTCTGAACATTTGTCGCGTGTCGTGTCGCCGGAAGTCCCAGCGCTCCATTGAAATGAATGGGATTGTGTCGCTGGCGGTGTAAACGGGGATTTAGAAGAAAGGACAATAAAAATCCACCTGTGGTGAAAATCAAGCTTAAATGTTGTTTATGTGTCAATATTTATATATTAAACGTCCAGTATGTAATTTTAGGCCACCAGGGGTCGCTAATCTCTTACGATAACAAAGGCGTATATCGATGACGCAAAGCATCAAGCGGATTTATGGATGAGTGAATACAGTGATGTTTTTAGCATGACTGGGATGAAGCAGGGCGCGATTGCTAACGAGAGACGTATAACAGTGACACACGCAACGCAAGTCCCGCGGATATAAAGGAATAAGGAAGAATTTCATTCTACCGAAGTACACGCAAGTGCCGAATTAATACTCTCACAGGTCCGTTTATTAGACGAACGAAACTTGAGGTAACGCAGCGCTGCTTCACTTGCTCTAACAGTTTCACGACCACACTAAACGGCATTTGTGTGCGTTGAATGTTGTTTGTTGGCGATATGAGACTAGCAGTAAGCTAGATCAACATTAGAATAACATACAGGTCATATTCTAACATTTCATCATGCTGAACTAAATAACATTGATTAGTTTTATGTACATTTGCTCACCTGTCTAATAAAGTACATGCAACACTCGCGTCTGTCAAGTCGAAGTTAGTCGCGGGCGTGGAGCTCTCGGCATCCCGAAAGATGTTGATCAATCGTTTTAGTCATCTTTTTGTCTCAAAGTCTGCTTGCCATGGTCCATTATGTTTGAGCAAAACAACAGCGTGAGCGTCCTGCTATTAGCATAACCCAGTTGTCCACGTCTGTCGCCGTGGTTACCATGGCAGTACGAGCGGAAACGAGGGATTTGACGTCATTGACTGGCGACTGCTCACACGCCCGGTTCCTTGGTTAAAATCGCAATTTTCTCACGATTTATAAATAGTTGAAAGCATTTGGGATATTGTAAGTAATCAACTATACAAAATGACTTTGGCCTAGTGGTTTTTGGATATTTTACTGCAAAAATCCTACATACTGTACCTTTAAGTCATATTTGGAAAGCACCATGTGTCGGCCTCTTCACCCCTAGCAAGAGGTCTGTATATGCCTAAAATGAACTCTAATTTAAATGAGGTTCCAGTGAGCTGTGATGTTTGCCCATTAATAATAGTGAGTTTTGATGCTGAATGAATTCCTTCATTCTCTCGCTCTTCTGCACAGAAGAAAGAGCTTTGAATATCGCAGTGTTGAACTCCATCTATATTTGGAGCTACTGTAAATGAAGCGAGGTGAACAAAAATGTTATGATGACGGTTTGTGCAAATGACCCGCGCTGAGGCTGAAAGGCTCTTTATGTGGACGACGTGCACCCTAAACGTTCATGTGCTCCAATTGAAGGAAGAATAATGCGATTTAAACAAAAAAAAAACTCTCATAAGGCTTCAATTGCTATATTTTCACTCGTTAGAGCAGTCGTTATTTGAACGAGGTGTTTAAATGCCGGCCGGTAAAGCCAGATTTCCAAGGCAAAGAATGCGAGGTTGAAAATGCCAACCACCTTTGACGCTTCATTAAAATAATTCCCATAAAGTTACATCTAAACCAGGAAATGTTTTGGCCAATTAACAGAATGTTCCAGTGCGAAACAATATCACCATAGTCAGCCAATGGGAACCTTTTTGGTTATTACACATTACATCTATTTCTATAACTCGATTGGAGAACTTGTTTCTGATGTATCTGTTCAAGCTATTGAGCATTTGAGCATGACATGGACTGAAGTGAACAGCTTCTAGAGTAACACCAGCGTCGGGAGTGTGTGTGGTCTCAGGGCCGGCAGAAACGCTTCAGGTGTTCGGCACAGAGAGAGAGAGAGAGAGAGAGAGAGACGGAGGTCTGAACTGATCTCACTCTTGGACTCGGTGCCGTTTGTAACATTCTTTTATTTATAACAATCAATTAGTTGGAGGGAAACTGCCTGCTAGTTAAATATTAAAGAGAGAGCGCCTCTGTGGAGCATCAGATAATGAGACCACACACACACACACACACACGGAGCTGCTTCCTCTATAATAATCCTGATAAACACACCGTGTGTCTGTGGATCTTTACTCAGACACACTCCAGATCCTATGGTCAAAAGACGTCCCAATGACGTCAGTTATATGACTTTTTGGGATGAGACTGTGTTAGTGTAGTTGATAACTCACGTGTTGTGTGAGCAGGCTGATGTGACTGGACGAGCTGTATTGGCGGGCCGCCTGCTTCTCCACTAGTTTACGCAGCGCTGATACGATGGCCTGCTGGTTGCACTGAGCCTGGGTCGACAGCACGTCCTTCTCTTTCAGCACTCCAGCAGAAACAGGCCTGCACGTACTCACACTGGGCTTCTGGACCACTGACAATCACACAAACATGAAGATGAGTGCTAATTAGTCCATCTTTTTAAACCGTCCACAGGTAAACACAAACACAAATGACATTTTAAATTTGGTGGCGGGAAAGAAATACACAGCCCTGCTGAAAATGCCTAATATTTGATTATGCGCGGTAAAAAAATAAATAATCACACCCAAAATAAAAGTTTGTGTTTACATAATATATGTGGGGGCACTGTGTATAGTTATTATATATATATATATATATATATATATATATATATATATATATATATATAAAACACACATGCATGTATATTTAAGGAAAAAAATATGATTTATATATAAAATATTTATATTTATATATAATCTAAATTATATATAAATCCATATACGAAATATACATGAAAATATTTCTTAAATATATACAAGCATGTGTGTGTATTTATATATATATAATAATGATACACAGTCCCCCCACATATATTATGTAAACACAGACTTTTATTTTGGATGCGATTAATCGCGATTAATCATTTTGACAGCCCTAAAAAATACACAAATGCATGTATATATATGCAAGAAAAATTTGCATGTACTTTATACATATTTATTATATTGTATATAAATATTATATATATATATATAAAACACATTTTTCTTAAATATAAACATGCATGTACTGTATACATATTTATTATATTATATATAAATATAAATGTTTTATATATATAAAACACATTTTCTTAAATATAAACATGCATGTAGTGTATACATATTTATTATTTTATTTTATTTATTACATATTTATTATATTATATATAAATATAAATATTTTATATACGTATATAAAACACATTTTTCTTAAATATATACATGCATGTTAAGTATTGAACTTGTTGTAAAGTGTTACCGTGACGTGCTGAAACAAAACAGCCACCCCAAAACTACCAAGCAGCAAGTATTGGCTTTAAAGGTGCAGTGTGTAATTTCTAGCGCATCTAGTGGTGAGGTTGTGAATTGCACCCCACATCAGTTACGGTGGCTGACAGGAAGTGATGAGGTTTCTTTACAAAATTAAATTAAGAAATTAGGTTTACCCAATTACTCTGTTATTGTGAATATTATTGTTACTTGTTCATGACTGTGTCAGTGTTTTATTCGCTAGCTTTAGCTATAGCTTGTTTGCACGAACAACAACATAGTGACGAAACGCGTTTGTCCCTTCAGGGCCGCCGTAGAAATATCTCAATAAGGGGACCCATGATGTGTGTAGAGAGGTAATAAAAACATAACAGTTCATTAAGTAAGGTCTTTTACACACCACTGAAAACATAGTTATGTATATGATCTTGCGTTTCTGTCAACATATCCTCCTAAATATTCTGTTCTCAGTCTCTTGAGTGTTGGAGATTACCGTGTCCCGCCGAGGACGGCCGAGCGGATCTCAGGCTGCACACGTGAGCGGTGTGTGTGGACTGGTGGCGAGCCGAGGCCCATGTGACACTCGGAGGCGGTGGAGGTGTGATGGAGCAGGAGCTGTTGGCCAGTGGATGAGGAGGAGGCTCGACGTACGGCGGGGGACAGTGCTGTAAGACGATCTGTTCACAGTCTACAGCTGGAGCGTACGCCGCTCTCAGCAGAGCCTTCCTGTTCCTGACCGCAGAAGCCAGAGTCTTGCCTGTGTTATCTCCCGACTCAGTCGAAGCGGCGGCTCGCAATTCGTCTCCACTCGGCCTTTTGCTTCTGATGTGTCCGTTTTGCAGGGAGTTGCGTTTGCTTGTGTTAGCGTGTTTCGCTGTGCTGCAGTTTTCTGTGCTTTGGGTTGCATCACTTTGACTCTGGTCTTCTGTTATTTGGGTCTTGCTGATTGCATCTGCATTCTCTAAACCACCAGAGGCGGCCATGTTGATACACGCAGCTGCTTCATGAAAAAGAGAATAATATTAGCGGTTAATTATTGCATGCTAAAAGAGTGAAAAACCTTGCATATCTCATACATGTACAGATATTTTTCTCAGAACTACCAGTTAAAAGTATGGAAGCTTGTTTCCGCCACTGAATAAAAAAATAACATAAATAATTGCGACTTTTTATCTCACAATTCAGACTTTTTTTCTCACAATTGCGAATTTATATCTCACAATTCTGACTTTATTTCTCAGAATTGCGAGATAAAAAGTCAGAATTGCGTGATAAAAGTCGCAATTGCGAGATAAAAAGTCAGAATTGCGTGATAAAAGTCGCAATTGCGAGTTATAAAGTCAGAATTGCGAGAAATAAAGTCAGACTTTGGTAATATAAAGTCGCAATTCTGAGAAAAAAAAGACAGAAGTGCAACTTTTTATCTCGCAATTCTGAATTTTAATCTCGCAATTCTGACTTTATAACTCGCAATTCTGACTTTATAACACGCAATTGCGACTTTATATCTCGCAATTCTGACTTTATATCAAGCAATTCTGAATTTATAACTCGCAATTCTGACTTTATATCTCGCAATTCTGACTTTATAACTCGCAATTCTGACTTTATAACTCGCAATTCTGACTTTATATCTCACAATTCTGACTTTATATCACGCAATTCTGACTTTATATCAAGCAATTCTGACTTTATAACTCGCAATTCTGACTTTCCATCTCGCAATTGCGACTTTATATCAAGCAATTCTGACTTTATAACTCGCAATTCTGACTTTATAACTCGCAATTCTGACTTTGTATCAAGCTATTCTGACTTTACAACTCGCAATTCTGACTTTATATCAAGCAATTCTGACTTTATAACTCGCAATTCTGACTTTATATCTCACAATTCTGACTTTATAACTCGCAATTGCGACTTTATATCAAGCAATTCTGACTTTATAACTCGCAATTCTGACTTTATATCAAGCTATTCTGACTTTATAACTCGCAATTCTGACTTTATATCAAGCTATTCTGACTTTATAACTCGCAATTCTGACTTTATATCAAGCTATTCTGACTTTATAACACGCAATTCTGACTTTATATCAAGCAATTCTGACTTTATAACTCGCAATTCTGACTTTATAACTCGCAATTCTGACTTTACAACTCGCAATTCTGACTTTATATCAAGCTATTCTGACTTTATATCAAGCTATTCTAACTTTATAACACGCAATTCTGACTTTATATCAAGCAATTCTGACTTCATAACTCTCAATTCTAAATTTATAATTTGCAATTCTGACTTTATATCAAGCTATTCTGACTTTATAACTCGCAATTCTGACTTTCCATCTCGCAATTGCGACTTTATATCAAGCAATTCTGACTTTATAACTCGCAATTCTGACTTTATAACTCGCAATTCTGACTTTATATCAAGCTATTCTGACTTTATAACACGCAATTGCGCCTTTATATCTCGCAATTCTGACTTTATATCTCACAATTCTGACTTTATAACTCGCAATTCTGACTTTATAACTCGCAATTCTGACTTTATATCTCGCAATTCTGACTTTATATCTCGCAATTCTGACTTTATAACTCGCAATTCTGACTTTATAACTCGCAATTCTGACTTTATATCTCGAAATTCTGACTTTATAACTCACAATTCTGACTTTATAACTCGCAATTCTGACTTTACAAGTCGCAATTCTGACTTTATATCACGCAATTCTGACTTTCCATCTCGCAATTCTGAGAAACAATGTCACAATTGTGAGAAGTAAACTCGCAATTGTGAGAAAAAAAGTCAGAATTGTGAGATAAAAAGTCGCAATTACCTTTTATATTTTTCATTCTATGGTGGAAACAAGCTTCCATACAAAAGTCTTTACTGTCTCTTTTGCTCAATTTAATTCATCCTTGCTTAATAGAAGTATTCATTTCCTATATTATTTTTATAGTCTTAATCTCACCCCAAACTAGTAGTGTATCACTGTTTCCACAGAGATATGAAGCAGCGAAACTATGAGGGTGAGCAGATGAAATTAATGAATTCAATTTGTGTTATTTTTATATTGTTGCTATTAACGTATAAGATTCATCAATGTCAAACTCTAAAATCTCACTTGCGATCATGTTAACGTTCAAAAACGGCATGCAGTGTTTGATATCACACCAAAATGCCATAAACTTTACAATACGGTTCATTAGTTAACATGAATTAATGTATAAACTAACAATGTGCAATTAATTTGTTGCAGTATTTATTAATCTTTGTAAATATTAGTTCATAAAAATCCAGCTGTTCATTATTTGTTCATGTTAGTTTGCAGTGCATTAGCTAATGTTAACAAATACAACCTTTGATTTTAATAATGCATTAGTAAATGTTGAAATGAACATCATCTAAGATGAAGTGCAGTTCATTATTAGTTAATGTTAACTAAAGTAGTTAACTAATGAAACCATATCGTAAAGTGTTGCAAAAATATCTTCAATTGTTTCAAAGATCTACCAAAGTCAACATCAGGGTGAATATATGATGTCAGAATGAGCACTTCTGGTTGATCTATCCCTTTAAGATCTGTTATGGAAGCATGTGTTGTGTCATACTTCACGCGTGGCTGATGAGATGGCATGTGTGGTGTAAAACATGAGGAAATGTCGCTCACTCTCTCCGTTCTCATCACTGCTCCTCTTGACTCGGCTGGTGTGACACTTTGCGCCCAGAAACACACTGGCAGACTTATTCTTCTGGGTGTAGAACGTAAGGACTTCCTCCAAGTCACTTTCACTGGAAGAGAAGGCAGAAACGGCCACTGAAAAGCCACTGGCAGAAGCTACAGTCAGGGTGAAACTCATTCTCCTCATGTGTCGTGGTAAAGGATGTGTTCACCAACCTCGCCTCCAGAATAAACTCCTGGAAAACATCGGAGTTGACGCAGCGATCTTCATCGGGAATCTTGTCCAAACTCTCCACTATGTGCTTGGTTTCCTGAGGGTTATAAAACAAAGTTGACTTAAAGAGGTCATGCATTGCATTTGTTTTATTTTATACAGATCCCTGTGGTCCACTTATAATGTTAGTACCACTTTTTTTCCACCAAAAAAAAAATAAAATAAAAAAATAATTATTTGGAAATAACTGGTTATTATCTATTCTGTTTTTGACCCTCTGATTTTAACACATTTTTTTTGATTTTTAGCCTATTTTGCACTTGGACAGTGGATATAAAAAAGTCTACACACCCCTGGTAAAAGTTTACATCTCCTAATTGGACCAGGGGGGTCATTGGAACTACAGGCGTACCCAAGATGGGGCAGCGATGCGGAGTGACCGGCCCACATATGGGAGGCATGTGTTCCGGTGTGGGGGCATGGTCAACTCCCACGTCCTGACAGAAGAGGCCAGGGAAGGACGGGCGTTCCACGGCAGCCCGCTCTGACAGGGGTCTGGCAACAGGGGGCGAAAGCGGCAAGGGATAGCGTTGCACACTGTCATCCAGGGCCTCTTGGGGCTTGGGGGAAGGGGTGTCAGTTCTTTCTTTAACAGTTTTAACCCCCGCAGGAACTTTCCCCAGGAACTAGGAACTTTGGGGTGGTACTTGGTGTGTTTACACCGCAGGAACCAGGGTCTAAATGAAGTTCCGGGTAAAAATCCCCCCCCCCCCCCCAGAAAGTACCTGCTGGCGAGGTAGTACTTTTTCAGAGTTCAGGAACTTTCGGGGTGGGACTTGTTCACTGAACATTCTGATTGGTTCTTACCGCGCTATTCTTTCTGCCCGATGGCGCGCGTTCATCCCATTGATCTCATGGTCAATGTCCGCTGATAACAAACCTCTACTTTTATATCTAGCATTACGAGCTTTCTGAATACGCTTTGGGTGCTCGTCTCTTTTCTGCCGTTTTGTTAATTATCGTTAGTAAACCAATCGCACACAAAAAAGCAGCAAAGCTTGAATCTCCTCCATACAAAACTCAAAACAAACGCGCAGGCTAGAAGAGCAGTCGCACGCAGTTCAACGTCATCTTCCCGCCCCGGACTGGTACTTTTGTACGCGGTGTAAACGCAGTAAGCAAGTGGACTGGGGAAAAAAAAGTTCCTGTGAAAAAAGTTCCTGGGACAAATAGTTCCTGGTAATTGCGGTGGAAACACGGCTTTAGGGTATCGCCGACTGTGAGGCCAGCGGTGGGGAAGGAAGAACAAAAGATTCTCCCCCCACCCTCCACCGGGGGAAGGAGTGGTCCTACCACCAGCTCCTGGGAAGAACTGAGCCCTATCTCCGAGCTGCCCATCTCAGGGGTGCCACTTAAGCCGTGTTTCCACCGCAATTACCAGGAACTATTTGTCCCAGGAACTTTTTTCACAGGAACTTTTTTTCTCCAGACTGCTTGCTTACTGCGTTTACACCGCGTACTAAAGTACCGGTCCGGGGCGGGAAGATGACGTTAAACTGCGTGCGACTGCTCTTCTAGCCTGCGCGTTTGTTTTGAGTTTTGTATGGAGGAGATTCAAGCTTTGCTGCTTTTTTGTGTGCGATTGGTTTACTAACGAGGTAATTAACAAAACGGCAGAAAAGAGACGAGCACCCAAAGCGTATTCAGAAAGCTCGTAATGCCAGATATAAAAGTAGAGGTTTGTTATCAGCGGACATTGACCGTGAGATGAATGGGACGAACGCGCGCCATCGGGCAGAAAGAATAGCGCAGTAAGAACCAATCAGAATGTTCAGTTAACAAGTCCCACCCCGAAAGTTCCTGAACTCTGAAAAAGTACTACCTCGCCAGCAGGGACTTTCTGGGGGGAGGATTTTTACCCGGAACCTCATTTAGACCCTGGTTCCTGCGGTGTAAACACAGCGAGTACCACCCCAAAGTTCCGAGTTCCTGGGGAAAGTTCCTGCGGTGGAAACACGGCTATAGCCTCACGTTTGGCAGGCTTAGAGTTTGAGACGGATTGTGCCGCCTTCCTGCGACCTCCTCCTTAGTCTGCTTCCCGCCGAGGGCGACCTCCTGCAGCTCCTGCTCAGCCCAAGCAGCAGCCATCACCCAGGCCAAAGCAAGGAGGAGGTCGCAGGAAGGCGGCACAACCCATCTCAGGGGTGCCACTTAGCCTAACGTTTGGCAGGTTTAGAGTTGGAGACGGGTTGTTCCGCCTTCCTGCGACCTCCTCCTTGCTTTGGCCCTGCTGCTTGGGCTGAGCAGGAGCTGCAGGAGGTCGCCCTCGGCGGGAAGCAGACTAAGGAGGCTGAACCAATGGCTAGGTGGAGGCAGCAGCTGGCCGTCGGGCCAGAATGTGCTCAATGGCCTCGTCTGCTTCTGGGGGGCTGAGAACTGTTGGGCAAAGTCCTCAGCTGCATCGCCGAAGAGCCCAGCCTTGGATGTGGGAGAGTTGAGGAAATGGGTCCTCCCGCATATCAGCCAGGTTGAGCCACAGATGGCATTCCTGGACCACACGTGGACATCACCTGACCCAGGGAACGTGCAGTGACCCATAGTGCGAGGTCTGTTGCATTGTGCAGCTCTTGCATGAGTCCTGGGTCAGCCCTGCCCTTGTGCATGTCCCTGAGCACCTTCACCTGATGGACTTGAAGGATGACCATGGCATGCAAGGCGGAGGCGGCCTGCCCCGCTGCTCTGTAGGCTTTTGCCACGAAGGTGGTGGAAAATCTACAGGCCTTAGAGGGGTACTATGGGTGGCCACACCTGGTGGAGGTACTCTGCGGGCAAAGCTGCATCGCAACAGCACTCCACCAGGGGGAACCCAATGTACCCTTTAGCCGCCACGCTGTCAAGGGCAGAGAAGGTGGAGGAAGCCGCAGGGCTGTGAGAAGTCAACAGGGACTTCCACGACATGGTGACTTCCTGATGGACCTCCGGGAAGAAAGGCACTGGGGACCCCCAGCACGCACCGCCCCCAAGAACCAAACGTCCACCCTTGAGCACTCGGGGTAGGGCAGCAGATGCCACTCAAGCCTGATGCTCTTAGCTGCAAGCATCTCTGGATCAGATTTGGGCAACGTTGGCACTTCCGAGGGAAGGAACACAGCCAAATCCTCATCTCCAGAGGAATCAAGCCCGCCTTGTGATGCTGTGAGCGACATGGCGTCATCCGCCGGAGCCCCGAAGGGTTAGGGTTAGCTCCATGGCTGATAGGGTTGGGTATTGTTTGAATTTGAACGATTCTGATTACGATTCCGATTCCTTGTTTCGATTCCGGTTCCTAACGATTCTCGATTCCGATTCTTTTAAGAGGCAGGGTCAAAAAAGTTTAGCTAACCTTGCTAACCAACTGTCTTTCTGAAGGAAATAATCCTTTCTGAAGGAAATACTCCTTCCGTCACAAATACTCATTTTGTCACAAATTTTGCATTTTGCCGAGATTTCGTTATTTTTAGAAAAGTGAAGCCACACTTTGGACCGCCGACGTAAGCTACTCATGTTCGACTTGCGCGGTTATGCCAACACTTCCGGTAGACGCTTCTTCGTTGGTGTTGTTCAGCGGTTTCTTCTTCCGCTCGGCGGACTGTGAATATCAAAACTAGGAATCGAAATTTTAACTTTTGAACGATTCCGGGAAAAACGAAAAGTTAGTCCCGGTTCCAATCGATACTCGATTCTCGATACCCAACCCTAATGGCTGGCGATATGGAGGGGGGTGTGCCCCGAGGAACACTTGTCGGGTTGTTCCACACCGTAACCCTCAGATCACTCTGGCCAACAGACAAAGTATGCCCTTGCGAGGAGGAAATAGATTCAGGTGTGGCATAGGGCACTCTACACCAACGTAGGTCATTGAGACTAAGCATTGCGTTTGCCATGTTCACGCAGGTGAGAACATGACTCATCCACGAGCCGTGCCTGAGAGTAATTAAAGCCCAAACACACGAGGCGAGACATCTTGAAAAAGATGTGCCCATGCAGCGTTTTTAGAAAAAGAAAAGCTCTCTCAGCAGAGAACATGAGCCGAGAACCCGCTGAAACGCGTCGTCACACCAACACCGACTGAAGAGAGACGCTCGTTGCTCTTGATGAAGGCGAAGAGAAGCACATAAACACTTTGGCTCCAAGCAGAAACATAATGCGAGTTTGCAATGCAAATCCCGCAGACCCAAGGTATTTTCATACCATTGGCTCGTTTTCTAGAACTCGAAGGTGATAGGGCTCTCTAGCGAAACCCCCATTTCATTAATCACTGACGTAACTCCTAGTGACTGATTGAAAGGCAACTCCACTGATCTTTCAAAATTTGTGTTTCTGTTTTCTAGTTTTCAAGTGTAACTTTATTTTATTGATTTCTTCCCTGTATAATGGTCCGGCTAATGCACACACCTCATTATAGAGACGAATGAAGTTGGCCAGCTGATGTGAGAGGATGCGCTGACGGTCCTGTAGGTCGAGCTGGCGGCTGGGCACGTTCACACACATGTCCTGATGAAGATTACTACTGGCTCTCTGGAGGAAGCGAACAACCAGCTCCTGCACAAAATCACACAGTCAACAGCACAACATTTTTAAATAGATTAAAGTAGCACACAGTTAATATAAATTAATGACTGGTGTACCATCTGGTCGTGCTCCTTCTGAGTCCAGGCGGGGCTTCTGTGGGCTCTGCTCTCGGACAGCAGGCGCAGATGCACACGCTGCAGGTACGAGGAGAACGCCATGCGGGCTTGAACTTTACTGCACAGAACACCACAGCGTTAAACAGCACAACAAACTAAGGATGCAAATAAACATTTTTTTTCCATGCCATGGAAGTCAATCAATGGCTAGAAAGAATATTTTATTTTATGTTCAACAGAAAAAAGAAACCCTAAGAAACGAGCTGAGGGTGAGTAAATGATGACAGAGTTTGAATTTTTGGGTGAACTATTCCTCTTTCTTTGTATTTACAAAAAACAGTTTTAAATATGAAACAGTTTTAAATATTACACCGGTCACATGCTGAATCTCCTATCTATAATTAACCCTGTAAAGCCTGCATGACATGTACATCAAAGTTTACATATGTGTTTTTGTTGAGTATCATATTTGATACATCAGGCTTTTATGGCTCATACAGAGACAATATGGAGGGAAAAAAGCTCAGTTTTATTCAGAGGCCCAAAGTGAACAAAAATATGCAAGATGCTGATATTTATATGTGTAAAAAATTCGAATGCTTGTGAGATCAATGAGATCTTTATAACAGTATAGCAGAAAATGCGTATAAATATCAATATCTGTTAATAATATCTTAGTAATATGATATTTAAATTGTTTTATGATCAAATCTCTGTTTTAAATCAGTTTTAAATCATATAATGCTGAAATCATATAATGCTGTTATCCAGAAAGACTTTTACTGTATAAAAGACTTAGGGTTAAACAACAATTTAATATATATATAAATATATACTGTATGCTACAGTAAGCATGACATACATCAAAGTTTACATGTGTTTTTGTTGAGTATCATATTTGATACATCAGGCTTTCATGGCTCATATAGTGACAATATGGAGGAAAAAACAGCTCAGTTTTATTCAAAAGTGAACAAAAATATGCAAGTTGCTGATATTAATATGGGTAAAAAATTTGAATGCTTGTAGGATCAATGAGATATTTATAACAGTATAGCAGATACTTGCAGAAAAATGCATATTAATATCAATATCTGCTAATAATGTCTTAGTAATATGATATTTAAATTGTTTTATGATAAAATCTCCGTTTTAAATCATATAATGCAATACAAAGATGATTGAGAGATGAACTAATAAACCTGATGATCATATTTGATGACGCATGATTTTTCTATAAATGATGTATGATAATCAAGTAAAGCGAAATATTACTAACAATATCAAAGTTCTTCCTGCGTTTCCTTGATAAATCAGGGCAGATTTGACACAGAAAGACTCGAATTGAAGGAGGACGTTTGTACAATTACACTGGAAGACTTTTACTAGATAATAGTCTAAACTAGACTTGAATATCAATCAGACTTAGCGTTAAAAAACCATTTAATATATATATATATATATATATATATATATATATGGTATGTTACAGTTAGTTGGTGTACTCAAAAATATTGAGGTTACTTTCATCCATAATTTGAGCCAATAGTTGCGGCGAACGGATGGTTCCTGCACACATAACAACAAGAAACGCCGCTCCAACAACCATGAGCTATTTCCATGCTCCGAGTGACGAGAAGATAAGCGAGGAAAGTGCGACGAAAGGGAAAAGAAATGTTTCGGAAAAATCCGCCGCACGTAAACAATGATACACTGTACTGTAACGGCCCCGGTCCCTTCTCGGCCCTGGCAGGCGCAGAGGAATTTCTACAAACTCAGACATGTCATTATAATTCCTCGCTCAAATTACAATTCAGGCTCTTGGACTGCGAGTCGAGAGGAAACTGGAATCTTTATTGCACTTTGGACAGGAGTATGTAATACTCATTAATGTCAGCGTATGAAGAGAGCAGGTCTAAATATTTTTGTAGGGCTATTGCATAACGCGAAGGGGGAGGGAATATGTTTCAACTCCGTCCAGGACTCCTGCAAAATGTTAAACAAAGGAAAGACAGTCTGACTCCAGCAATTAGGCGGCCAATAAGAGCGAGGTCAGGGTTGCAGGAATCCAGTTCCTGTGTGAATTACACTGCGAGGAGTCAGTGAAAGTAGCGCTGGATGAAAAGGACACCATGGCGTGCAGATGTAAATGAGTGTGTGTGTGTGTGTGTGTCTGGGGTCGAGAACTGATTCAATCTCTTCAGATATACAGGAACAAAAACACTCCTGCAGGAGCACTGAATCTGAGCAAGAGAAATTACGTGTTATCTTAGTTACAACTGGACGTGATGTAAAAAAGTATCAAATGATGATAAATTGACAATGCGTGTGTATATATTGCGTGGGCCTTGCTAACTTCATGCAACAACAAACAAAGCACAACCAGAGTGTGATTTAAAATTGAAAGACGACTAACTCTTGAATCGTGTAATTGAAATAAATCGGAAACCTTCAGAGCGTATCCCAACTAGACGAAATGAAAGTTAAAATGTTTTTTTTTTTTTTTTTTTTTTTTTTTTTTAAAGGAATAGTTCACCAACAAATGGAAATTTCTCACCTTCATGTTTTTCTTCTCTGGAAAATAAAAGATATTTTGAGAATATTTTGATATTTTGTCTTGTTTTTCTCCATGCAGTGGTAAACAAACACATTTGAAAACATTCTTTTAAAATATCTTCTTTTATGTTCCACAGAAGGATCAAAAAAGTCAGGTTTGGAAGGACATGAGGGAGAGAAAATGATGACAGAATGATCATTTTTGAGTCAACTGTCCCTTTAATCAGAGTTTTGCATGATGAGAAACAAGTGCTTGTGTTTTTGGACTGGTTTCTACTTCACGGCTGAGAGTTCAGTACGGAAGCCCTGAACCGCAAGATGAGAAAAAAAAAGAAAGAAAACGTAATTTCCACATAATATCTCATCTCGTTATTTGTGGATAGTAGCCTAAAACATATCTGCAACATTTATCAAGCTCACGGATAATTGAGCGAGCATTTCTTAATCAACATGGTACAAAAACCAGATCAGTCCAGAATATGAACACAAAGCATTTTTGATGTTAAGCATTTTCCTCCCATAGAAACTCATTATAAGAACGCTAAATGTATCTTAATGCATATTAGAATGTCCCTTATTATGTCGAAATAATGAGATATTTATGTCGAAATAACAAAATATTTGTCGAAATAACAAGATATGTATGTCGAAATAACAAAATATTATGTCAAAATAACAAGATATTGTGTCATAATAACAAGATATTATTGTTGAAATAACGAAATTTGTCAAAATAGCGACTTATATTAAAATAAAGAGATATTATGTGGTAATAATGAGATATTATGACAAAATAACGTGATTATGTCGTAATAACGAGATTATGTCGAAATAATGAGATATTATGTCGTATTAACAAGATATTATGTCGAAATAACGAGATGTGGAAATAGCGACTTATGTTAAAATAAAGAGATATTATGTTGTAATAATTAGATAATATGATGAAATAACGCGATCATGCTGTAATAATGAGATTATGTCGAAATAACGAGATATGTGGAAATAACAAGATATTTATGATAAAATAGCGAGATATTTATGTTTAAATTATGAGATATGTCAAAATAATGAGATATGTCGAATTAATTAGATATTATGTCGAAATAACGAGATATGTCGAAATAGCGACTTATGCAAAAATAAAGACATATTATGTCATAACAACGAGATATTATGACAAAATAACGCGATTATGTTGTAATAATGAGATTATGTCATAATAACGAGATATGTCGAAATAACTAAATATTATGTCGAAATAATGATATGTCGAAATAACGACTTAAATAACGAGATATTATGTTGAAATAATGAGATATGATGTAGAAATAACGAGAAATTATGTTGAAATAACAACTTAAGTCGAAATAACGATATATTATGTCATAATAACGAGATATTATGTCATAATAATGAGATATGTCGAAATAACAACTTATTAAGTCGGAATAATGAGATAAGTTTTCTTTCTTTTTTTTCTCACCTTGCGGTTCAGGGCTTCCGTAGTTCAGGTACTGATTGCAGTGTAGGACAGCCATGTGTTTACATACGTAGAGTCTGCACAGATACTCCTCTGAAATATCTGATATTTGAATGCTGGTCATTTTTCTATTTCATTTTTACACAAATATGGTTATCTACAAGACGGTTATCTACTCCAGCAGATGGACAGAGTTTGAAGTACTTAAGAAAAGCACTGCTAAATGTACAGAAGATATATGCGGTCAAGAAGGTAGAGTACAGCTGCTGATTTAATCAAACTCTAAAGCTTTCTACAGAAATACACACCATATCTCTCCGTACACTGGAAATAACGTTCAAGGATTTACTTCAGAATTAGTAAAACATTATAAAGTAGAAAGTCTACAAGAGTATCATTTCCTATAATCTTTGCTTTATTTACAACTTCGAAAATTATATTTATTTACAGTGCAGAGAAAATGAGCAAAACGTTTAGATTCTGTACGGGGCCGACTGATTACCCACAATTCTGTGTGTCCACACTGACCTGAGGTCCCACCCCTGCTGGAGAATGTGGAGCAGATTGACTCTGGGTTGTGAGCGTTGTTCCAGCGCGGGGTCTGAGTGTGTGTGAGATGATTTCAGCTCCGTCTCTTCCTCCAGCCCGTTCTCATCCTCACTGATGTGAGGGGATTGAGAGGGTTTGAGGCCTGAAAACACATCAGATATTTAAAACGAGCTCTTTTAAAATATCACACCAGCATCATCAATAGCACAATTCGGACAGGACTAGTGCATGTGAACGCCATCAGCGTTTATCACAGGTTTGCGTTTACAGTCTGTTTAGAGATTTTCATATACATTTTTACCTTACAGTAACTGTAAAGGCTCTTGTTCATAAACGCCAGAGGAGAACTGGCCCCTGACTGAGCCTGGGTTCTGAGTTTTAGGACACCATTGGGTCACCTGATGGAGTTTTAGGACACCATTGGGTCACCTGATGGAGTTTTAGGACATCATTGGGTCACTTGATGGAGTTTAGGACACCATTGGGTCACTTGATGGAGTTTTAGGACACCATTGGGTCACCTGATGGAGTTTTACGACACCATTGGGTCACTTGATGGAGTTTTAGGACACCATTGGGTCACTTGATGGAGTTTAGGACACCATTGGGTCACCTGATGGAGTTTTACGACACCATTGGGTCACCTGATGGAGTTTTAGGACACCATTGGGTCACTTGATGGAGTTTAGGACACCATTGGGTCACCTGATGGAGTTTTAGGACATCATTGGGTCACTTGATGGAGTTTAGGACACCATTGGGTCACTTGATGGAGTTTTAGGACACCATTGGGTCACTTGATGGAGTTTTAGGACACCATTGGGTCACTTGATGGAGTTTTAGGACACCATTGGGTCACCTGATGGAGTTTTAGGACACTTTTAGGTCACTTGATGGAGTTTTAGGACACCATTGGGTCACCTGATGGAGTTTTAGGACACCATTGGGTCACTTGATGGAGTTTAGGACACCATTGGGTCACCTGATGGAGTTTTACGACACCATTGGGTCACCTGATGGAGTTTTAGGACACCATTGGGTCACTTGATGGAGTTTAGGACACCATTGGGTCACTTGATGGAGTATTAGGACACCATTGGGTCACCTGATGGAGTTTTAGGACACCATTGGGTCACTTGATGGAGTTTAGGACACCATTGGGTCACCTGATGGAGTTTTACGACACCATTGGGTCACCTGATGGAGTTTTAGGACACCATTGGGTCACCTGATGGAGTTTTAGGACATCATTGGGTCACTTGATGGAGTTTAGGACACCATTGGGTCACTTGATGGAGTTTTAGGACACCATTGGGTCACCTGATGGAGTTTTACGACACCATTGGGTCACTTGATGGAGTTTTAGGACACCATTGGGTCACTTGATGGAGTTTAGGACACCATTGGGTCACCTGATGGAGTTTTACGACACCATTGGGTCACCTGATGGAGTTTTAGGACACCATTGGGTCACTTGATGGAGTTTAGGACACCATTGGGTCACCTGATGGAGTTTTAGGACATCATTGGGTCACTTGATGGAGTTTAGGACACCATTGGGTCACTTGATGGAGTTTTAGGACACCATTGGGTCACTTGATGGAGTTTTAGGACACCATTGGGTCACCTGATGGAGTTTTAGGACACCATTGGGTCACCTGATGGAGTTTTAGGACACTTTTAGGTCACTTGATGGAGTTTTAGGACACCATTGGGTCACCTGATGGAGTTTTAGGACACCATTGGGTCACTTGATGGAGTTTAGGACACCATTGGGTCACCTGATGGAGTTTTACGACACCATTGGGTCACCTGATGGAGTTTTAGGACACCATTGGGTCACTTGATGGAGTTTAGGACACCATTGGGTCACTTGATGGAGTTTTAGGACACCATTGGGTCACCTGATGGAGTTTTAAGATACCATTGGGTCACCTGATGGAGTTTTAGGACACCATTGGGTCACTTGATGGAGTATTAGGACACCATTGGGTCACCTGATGGAGTATTAGGACACCATTGGGTCACTTGACGGAGTTTAGGACACCATTGGGTCACTTGATGGAGTATTAGGACACCATTGGGTCACCTGATGGAGTTTTAGGACACCATTGGGTCACTTGATGGAGTTTAGGACACCATTGGGTCACTTGATGGAGTATTAGGACATCATTGGGTCACTTGATGGAGTATTAGGACACCATTGGGTCACTTGATGGAGTATTAGGACACCATTGGGTCACCTGATGGAGTATTAGGACACCATTGGGTCACCTGATGGAGTTTTAGGACACCATTGGGTCACCTGATGGAGTTTTAGGACACCATTGGGTCACCTGATGGAGTTTTAGGACACCATTGGGTCACTTGATGGAGTATTAGGACACCACACACCAAAGACACCTAATATAAAGTGTGAGCGTTGCATGTATTAATGGTCATAACCAGGGGTCAGGAGGGAGATCTCTATCAGTACATGAAAAGACTCGAGCGCCATTGAGAGAACGAATCCCATGAAAGCTTTTATCATGCAAACGCACCTGCTCGTCTTCTTCCTCTTCGCTTCTGCTTCCGCGCCTCCAGAGTCAGAAGCTTCCTTTCGTACTGAACCACATGATGTGTGTAAACGGCCCCCGCCACCAGGACATTATCATTCGCCCTGCTCCTGTGCAACGAAACACGGCAAACCTGGGTTTTCTTGCAGTTTGTGTGTGTGTGTGTGTGTGTGTGTGTGTGTGTGTGTTTGCATTCAGATACTAACCTTGAGCGGGAGGTCACAGATCTGAGAAACAAAGAGCAACTGATCAGTTTAAACTAATCGTGTTAAACCCTCTGGTGCTGTATGCGTGTCGGTCAATGACACGATTGTACTATATTTTAGTTCGGTTATATTCTTTATTTAATATTTTGTATTTTTAGAGGATTTTATGAACTAAATTATATTTATGCAGTAGTTATAGTCCATTCAAAAAAATCTAGAAAAGAAGGAGGCCTATAAAAAGTTGCAATATGTGTTGATTGACGTATGTGTATGATATAGAGAGACAGTATAAGATAAATATGATAAATATAAATATATGGTAAATGAAACAATATAATAATAATTTACTAAGTTATGGATATAGGGTATGATTAACCCTCTGGGGTTGTTCGGCCAAAATGGACCCGAAGAATTTAAATAATTTTTTTTTAAATCACAGCTTCCTCGGAATGGTCCGAAATTTGGTGACTTTGTTGGTATTTGGTATTTGAACACCCAAAAAAAATTGAGGACAGGATGTGAATAGTCTAAGTGGTTGTAAAAAAAATAGTCACACTTGGGGTGTTCGGGTCCAAATGGACCCGCATGGAAAATGAATGGAAAATTGACAAAAATGTGAAAATACTGAGTTTTTTGTGCGTAAAATCTACAAATCAGCAACGATCTTGAAAAAAAGCACACAACAGTGAAGGAGTGAATCTATAAAACATCAAGAGAGCAAAACAGACACATCCACACACACACAAACACACTTTTATACACAAACACACTTTTATACACAAACACACCAAAAAATTCAGATTATACATGTGTTTTGCATTTTTAAAAAGCTCAGTTTGTCCAACAGATGGCATCCATCTAATTTCAAAAATTGCTTTTATGAGGCCTAGGCTTGACTCTAAAATGAAATACAGCTTTAAAAAAAATAAAAAAAATATATTTTTTAAAATATTTTTTCTATTATGTTCAATGGGGGAAATTTTGTCATTATTTTGTAAATTTTGTAATTATTGCATTAATACTAATTATAAAAAAAAAGTATTTTTGAAATTTTCTCAAAACACCAAAAAAGAAAAGAAAAAAATATTATAAAAAACGAGTTTTTTTAAAAAATAAATCCCGCCCTTTGGGTCCATTTGGACACGAACACCCCAAGTGTGACTCTGAAACGAACAACCCCAGAGGGTTAAATAAGTGTATTCTTATTCCTACTCCTTTTCAGACATGTTTATGTTAACAAATGTTACTTACTATGTTGTTAACTGAAAGCTGTGCTTATTCAACTTATTAGTGCATTTTTTGTGATGTTTTGTTTGGTTTATTTTTTGATATGTCTGAAATAAAATTTCTTTATTCATTCAATTTAATCATTTTTGAACGTAAACCTGAAAATTCAATTTCCAACTTAAACAGTCATCAATCTTTTAATGCTTTTTGGACATTTTTTATGTGAACTATATATTTTCCAAAACGCATTTTACTCTAAAACTGAAAGAAAATCAAAGCCATACATCTAAACACATTTTGTTCCAAATGTGAGGTTGATATCTCAATAAATGAGCTTTCAGTGAGAAAATTCGGCCGCAGTACCGAACGCTTCCACTAGAGGAAATCATCTCCAACGTGCTCATTTTTGTCCGTTAACAACACAAGTGTGAGGTTTTTCAGGGCTGTTTAACCTTTTTTAGTCTTTTTGCAAGTGCCAAAATCTGTAATAAATTACGTACCATTCCGATGAAGTAACATTAAATAAATAAAAACAACCTTAAACGTAAAATGTTTTGGTCAAACAAGCCTGAACAGCAACGGAGGGTTATAGAGACATGAAAAATTCAAGAGAAAAGCAGGCCATAGTGAATTAGGAAGAAATATAGACATTTTATCAGGGCATATAAGCCTTTGTATGGCATTCTCGCATTAAATATCAACAAAAGAAAATTCCTCAAATAGATGATGATCTTTCCAACCACGGCAGAAAGGCTTACCTTCCATGGAAAAGTTTATTAGCCAACATGGCGTTCATAGACGTCTTGTATTCCAGATAAACACTGAAAGAGAGAAACTAATTACACAACAAGTCCTGACGTTTCAGAGTCTTATGCAAACAAGATGTTTCTTGCACTTTTCAATTGTGTAAATACAGAAAGGAGTCTGTTAGCTGTGGATGTTTACGAGCCGGCGCGTGTAAGGATTGGTCAGATGCGTTCTGCTGTTCGGCCAACTGGCTCTCCACGAGAGCGCATCGGTCACGCTTTAGGAACAATACTATGCCTTGCCTTCACGCTGCCAGAATAAGTTGCTTCATCACTAACTGGCTAATGGTGTGAATTAGAAAATTATGAGGTGCTGAACATGAAATGACTGCAACGTTTTTCCAGACCTCGCTCAAACAAGCATTTAAAAAGCCTTCGCTGTTTTCCTATGCCATTTAACAATATATTTTGGGTGTTTATTCAAGACATAAATGTCTCTTTGAGTCGAGCTGTTTCAACACTGTCCTGTTATGGTTCATGAGCGCCTGTTAAAAGCGTCTTTAGGCAATGAGAAAGGAGTGTTTGGGCTGATGGTTTTGTGAAAAATCCTGTTGTGTTTTTGAGACACAAGTGTAAAATCGATTCTCCATCTAAAGACGTTTCCATTTTCAACGCTAAATACAGGCGTTAGGACGAGCGTATGATGTCAGAGGCAGATCGGGATGGACTCGACAGGCAGATCCAATCAGGAGTGCAGGACACATGCATGAGTGAAGGGAATGATATCGAACAGAGAAGACAGACTGACGCTGGCACTGATTGGCCGGGTATAAGCACATCTGGACTGATCTAACGCAGATGTTTCCTATCACACGCTAGAGGCGTAACAGTGCACCTATACATCATTTGATTCTAGTGTTCAATGGCATTTATGATAACATCCATTCAACACTGGTGTAGGATTTACTTTGAAACAATTGTTACTCAAAAATTGAGTAAATTTCACAAATAATTACTAGTAGAAAGACTGAAATTGTATGTAATAATCTTTATTTACAACTCGTTCGAGTCAATTTCTTTAATTAGTGAATGATGTTGGCCATCCCCTCGGCCTCATGCCGTTACACGGACGAAACAGACTTGATGAACTAGTGAGGTTTAGTATCATTGAGATACTATTATATCTTTTACTCATATTTTGAATTCATTTCAATTTTATTTTTTGAATCTAGTTTTTATTCATTTATAGTTCAATGATTGTTATTTTATTGCATTAAGTTAAATCAAGGAGTAGTTCGCTTTTCAAAAAAAAAACTTTTGCTGATAATTTACTCGCCCCCGTGTCATCCAAGATGTCCATGTCTTTCTGTCTTCAGTCGAAAAGAAATTGAGGTTTTTGATGAAAACATTTTCTTTTCCCGAGTCAATTCGTTTGTTTCGTTTGTTAAATGAACCAAATGACTCGGATAAAGATTCGCTCATTTTGATGAATGAGTTCAAACAGGAGAGTCACGAACGCTCGTCACAGAACAGAGCAAGGCGAGCATTTGAGCTTATAAAACTTCAACTTTGTTATTTATTATTAAGTTTCGCTCGATAAGACCCTTATTCATCGTCTGGTGTCGTTTAAAGTGCTTTGAGGCTGCCCTGAAACTGTCTTTTGGACCTTGAACCGTTTGGTTCCCATTGAAGTCCATTATATGGAGAAAAATCCTGAAATGTTTTCATCAAAAACCTGTTCAGTGTTCATTGTTAAATATAAATAATATTAGATACTGATTTTAATCATGTGTTTGTAAAAGTTGGCTAATAAACGTGGTAAGACTTTACATAATTACATGCAACTATTCCTAAAGCAAACCCTAACCCTGTAAATGTAAACGAATTGCAAAGTTGCTTTCTAACAAATTGCTTTTGTAAGTCGCTTCAGTTCGCGACTGACATGCCAACCGTCCCTCTTTCTGTCCTAGTCATTCTCTAACCTGTAATGTTCCCAGGTGTCCGGAGTAGGAAAGATCCGCACGAATCCGCCTCTCCTGTCATATTCCTCCTGTACCCTCCGCAGGACTTTCATCTGTCCGGGGGAGACATCAGATCATGCTGTTCAATATCAAATATGTCAGGAGCAGCCAAGAAGAGAGCACATATCTGCACATTCCTCCTCACACAGGCACGATTTGGCAGGGGTCACGGAAACACTGTGGGCTGAGAGAGATGCTGACCTCTTCTGCTGTCAGGCCCAGTGTGCTCTCCGCTTGCTTCGCGCCGTGTTTCTCTCTCTGAGCTTCTGGGTCGGCACTGTTGGAGGACGGCGGTCTGTGGCGCTGGGGATCAGAGGGAATCATTACAAAAATATTACACATCATCACTATTACTACTACTAAAGCGGGACTAAGAGACTTGAGAATTTAGAGATTATTGCTGAAGTGAAAACACTACAAAAAAATGAAAGTATGAAAAAGTTATGGAAGTTTAAATTTACAGTAAATCAAATATGCTGTCCTAAAACTCCATCAGGTGGCCCAATGGTGTCTTAAAACTCCATCAGGTGACCCAATGATGTCCTAAAACTCCATCAGGTGACCCAATGGTGTCTTAAAACTCCATCAGGTGACCCAATGATGTCTTAAAACTCCATCAGGTGACCCAATGATGTCCTAAAACTCCATCAGGTGACCCAATGGTGTCTTAAAACTCCATCAGGTGACCCAATGATGTCCTAAAACTCCATCAGGTGACCCAATGATGTCCTAAAACTCCATCAGGTGACCCAATGGTGTCTTAAAACTCCATCAGGTGACCCAATGGTGTCTTAAAACTCCATCAGGTGACCCAATGGTGTCTTAAAACTCCATCAGGTGACCCAATGGTGTCTTAAAACTCCATCAGGTGACCCAATGATGTCCTAAAACTCCATCAGGTGACCCAATGGTGTCTTAAAACTCCATCAGGTGACCCAATGGTGTCTTAAAACTCCATCAGGTGACCCAATGGTGTCTTAAAACTCCATCAAGTGACCCAATGGTGTCCTAAAACTCCATCAGGTGACCCAATGATGTCTTAAAACTCCATCAGGTGACCCAATGGTGTCTTAAAACTCCATCAAGTTACCCAATGGTGTCCTAAAACTTCATCAGGTGACCCAATGATGTCTTAAAACTCCATCAGGTGACCCAATGGTGTCTTAAAACTCCATCAGGTGACCCAATGGTGTCTTAAAACTCCATCAGGTGACCCAATGGTGTCCTAAAACTCCATCAGGTGACCCAATGGTGTCTTAAAACTCCATCAGGTGACCCAATGGTGTCTTAAAACTCCATCAGGTGACCCAATGGTGTCTTAAAACTCCATCAGGTGACCCAATGGTGTCTTAAAACTCCATCAGGTGACCCAATGATGTCCTAAAACTCCATCAAGTGACCCAATGGTGTCCTAAAACTCCATCAGGTGACCCAATGATGTCTTAAAACTCCATCAAGTGACCCAATGATGTCCTAAAACTCCATCAAGTGACCCAATGATGTCTTAAAACTCCATCAGGTGGCCCAATTGTGTCCTAAAACTCCATCAGGTGACCCAATGGTGTCTTAAAACTCAATCAAGTGACCCAATTGTGTCCTAAAACTCCATCAAGTGACCCAATGGTGTCTTAAAACTCCATCAGGTGACCCAATGATGTCCTAAAACTCCATCAAGTGACCCAATGGTGTCTTAAAACTCCATCAGGTGGCCCAATGGTGTCTTAAAACTCCATCAGGTGACCCAATGGTGTCTTAAAACTCCATCAAGTGACCCAATGGTGTCCTAAAACTCCATCAGGTGACCCAATGGTGTCTTAAAACTCCATCAAGTGACCCAATGGTGTCCTAAAACTCCATCAGGTGACCCAATGGTGTCTTAAAACTCCATCAAGTGACCCAATGGTGTCCTAAAACTCCATCAGGTGGCCCAATGGTGTCTTAAAACTCCATCAGGTGACCCAATGGTGTCTTAAAATTCCATCAGGTGACCCAATGGTGTCTTAAAACTCCATCAGGTGACCCAATGGTGTCTTAAAACTCCATCAGGTGACCCAATGGTGTCCTAAAACTCCATCAAGTGACCCAATGGTGTCCTAAAACTCCATCAGGTGACCCAATGGTGTCTTAAAACTCCATCAAGTGACCCAATGGTGTCCTAAAACTCCATCAGGTGACCCAATGGTGTCTTAAAACTCCATCAAGTGACCCAATGGTGTCCTAAAACTCCATCAGGTGGCCCAATGGTGTCTTAAAACTCCATCAGGTGACCCAATGGTGTCTTAAAATTCCATCAGGTGACCCAATGGTGTCTTAAAACTCCATCAGGTGACCCAATGGTGTCCTAAAACTCCATCAGGTGTCCCAATGGTGTCCTAAAACTCCATCAGGTGACCCAATGATGTCCTAAAACTCCATCAGGTGACCCAATGGTGTCCTAAAACTCCATCAGGTGTCCCAATGGTGTCCTAAAACTCCATTAAGTGGAGAAAAAAAACCTCGGGAGAACGCAGGCTCAGTCGGGGGCCAATGAACTAGAGGCCAATGATGGAGGCAAATGATATACAGTAACTGTAAGATAAAAAAAATATATGAATGCCTGGCTAAATAGATGTGTCTTGAGTCTAGTTTTAAACTGGGAGATCGAGTCTGAGCAACGAACAATATCAGGAAGGCTATTCCAGAGCTTCGGAGCTAAATGTGAAAATGCTCTCCCTCCTTTGGTGGATCTGGATATCCTAGGAATGACCAGAAGCCTCGAATTTAGTGATCTTAAAGAGCGCGATGGATTGTAGGGCAATAGAAGATCAGTTAAATAGACTGGAGCTAAACCAATACATCAAGCTGGATCACTCTGGTTTATGCTGGGGGAAACCCAGAGAATGGACAGGGAAATCAGCTCCATAACGTATTGTTTGTTAGCGGTGGAGAGCTGTCTCCCAAATCCACCATGGACTTCCCTAAATCCTTTTCATCATATTGATATGAAACAGCTGCTTCAAATTTTGCCAGCCAGTTTGATGGGTCCCACCCAAACGGCCTGTGCGCCAACAATTACGAGTCCATCATAAGCATTTGGAACCAATAACACAATCTAGTAACCAGGGTGAAGCTCACGAGCCTCTGAACACTAGCTGCTCATCTCAAGCTTATCATCCTGGACCAACAAATTAAGTCAAGAAATTCAACAAATAAATTGTCTGCCTTTGTAAAAATTGGGGCATGACAGTTTATACCATATAAATGACTATGACAGTGAAGCCAACAGGACTTCCCTATTGTCATCGAATTAGAATGATTGATAAAATGTTATATTTATTGTTATCATTATAGTTATTGTACTTTGTGTGAACAGGCTTTTACTAATCTTTTCAAAAATACTGATTGTTAGGCTCGTTTCCATTACAGATTTGCGCAAAACTTTTGCGACATTTTCCAAATGTCGATAAAAAACTATTGCGAAATGACGTTGTTTCCATTAACCGAAGTTTTGCGACTAAAACGTCTTTTTTTTCCTCTCGCGATAAGTCATTCCAAAAATCATGGCAACGGACGTTGGTCCAAAAGTACTGATTATTGATAAGTGAGCCATACCTTAATTTAGGTCTAGCTAAGACACAGCTGAAAAAAGCAGAGATTCATGGGAAATGTAGTAAGCCGATGAACTCCATCCAATTTTACTGTGATATACATGCATAGAGAATGTATACAAATAAAGATTGTTGAGTATTTTAACGTTTTGATCAAAAAGCTAAAGGTTTAAAACAAATTTGTCTGGGTCAAAGTGAAGGGAATTGTGGGTCAGATTTCAAGTATGTAAAGCTTAATTGAGTCCAGCCACAGTACTAATCAATCTCATAAATGATGAAGTCTGTTGACCCCTGGGGGTCACAGTGGCATCATCAGGTTTCGAACATCTTTAGAAAATAATAATCATAGACTAGAAAGTGCACAATGAGAGAGATCATCCTAGTTAGATTAGCGCCATCTACAGTATTCCTACTGACTTTTCTCTTGTGCAGACACACCTAAATTATTATTATTAAATCCTATTATTATTATTATTATTATTAAAACAAAACCAGGTTGTTTAACCCTCTGGGGTTGTTCGTTTAACAGTCACACTCGGGACCTTCGGGTCAAAATTGACCCAAAGGGCGGGATTCATATTTAAAAAAGAAAATCATAATTTTTTTCATAATATTTTTTCTTTTCTTTTTAGGTGTTTTGAGAAAATTTTCAAAAACAAAAATGTATAATCAATATGAATGCAATAATTATGACCAAATTTTCCCCCATTGAATATAATAGAAAAAAAAATATTTAATTATTTTTTTTTTTTAAAGCTGTATTTCATTTTAGAGTCAAGCCTAGGCCTCATAAAAGCAATTTTTGAAATGAGATGGATGCCATCTCGTGGAAAAAACTGAGCTTTTTAAAAATGCAAAACACATGTATAATCTGAATTTTTTGGTGTGTTTGTGTATAAAAGTGTGTTTGTGTGTGTGTGTGTGTGTGTGGATGGGTCTGTTTTGCACTCTTGATGTTTTATAGATTCACTCCTTCACTGTCGTGTGCTTTTTTTCAAGATCGTTGCTGATTTGTAGATTGTACGCACAAAAAAACTCAGTATTTTCACATTTTTGCCAATTTCCCATTCATTTCCTATGCGGGTCATTTTTGACCCGAAGGTCCTGAGTGTGACTATTTTTTTTACGACCACTTAGACGTTTCAAATCCTGTCCCCAATTTTTTTGGGTGTTCATTAACCAAGTACCAATAAAGTCACCAAGTTTCAGACCATTCCGATGAAGCTACGATTTTTAACATTTTTTTATTTAAACGCTTCGGGTCATTATTGACCCGAAGAGGGTTAAGTAAGTAATAAGATTTGAGAGGCTGTGCTGTATCATGAATAAGCCACGGCTGAAGGGCGTTGTTAGGTTCGAGTTGTTCACCATACAGCACTAACCTCGAGTTTCTTACTGCTTTTATAAAACGGTTACCACACAATACAAATATTAAAGTAAAAAAATATGTATCAATGCAACTTTCATGAAGTAAAATCACTAAAAGCCTTCCTTCCGCTGGAAAAAATAGTCCCTGACCAAGAACAGCAACAGAAGTTAGATTACTTCGCGTTAGATGGTAACAAAGTGAATCAGTCAGTAGAAATATTTTACATTTATTTATATTTTAAGGACTGAAACCTGTTGTGAACACAGAGAAGCAAGACACAACTGACTAGCTTTATTCACTATAAAACACAGCTATTGACCAATCCGAATCAATTACTGGAACTAACCGTTTTATAATAATCATCATGACTGGCCTAATGGTCATGTGTTGCTCGGGTGTATATCCTAAACAAGGAAAACTGTATAAATCAGGTAAAGTGTGTGTTTACCTGAGGCTTCTGGGTAGGATTCTTCACTCTTGACTGCTGTCGTGATAAAGGGTCCTGACACACCAGGCCTGAGTGCAACAAACAGGCAAAAAGTGGACTTTGATGATGATCTACACACGATAATTATTCATCTTTTTCTTTTCAGTGTGTAGAAAACCAGCAGAGCAAACACTGGAGAGGACAGTCAGAAAAAGTTGATATCATATCAAATATTTAGTTTGGTGCCTTGTTAGAAGTTCTACAGTGGTCCTTGCTGATGTACACTACGGTTTAAAAGAAATTAATACTTTTACACTCTAAAAAAAAAATGCTGGGTTGTTTAAACCCAAGTTTGGGTCAAATATGGACAAACCCAAATGTTGGGTTAAAAATTTTAACTTCAACTTTCACTTTTAAACTTGACATTTTTTAATTACATGTTTAACCCAACATTTGGGTTTGTCCACATTTGACCCAAGTGTATTAATACATTAAATCAATCAATCTTTTCTATTTCAAATACAGTTCTTCAAACTTTTTGTTCATCAAAAAACACTGTTTTATGGTTTCCCTACTTTCATGATGTGATAATAATCAAAAATGTGTCTTGATCATCAGATCCTCATATTAGAGTGATTTCTGAAGGGTCATGTGACACTAAAGACTGGAGTAATGATGCTATATTCAGCTTTGATCACAGGAATAAATTACACTTTACGTGTAATAATTTAGCAGACAATAGAAGCAGCTGAACACACTGTAAGTGCTGTGTTTTTTGTTGTTGTTGGTATTAGTTTAACCCTAAAACCGTATTCTGGACAAATGTGGGCAAAATAGTTTTGATTTATTTTTTAAAAACACTTCCCTTGATCTGAGCGGTACGAGACTTGGCTACTTTTCCTAAGTTTGCCTCCTGAACACACACAATTTTTTTGACTCAATTCTACAATGTTAAGTGGGTGAAAAACAAACTTGACCCAATGATGTCCTAAAACTCCATCAGGTGACCCAATAGTGTCCTAAAACTCCATCAGGTGACCCAATAGTGTCCTAAAACTCCATCAGGTGACCCAATGGTGTCCTAAAACTCCATCAAGTGACCCAATGGTGTCCTAAACTCCATCAGGTGACCCAATAGTGTCCTAAAACTCCATCAAGTGACCCAATGGTGTCCTAAAACTCCATAAAGTGACCCAATGGTGTCCTAAAACTCCATCAGGTGACCCAATGGTGTCCTAAAACTCCATCAGGTGACCCAATAGTGTCCTAAAACTCCATCAGGTGACCCAATAGTGTCCTAAAACTCCATCAAGTGACCCAATGGTGTCCTAAAACTCCATCAGGTGACCCAATGGTGTCCTAAAACTCCATCAAGTGACCCAATGGTGTCCTAAACTCCATCAGGTGACCCAATAGTGTCCTAAAACTCCATCAAGTGACCCAATGGTGTCCTAAACTCCATCAGGTGACCCAATAGTGTCCTAAAACTCCATCAAGTGACCCAATGGTGTCCTAAAACTCCATCAGGTGACCCAATGGTGTCCTAAACTCCATCAGGTGACCCAATAGTGTCCTAAAACTCCATCAAGTGACCCAATGGTGTCCTAAACTCCATCAGGTGACCCAATAGTGTCCTAAAACTCCATCAAGTGACCCAATGGTGTCCTAAAACTCCATCAAGTGACCCAATGGTGTCCTAAACTCCATCAGGTGACCCAATAGTGTCCTAAAACTCCATCAAGTGACCCAATGGTGTCCTAAACTCCATCAGGTGACCCAATAGTGTCCTAAAACTCCATCAAGTGACCCAATAGTGTCCTAAAACTCCATCAAGTGACCCAATGGTGTCCTAAAACTCCATAAAGTGACCCAATGGTGTCCTAAACTCCATCAGGTGACCCAATAGTGTCCTAAAACTCCATCAAGTGACCCAATGGTGTCCTAAAACTCCATCAGGTGACCCAATGGTGTCCTAAAACTCCATCAAGTGACCCAATAGTGTCCTAAAACTCCATCAAAAGACCCAATGGTGTCCTAAAACTCCATCAAGTGACCCAATGGTGTCCTAAAACTCCATCAAGTGACCCCATGGTGTCCTAAAACTCCATCAAGTGACCCAATAGTGTCCTAAAACTCCATCAAGTGACCCAATGGTGTCCTAAAACTCCATCAGGTGACCCAATGGTGTCCTAAAACTCCATCAAGTGACCCAATAGTGTCCTAAAACTCCATCAAAAGACCCAATGGTGTCCTAAAACTCCATCAAGTGACCCAATGGTGTCCTAAAACTCCATCAAGTGACCCAATGGTGTCCTAAAACTCCATCAAGTGACCCAATGGTGTCTTAAAACTCCATCAAGTGACCCAATGATGTCCTAAAACTCCATCAGGTGACCCAATGATGTCCTAAAACTCCATCAGATGACCCAATGATGTCCTAAAACTCCATCAAGTGACCCAATGGTGTCCTAAAACTCCATCAAGTGACCCAATGGTGTCCTAATTCAATTCTACAATGTTAAGTGGGTGAAAAACAAACTCCTTAATCTTGTATTTGGGTCAAAAATGGGCACCTATAGAAATGAATGGGGAAAAACTGTAATTTAGAGCTAAAATAAGCCAAAATAAGACAGCAAAGTCACTTCATCTTTAGGTTTTAGCTTTAAGAACTTATTGGAATGATATTTTAATGTAGTTTAAAAAATAAAATAAAATTAAAAAATAAAATTACATAGTAATTAATTTACATAGAAATAATTTACATAGAAAATATGGTACTTTTTGAAGAAAAAAATTCAAAAATACCCCCAAAATAAAAAAAAAAACCACCATAAATGGATAGACAAAACTTTATCGAAGACAGTGATAACATTTATAATAAATAAAAATTAGGATCACACTTGAAGCCCACATTTGTCCACAATTAAAGGATTAAGGGCTATAAAGTGAATACGGTTTGAGGGTTAAGTATTAATATGTCTAGTGTTGACAAAAAAGATGCGTCTTTAACGGTTTCTTTAAAATGCCCGGGTTAGGCAGGTCATTCGTTTATTTTCCATACATTCATATAGGAAACTGTACTTTTTAAGTTCCATTTGGTAAGTGTTAGTTGACTACATTAATAAATGACACACTTCTAAAATATTTATTAAGCTTAGTTAATGTTCATTTTAATACATTATTATATAGCTGTATCTGTAAATATTTAATGGACCCGAGCTGACATTTGTAACAAATATGAATAACGGAATGTAATGCTCATTGTTAGTTAATGCATTCACTCGTGTTCACTAATGGGACTTTTACAAAAACTGAAGACGAGTTCATGAGTTCTCCCACGGCGAGTCATGTTCGAAATGGATGTAAAGTGATGATCAGAAATGCGGATCACACAGACACGAGCAAGATGTGATCTACAACCATCGCTGAGCCGAGATCAGTCGTTACAGTGAGCGTTTGTTTCTCTGGCGTCAGATTTGAGAGTTGTTGGAGTGGTGTCAAGTGATTGCACAAGCACAACACAACTTTGCCTTGAGCAATGATTATTTTCATGAGCTCTGCAGAGGTGTTTTCTTCAGCCAAACTGTGACAGTTCAATGACTCATGCAAGCGTCTAAAACAATCCCTGCATCTAATGCTAACGAAGCCTGCCTGCGGGGAACTCTTTAAAGCGCTATCGATTTCTCTTCAGACACGTCAAATTTCATGGTCGGAAAAATGTGACAAAACCACCAGCGGTCAGCAATGCCTCATTAGCGATCTGTGATCCTTGAGCAATATCGATTTAGAAAGGCTTTTCCATATCACATTTATAAAATAGAAATAAAATCCAGTCACATTTTCTTCAAGTTAAACTGAACTTTTATTTCGGCGGATTGTAGTGAAGAGCTGTGAGCCTGTGTGTGCGTCTGCCGATAGTTTTCTCAGATGAAGTGCTGCTGAAGATTGGGTTTGTGATTAGTTTGAGGGTTTATGTGCAGATGAGCATCAAACATGACTGAGTTTGTGTAGTAGAGCAAACTGAGACACTTCAATAGTTGTGTTTTTGTGTTTTAATATTAAAAAGACACTTTTCCATATCACCATTTGTTTAACCCTCAGGTGCTCTTCGTTTCGGAGTCACACTTGTTATCTTCCCGTTCAAAAGTGACCGGACACCTAAAAATTAAATTTCCTCCATCCCAGTAAAACCAATGCAATTTATTTTTGGTCTATAATATTTATTATTTGTAATTTAGTATTTTGAGACAATTTGATTGAATTTATTAATATTTATGCAATATTTATGGTCTATTTTTGCCATGGGAAAAAAAAAAAAAATATATATATATATATAAATATATTTATATATATATATATAAATATATAAATATAAATATATAAATATATTTATATATATAAAAAAAATATATATATTTTTTTTTTCAAAAAATTATTAATGCAGTATTTTAGTTTAATATAGAGTCTAGGCTTTCAGAAAAAAAATTTTTTTTGAAGAAAATTAGCACCATCTGGTTACAGTATAGAGAAAAAGTTTATGAAAACATTTTTTTTTTTGGTGGATTTGAATATATAGTTGAAACAATCTCAAAAACGATTTTTATTTTAAAAAAAATGTAAAAAATAAATAAATAAATAAATAAAAATTTGTGAATTTTTGTCAATTTCCCATTCATTTCCTATGGCCGGTCATTTTTGACCAAAGACCACAAGTGTGACTATTTTTTTTTACGACCACTTAGCATGCTCAGATCATGACCTCAATTTTTTTTTGTGTTCACATACATAATGCCATAAAAGTCACCAAGTTTCATAACATTCCGATGAAGCTGTGATTTTTAGAAATTCAAAACAGAAAATTTTTCGGTCAGAAATGACCGAAGAGCACCTGAGGGTTAACTGTGTATCCCTACTTTTGATTATTTATCCAAAATTTGTCAAAATCTGTAACATTCTGTGTTATACTGGATTTCATATGCGTTCTCCGCATCGTAAAAATCATAGAGTCCTATAAAACCTCATGTCAGGGAGTAAAGCACAACCCTCCATCCTCTTAACCGGTCATTACTTTACACCAAACAAATGTGGCCCACATGACAAAAGCCACGGCCACAGGCAGTAACCTGCAGTTATGGGTGTTCTGTGGTTTGAAAATGAGACCATACAAGAACGTTTACAACATGAGACTGAGGTGAAGTGGTAGAGGACTGTGAACTGTGAGCCTGGGAAAAGAAACTCACCCACAAGAGAAAACATATCGGAGATCATGCTGGCCTTTATCTTCAAATCCAGAGGAGCATCACTAGAAACATAAAGGGGGGAGTATTAACCATCCAACATTAAAAGTAAATTTAAAAGAATCAACAGGTACTTTCAACAGACCAAAAATAGCCCCAAAAGAGTAAGTCTTTGGATAAATATCACTGTACAACTCTCAGAAAAAAAGGTACAAAAGCTGTCACTGGGGCTGTACCTTTTCAAAAGGTACACTTTTGTACCCAAAGGCTGCATATTGGTCCCTTAGTGGTACATATTAGCACATAAAATGTACATATTAGCACATAAAATGTACGTATTAGCACCTGAAATGTGCATATTACCACCTAAAACGTACATATTACCACCTAAAATTTCTATATTAGCACCTGAAATGTACACATTCCCACCTAAAATGTACATATTAGGACCTAAAATATACATATTACCACCTAAAATGTACATATTAACACCTGATATGTACATACCACCTAAAATGTACATATTACCACCTAAAATGGACATAAAAGCACCTAAAATGAGAACCTATTTTTGAGAAAATGTTCTACATGCAATTTACGTTGGAAGTATATTTTGTCCTTGCAATGTTGTAGGCTATTTGTTGCAAACAGTCTGAGATATTTGAGTGTTGTGTGTAATACGTAAATAAAACAATAGTCTTTGAAATCATTATTGTATTGCATTGTTTATTTATAATATGTTGTTCAAAAAAGCAAAAGTAGTTTCCATGTAGCTAGCTACTTTTGGATAGTAACTTGTAGTGTAGCTAACTACTTTTCCAAAAGGGTAGCTTGACTGTAGTTTAACTACTTTAACTTATGAGTAGCTTGTAGCTTGTCAAACTACAGTTTCAGAGTAGCTTCCCCAACACTGATTAGTAGTATTAGAAAATGTAATGTCAGTGGTGGGAGAGAGTTGCCAGGGAAAGCTCTTCGCTATATGGCTTTTACTAGTCTATACGCAACTACTTGGTTGGCTTTCTAACCCTTCATTTCAACTCCCAGGAAGCAGACGATGACTGTTTGGTATGTTCATACAGTTGATAATGGGGAATACTGTCAAATGATGGCTTGGTTGCAATATCTCATTGCAGAACATCAAAGCTTCTGATCCAGTTTTGGACATGTCTAGACCTGAAAACATCCAATTGAGTGGATCTTTGATGGCCGACCAAATCACCCGTAACGGGAAAACCTTCCTCTCATCTGGTGTCACGCTTTGAAATAGGCTTTTCTTGGAGGCTTCGATTTGATCCCACCACTTATGGCAGATGCTGTGGCATAGATCAGCGAGTTCATAAAACCTTATTGAGTTTTACACGGATAAAGATAAGACTTTTAAAATGTCATGCCCTTTATAAAAGTCCTGTTTTATGGAGTTTGTGTCTTCTGAAAGTGTTTTGGAAAGTCTATCATCAGCTCAATAATTTGCATTTTGTGAAACTACTGTACAGTCCATTGAACCCACTGTACTTCAAAGTAACACTTCACTTTAGGGTCCAATTCTCACTATTAACCCGTTGCATATTACTAGGATATTGACGGTTTATTAGTTCTTATAAAGCACATATTAATGCCTTATTCTTTATTACCATATTCTACATCCCTTAATCACACGATATCTAAACTTAACAACTACCTTACTAAATATTAATGAGCAGTAATTAGGAGTTTAATGGGGCAAAAGTCAATTGATAACTAGATTCACTGTCAAAATTTCCCCCGGTCCAAATATAGCACCACAGGGCCAAAAATGAACATTTGATTGCATTTCTATATTTGCCTAAAATTCATTGTTTGAATGGCAATGTGTGATGGAAATTTAAAGAGCAAAACGGAGTGATCTCAAACCTATGGAAGCTTGTTTCCGCCACTGAATAAAAAAATAAAATAAATAATTGCGACTTTTTATCTCACAATTCTGACTTTTTTTCTCAGAATTGCGAGTTATAAAGTCAGGATTGCGTGATATAAAGTCAGAATTGCGTGATATAAAGTCAGAATTGCGTGATATAAAGTCAGAATTGCGTGATATAAAGTCAGAATTGCGAGATAAAAAGTCAGAATTGCGAGATAAAAAGTCAGAATTGCGAGATAAAAAGTCAGAATTGCGTGATATAAAGTCAGAATTGCGAGATAAAAAGTCAGAATTGCGTGATATAAAGTCAGAATTGCGAGATAAAAAGTCAGAATTGCGAGATAAAAAGTCAGAATTGTGAGATAAAAAGTCAGAATTGCGTGATATAAAGTCAGAATTGCGAGATAAAAAGTCAGAATTGCGTGATATAAAGTCAGAATTGCGAGATAAAAAGTCAGAATTGCGTGATATAAAGTCAGAATTGCGAGATAAAAAGTCAGAATTGCGTGATATAAAGTCAGAATTGCGTGATATAAAGTCAGAATTGCGAGATAAAAAGTCAGAATTGCGAGATAAAAAGTCAGAATTGCGAGATATAAAGTCGCAATTGCGAGATATAAAGTCAGAATTGCGTGATATAAAGTCAGAATTGTGAGATATAAAGTCGCAATTGCGAGATATAAAGTCAGAATTGCGAGATAAAAAGTCAGAATTGCGAGATAAAAAGTCAGAATTGCGAAGAAAAAAGACAGAAGTGCGACTTTTTTTCTCACAATTGCGAGTTTACATCTCGCAATTCTGACTTTCTAACACATAATTGCGAGTTTATATGTCGAAATTCTGACATCTTTTCTCAGAATTGTGAGATATAAACTCGTAATTGCGACTTATCAGGCTAATTCTAAGGGGAAAAAAATACTAGTTTAAATCTCACAATTCTAACTTTATATCACGCAATTGCGACTTTATATCTCGCAATTCTGACTTTATATCTCGCAATTCTGACTTAATAACACGCAATTGCGACTTTATATCTCGCAATTCTGACTTTTTATCTCGCAATTGCGACTTTATATCACGCAATTCTGACTTTATAACTCGCAATTGTGAGAAAAAAAGTCAGAATTGTGAGATAAAAAGTCGCAATTATTTATTTTATTTTTTTATTCAGTGGCGGAAACAAGCTTCCATACAAACCTGTATAACACAGGCAGAACACAAACACCCAAAACCTAGGAAGAAGTTATTGTACACATCAGCATACACATAAGAAAATGGAAAAATCAATGGATTAGTGTGTGTGTGTGTGTGTGTGTTGCTCACCATGCCAATGAGGGAGAGAGGTTGACTTCCAAGAGCCACGGTTTGAGGTTGGAATCAATGAGAACGTCGAAACCATACAGTTCTGCGAATTGAGACACACACACACACGGGTGAATGGGAGGACACACACCACACAGAGGCGGCCAGTGCTACCGAGAGCCGTCTGTGAACGTAAATGAACAGATTAAAGCAGTAATGGAAGAAGAAACACAGGCCACATACACATTAAAAACCTCTTTAACATACAGAAGTAAATTCTCTAAATGGTGTCTCTCCTGATAGTGTTCGCGTTCAGAAAGTTTGCCTTCACTGCACTTTCAAATTTGGCATATTTTGCTAAATTATGACATAAATATTATCTAACATGTCAGAAAAGCTGTGTGACACTGAGTTTAGTTTTAAGAAACGATGCAGATTTGTTGTAAATGTGGTTGTCACTATCTGAATTTTTGTTGGAATTTTTAATGTGAAAAATGGTGTTTTTGACCCCAATATGGTTGTTATGACATCAGCAAACTTTCACAATTCACGATTCAATCACATTAAAAACTAATAGCCTAACTAATATATTTTTTAATATAAATTAAGTAATAAATACGAACAAATAAACAAAATACAAGGGGAGGGGCTTAGGTTCTCTATCCAATCTGAAGTTAATTAATACATTGTCCGATCGGAAATAACCGTTTTTGTATATATAAATATAGGTTATATGCATTTCCTCACATGATATCAGGAAGCAACGTAATACACACACGACGACAGGAGTGATGGCGGAGTGTAAATTATTCTCGCACTTCTGCAAGTTTTACTGAGATATCTTATGCCGTGCGAATTGGCCATTAATATTACAGACGTCTTGTGGTAAAATTGCATTACTCCATTTACCCTCGTAGAGTTAATCCCGTCCGAATAGGGCTAAAGAAGCGCATGTGACTGACAAAAACAAACTAAAAGTCCATGAAAACAGAAACTAACCGAACATAATAGGGCATTTCAAGTGTTAATATGTACATTTTAGGTGCTAATATGTCCATTTCATTAGCTAATATGTCCATTTTATGTAGTAATATGAACATTTTAGGTGTTAATATTTACATTTTAGGTGCTAATATGTACATTTTAAGTGTTAATATGTACATTTTAGGTGCTAATATGTACATTTCAGGAGCTAGTATGTCCATTTTAGGACCTAAAATGTACATTTTAAGTGTTAATATGTACATTTTAAATGCTATATGTCCATTTCATTGGCTAATATGTCCATTTTATGTGGTAATATGAACATTTTAGGTGTTAATATGTACATTTTAGGTACTAATATGCACATTTTAGGTGTTAATATTTACATTGTAGGTGCTAATATGTACATTTTAGGTGTTAATATTAACATTGGAGGTGCTAATATGTACATTTTAAGTGTTAATATGTACATTTTACATGCTAATATGTCCATTTCATTAGCTAATATGTCCATTTTATCTGGTAATATGAACATTTTAGGTGTTAATATGTACATTTTAGGTACTAATATGTACATTTTAGGTGTTAATATTTACATTTTAGGTGTTAATATGTACATTTTAGGTGTTAATATGTATATTTTAGGTACTAATATGTACATTTTAGGTGTTAATATTTACATTTTAGGTGTTAATATGTACATTTTAAGTGTTAATATGTACATTTTAGGTGTTAATATGTACATTTCAGGAGCTAGTATGTCCTTTTGAACCTTTTGAAAAGGTACAGCCCCAGTGACAGCTTTTGTACCTTTTTTTGTACCTAAATCTATGATAATCCGAATAGGGCTAAAGAAACACGTGACTGACAAAAACAAACTAAAAAGTCCATGAAAACAGAAACTAACCGAACATAATAGGGCTGTTGGAACGAATTCCGAAATTCGAATGTAATTCGAATATTAAAAAAATCAATACTATTCGAATGCTAAACTTTCTATTTGAATATTGCTTTTATATATATATTTAAAAATAAATACATACTTCCGAAGTGACCAGGTGTAGCGCATATAGCATATAGACCATATAGCGTGGGAATTGAAGATCGGATTTATATCTGTTTTGCAAAACCAGGTGTAAATGGAATCGTTTTGATAAATCAGAGCTATCTGATCTGAGAAAACGCATGAAGTGGACAGGTGTAAACAGCCCCTAAATGTTCATTGTATTAATGTTAGATGTCCCTCTAGTGGGCCGAACGTGTAACAACAACCACAGGCTATGGTAGCATTGACGATCCACAAGAATGTGTAATGTCGTAAATATTAATAATGGGATAAATTCGAGCATTTAACATTCGAATATTACATAAAATAAGGAATGGAATTCGAATAGTATTATAGAGGAAGATTGACAGCCCTAGAACATAACCGTGACAACAACAGTAGTATTCAAGTACAGACATTGAATAATATAAAGTAATCAAATGTAAACTAACACTGGATAGTCTGCACTGTATAAGTTAAACAGATTAGTCCTTATTAAAGCTACAAAAGTTACTCAGTCAAGAGCAGTGAGGGATATTCTGTCTTTTGGTGTTTGATTAACATTAATCACTGTTAATTGATGTTTTAGTTTCTGTATGATTATGGTTTAAGTCGAAAACATGATGCCGCCTTCTATTAAAGTGGTGGGCTAAGCCTGTGACCATCCATAACATCCAAATCAGTCGAATCCTGTAACGTCACGAGCTGCGAAAGAGACACTTTCGGTCCACGTGATCCGAGATGGACAGAAACGCGGGCAAGTACGGGTTACTTTGGGCTTAAACGACAAATATTAAATGTTGCCTATGTAGGCGATTCACTAGGTTTTGGAACAGAGCCTATATGTGTCTCTAAATGCCCTCAGGTATAAAGCAGGTCTTTATCAAACAGAAGGGGGTTTCTGTGTCCTTTCTACATTCACTGACACAAGAGACAGAGTGTTTGAATGTGTGTGTGTGTGTGTGTGTGTGTGTAAACAGAGCTGTTTTAAAGAGCTCATAGAGTGGGGCGACACATCGGCTATAAATAAGCCCGTGTCGGCCTGCTTACTTTATACTAAATTTCATGGCATCAAAGAGATCAACAGCTGATCCCACTATTCCCACTTCACCTGTGTCTGTCTATATCATTAGACTGATGTTGGCTCAGTTGGGTTCAGCTTTCATGTGCCTCTTTTATAAAAATATTAATACTTTTTATATTTGCCTACACTCTCAGAAAAAAGGTACAAAAGCTGTCACTGGGGCTGTACCTTTTCAAAATGTAAACTTTTGTCCATTTTAGGTGTTAATATTTACATTTTAGGTGCTAATATGTACATTTTAGGTCCTAATATGTACATTTCAAGTGTTAATGTGTACATTGTAGGTGTTAATATGTACATTTTAGGTGCTAATATGTACATTTCAGGAGCTAGTATGTCCATTTTAGGACCTAAAATTTACATTTTAAGTGTTAATATGTACATTTAGGTGCTAATATGTACATTTTAGGTGCTAATATGTCCATTTCAGGAGCTAGTATGTCCATTTTAGGACCTAAAATTTACATTTTAAGTGTTAATATGTACATTTAAGTGCTAATTTGTACATTTCAAGTGTTAATATGTACATTTTAAGTGTTAATATGTACATTTTACGTGCTAGTATGTCCATTTCATGAGCTAATATGTTCATTTTATGTGGTAATAGGTACTAATATGTACATTTTAGGTGTTAATATTCCCGGATGCTGATGTACTGAGGTTATAGACATACATTTCTCTCGGGTGTTTAGTTTTCTTAACTCAGTATCGTGGCACTGTTCTGCAGAACTGGGGATTCCCTCAATACTCATTCTCCAGGTTTCCCCTGCGGTCAGCAGGACACTTAAAGTAACTCAGTGGACAACATACAGTGATATAAAAGACTAAACTCGCACCTTACGTAGGCTACACTAGATACACGAACAGGCAAGCGGACTCAGAATATGAACGAAGTTTCACACTAAGCGATTCCCAGTGAAATACTGGCATAAAGTTGGCTTGACACTCGATATTCGCATATTTATAGTTAGACAATTTCCGTTGCTGTGTCCAACAAGCCATGCCGTAATCATTTTAGTTTCATTATAAGGACATTTACTTCTACATCTTGAATTTGGGGGTATTTATGTTCAGTTCGTTTGCCCATGTTAATTTCTGAACCCTGACTAATGAAGCCAGTAACTGTCTATGCAGGCACAGCGGATCGCTGGGTTCTTGAACAGAGCAACAGACGAGTACATCTTTCATTTATCAGCTCTAAACGCGCGCTGAAAGACCCACGCTAATTACTCAAGAAGTGCTCAAGCCCCATTTCGCATTGTGAACACGCGTACAAACACAAACACCACGCTCCACAGACACTTAAGCAGCGAGCAGCAAACAGCCCATGTGCAACGCATTTGCCCTCAATTAGGAGCAGACACCGGTCCTGCCCGCACCTCAGCCCTCACAGGCCGACTCGCTCTCTACGTCTCGCTTCTCTCGGCTTTCGTGGCTCTTTAATGTGTGCTGGGAGGGCCCATTAACATCACCGCAAAATATTCGCAGTGAGGAGAATAAATAAGCACCAACTAGGGAAGATCAAAGCAGAGCGTTATTATGAGCCGTCGGGCTCTGGAGTCGAGAAAACAAGCCCAGACCAAACTAACCACACAACAACAATAACAAGAGCGTAACGTGTCATCTCGCTGGGTGTCTCCAGCGTCTGCTGTGGCACTTGACAATGTTGCATCACTGCAGAAATGACTCGTATTCCTGCTGCTTTTGGGTGTCTTTTCATAAACAGTATAATAGAGGGTGGAGTGGCTTGCGTTCACTCACTGATGAAATATAGCTTGCCTTCTAAGAGACCATTTACACACGATTACAGAGAACTGCATATCACGACAGCCATGGAAACTGGAGACTTTCACCCTAGTTCACCCAAAAATATGCACACTGTTGATGCTTATATTCACAAAAAGAGAAATGTGAAGGATCTTCATGAGGCTCTTTTCCCATGTGATAATGCCATAAAAAGTATAAAAGCATTTTTGTGGATCTTGTGGATTTATGCATTAGGATTGCCTTATCCATAGAGAAAACTTGGGATGTCCATCTTTCTGTTGTGAGCACACTAGGTTTTGGAACACCAAACTAATGCCTAGTTTGTCAAATAATCCAGACTGCAGGTAGCTTGACTTCGTCATACTCATATTCTAGAGAGAATATGAGTCTGAGACCCCTCCGTTAGGCTTTGATTATGAGGCGTGTCTTTACCCCTATTCGCACGGGATTAGTATTATCTGTTGACCTGTACTACAGTGTGGTAATTGCGGAGTTTGTCTGTGATGTTAATCCCGTGTGAATCGGCCATGCCTGTAAATTGTAAAGTAAAAATTCCCCCGCAAATTACCTACTATATTTCGCCGAACACCGAGGTCCTGTGATAATATTAGTCCCGTGCGAATCGACATCTCTGTGATTTGGCCGGATCGTACATCATTTTTTCAAGGTTTTTGTTTCATCTGCGCCTTTTTATCCATCTTTCACGGAGAATAGAGGCTGATTTGTAGTGTTTTGATATTATTTTGGGTGCGGGGTCATATCGCTAGTACGACTAGCCTATACAATTTGCAGAAAGAGAAAGCTATACCATCAGAAGAGCAAAAAGAACGATTAGATGGAGATGAATGACATGTTTAGCAGGATACGGTACTAAGGACAAATCTTCTATTTATTGTATACAGCTAGACATAATAACGAGAAGACATTTCAAAGCTACAGCCTAATGATATCATATCCGGGAGACAAGTCAATTCGAGCAAAATCACTGGCATCGCTTATCCCGAATGCGCCACACGAAATTCAGATGTGGGTGGGTAATTTCAAATTCACACGAGGTCCCCAGGTAATACTAATCCCGTGCGAATAGGGCTTTAACCGAACCGGGAAAAAAAACAAACTCTGCACTCAATTGGATAGTCGGTAGACCTACAACCAATCAGAGCAACGCAGTAAGTCAGCTATTTTGCATAGCGCAGTTTTCAACTAACTTACTTATTTTAGAAGTAAAATAACGAGTGTTACTTGGTCCTTCATGAGTGCGACCAAAGGAGAAACCACAACGGCCACAGGCTTTTCATTACGTCCCATCTTCTTAGCGACCGTCAGAGCCAGCTGATAAGTTACACTTTTCCCGAATCATGTAGGAAGGACAGCAAAAATATATTTCCGATCGACAAATGCCTTGATTGCAGTTTTCTGTTTGACTATTAAAATTAATGCGCTGTCGATTTATTTTACAAAAGACGCGACAGCGGAATCTATACATCTCAATTCTCCAGCTGCAGCCATTTGAGGGAATCCAGTCAAGCGCTCTTTGATAACGTGATGATTATGTCCCTGCAGATCATCTGTCCATGATCGTATAAAGCCCGCCCTGGCAATTTGATTGGCCCGTTCATTTTTTGACTGATCATAATTTCTCCTCAATGGATTGAGTCCAGACCAAACTTCCCGAACAAAAAATATTGTGGGCGGGGTTTGGGCTGGCATCCAGGCTAGACTGCAGTGGGAATGCTTCAGGTGAAGCCAAGTTGTCATTTTTTGATGCCCAATGTTTGTCCAAACATCACCAAAATTGGTGCAGATCATCTTTAGAGCAAGCCTTGCAAATGTGCATTAAGTAATTGGAGTTTTGATTTTCAAACTGTTGAAAACTTAAAAATAATCAGGAAGGAAAATGGTGAGACAATTGCAGACGCAAAAAAAATGCTTCATTAGAAATTTCTATTGAAATATAAAATAAAAATAAAAATATTATTTAATGTGTAGGATTAAAGGGATACTCCACTTTTTTTGGAAATAGGCTCATTTTACCACTCCCCCAGAGTTAAACTGTTGAGTTTTACCATTTTCAAATCCATTCAGCCGATTTTCTGATATTTAGAAGAATATCAGTAACCAGACAGTTTCTGGTCTCATTGACTTCAATAGTAGGAAAAAAAATATAAACTATGGAAGTCAATGAGACAATGATACAGTTATGCGAGGGACCTGTTGCATCATGTTTACTTGTCATACAGATGCTTCTTTGGCAAATGTGAGAAGATGGCTAACTTACAGAGTCTTTTTGGTAATGTTAAGTTGTCATGGCAAAGGCATCTCAAACAAAATGTCATAGTCATAATTGAGCGAATGACAATGTCTTAATGACTTAAGTCCATGTGTCCTGTCACGATTATGAATGTGTCATGTCAGTCTTATGCACACCCCTTCAAGTAAAGTGTTACCAAATTAAGTAATGTGGAAATTAGTCTCACATAACTTAATTATTTCAATTAACCATTACGTTTATTTACTTAATTATCTTAAGGCAACGGGTTTACTCAATTTAAGTAATTGAACTGAGGCCAATTATTCAGCCATCATTGAGCAAGCATGCCACAATAAACCATCAAAGAAAGACAAAATAAATCTTTTAAAATTCATGAAATTTGTCTCAGACCACAAAAATCATAGAGTGTGTCCTTGTATAAAGAAGCATTGAAATGCACTTAAAGATTACACAAATACGGCCCAACACACACAGAGGGTCATTTATTCACTGGTAAAGGACTGTTTCTGCGCTCCACGTCAGCGGTGAAGAGCGACCGATGAAGCGTCATGTTACACGACTTCATTTAGACAGCAGCTGAACAAAGACGAACCCGCCGCTAATTCACTTCCAAACAATACGGATCACATAAAAGAGGGAATGGACCGTGTGGCTCTGATCCAGATCGACTGGAGATGAGATGTAAACTGGGAAAACAAAGGGGCTGTTCTACTGGAGCCAATGCTAAAGACCTTTTTCAGCACTGCCTCGTTTATTATCCCCCGCATCACTTCCTGCCTCTGCTACCTTATTTTATTACTTTATTATTTTGTGTGACATGGAGATTTCTCATTGTGAGCGTGATGACGTCGGCCAAATGCATTCACACACGCACACAAGAGGAAAGGATATATTTAAAACAAATAGAAAAAGATATTTCGTGATGCAGCGAAATTTCCAAATTCATTTTCAGCTGAAAGAGTTTGGAGCGCTGACATCATTGATAAGCGTTTCTCTGATGGTGTGTTTTATCTACACTCTCCGAAAAAAAGGTACAAAAGCTGTCACTGGGGCTGTACCTTTTCAAAAGGTACAGTTTTGTCCATTTTATGTCCTAATATGTACATTTTAGGCGCAAATATGTCCATTTTGGGACCTAACATGTTCAGTTTAGGTCCTAATATGTACATTTTAGGTCCTAATATGTATATTTTAAGTGCTAATATGTACATTTCAGGAGCTAAGTACATTTTAGGTACTAATATGTACATTTTAGGTGTTAATATATACATTTTAGGTGCTTTAATGTTGCGCTAAGGTACCAATATACAGCCTTTGGGTACAAAAGTGTACCTTTTGAAAAGGTACAGCCTCAGTTACAGCTTTTGTACCTTTTTTCTGGGAGTGTATGTCAGTTTCATGCACACAACATGAATAAACTAAAACAGCTGAGTGGATGCTAGGGCTAGGTTGACACTGTCAATGTCTTGTTTCTGTTTTGAATTTTTGAATTTGAATTTAAAATCTTTATTTCGAACATAAATAGAAAGTATATAAAATAAAACAATGTTTAAAAAACTTAGGAAAAATCAAAACAAATGAGCAGCAAAATATATATATATAGGCAATAGGCTATTTCTTGCTTTAAACATGAATACTGCAATTTGGTATTCAATTAGATCTTGAGTTTTTAGCAATTTAGACTGTAGAAATAACCCGAAATCCAACGTTGTGAATGATTCTCACGGCTCTTTTTTTGCATTATAACTAGTTTTCAGTTGATAGTGAACAAAACTTCAGTAAACATTATTTGCACGGCGCCATGACTGCCATCCAATAATCGCAAAAAGCTGTTTTATTACTTTTGATTTGAAATTATTTCTCATTTTTCGAATGAAAACAAATGTTTTTGTGTCTCTTTAATGTGTTGTGACAGATCGCTGTAGCGCCTCAGTTCAAGAGGCACGTAAACCTAGGCTTTAAAGGGATAATTCAGGATTTAGCATTAAGCTTTGTATTAGTAGGAAACCTGTCGTATTTTCGCATTAGCATGCTTTCCACCCTCATATCCCCCTGAGACGAGAGATTTGTGTATTTTTTGTCTGGAAAAAAATCCTCAGATGACGCAAAAATCATCATGGAGACTCACAAGTTCACACATTCCAGCTAAAACGGATCAGAGCAATATAAGACAGTTGTGTAAGTCGCTCTTCACAATAATTTAGCTCCAACAATAGAGTTTAGCTCCAAGACACCCGGCAGGAGGTTTGTAGAGATCCTGAAGATCAGCAGGTGCGGGCGCGTTTAATTCGCACAGGACGACCCTGATGTAAAGAGTGATTTTACCATGTTAACCAGGCCACTTTAATCATTTCACACTGTGTCCGTGCACCTGCATGGGCGGCTCATATTCAGTCATGTGACACCCCTGCCCTCCTCCAGTATCCCAGAATGCACCAAAGATGAGGGCATACACTGGGTAAAGATATCCTTTTCATGCAGGTGATCGTTTGATAGCGGAGCAATGCACCTGCACTGTTATCAGAGATTCAACCAGGAAATATTACGTCTAGAGACACGTTACACAGGAACGACAACACTGCGGCGAACAGAGAGATATAAAACTGATAGTGTTCATTCAAGTTAACTCTGCACAGATCCTACAACAGTGCACAGGTACTGCCTTCTCTGGAAATACTGGAACGAATAAAGAGAAAAAAACGCCGCTGCTTCAATCAAAATTAACTTGTTATAACAATGCTAATAAAAATTAACACGTCAATTCAGAAAAACAGAGCAAAAACTTTTTTTCTCATGAAAAATTAACTCGTTAATTCAGAAAAACAGAGCAAAAACTTTTTTTCTCATGAAAAATTAACTCGTTAATTTAGAAAAACAGAGCAAAAACTTTTTTCTCATGAAAAATTAACTCATTAATTCAGAAAAACAAAGCAAAACTTTTTTCTCATGAAAAATTAACTCGTTAATTCAGAAAAACAGAGCAAAAACTTTTTTTCTCGTGAAAAATTAACTCGTTAATTCAGAAAAACAGAGCAAAAACTTTTTTCTCATGAAAAATTAACCAATTAATTCAGAAAAACAAAGCAAAACTTTTTTTTCTCATGAAAAACTAACTCGTTAATTCAGAAAAACAGAGCAAAAACTTTTTTCTCATGAAAAATTAACTCGTTAATTCAGAAAAACAGAGCAAAAAAAATTTTTCTCATGAAAAATTAACTCGTTAATTCAGAAAAACAGAGCAAAAACTTTTTTCTCATGAAAAATTAACTCATTAATTCAGAAAAACAAAGCAAAACTTTTTTCTCATGAAAAATTAACTCGTTAATTCAGAAAAACAGAGCAAAAACTTTTTTTCTCGTGAAAAATTAACTCGTTAATTCAGAAAAACAGAGCAAAAACTTTTTTCTCATGAAAAATTAACCAATTAATTCAGAAAAACAAAGCAAAACTTTTTTTTCTCATGAAAAATTAACTCATTAATTCAGAAAAACAAAGCAATTTTTTTTTCTCATGAAAAATTAACTGGTTAATTCAGAAAAACAAAGCAAAAAATTTTTTTCTCATGAAAAATTAACTCGTTAATTCATAAAAAAAAGAGCAAAAACTTTTTTTCTCATGAAAAATTAACTCGTTAATTCAGAAAAACAGAGCAAAAACTTTTTTTCTCATGAAAAATTAACTCGTTAATTCAGAAAAACAGAGCAAAACTTTTTTTTCTCATGAAAAATTAACTCGTTAATTCAGAAAAAAAAGAGCAAAAACTTTTTTTCTCATGAAAAATTAACTCGTTAATTCAGAAAAACAGAGCAAAAAACTTTTTTTCTCATGAAAAATTAACTCATTAATTCAGAAAAACAGAGCAAAACTTTTTTTTCTCATGAAAAATTAACTCGTTAATTCAGAAAAACAGAGCAAAACTTTTTTCTCATGAAAAATTAACTCGTTAAATCAGAAAAACAGAGCAAAACTTTTTTTCTCATGAAAAATTATCTCGTAATTCTGAGATAATTAACTTGTTAATTCAGAAAAACAGAGTAGATTTTTTTTTCTTCAAATGAATGCAATATGCCTCCGTATTTTTATGCCTGATTTTTTTGTTAAAAATTTCAACATTGATGAATCCAGCCCCAAATTCAGTCAGGTTAGCCTCTGGTATGTGAAACCAATGGAATTTTAGCCTTTATTTAAACATGTGCTATTGTGTTTTGTATTTTTTTTTGTCTGTTACTGTTTATGTTTTGTAACTGTTTGTGGTTGGACCATGTGTGGCCTTAATAAAGCTTTGATGATGATGATGATGATGATATCTGCAAGCCATAACTTAAAATATTGATTAGCCAAACTGTCCCATTATATGAGGCGTCTTACCGAAGCAGTTGCACCGATGAGGGACGAACATCTTGCAGGCTGTGGCGATGTGGATCTCAGCACTCAGAACAGCTTTAATGATCAGATCCTCGATCTGGCCCATGAGCACTGACACACAGAGAGGCAAGCATCAGCTTATTTAAACATATTCCCTTTCTCATTCCAAACATGATCACTCATAAAAGCATCAAAACAGTTTTCCTCCCATCTCATATTATTTTCCATCACTAGTTTTGCAAGTAAACATACAGTTTCACTGAGAAAGCAACACTTTTGTTCCAGAAAATAGAGAGGGAGAGTAAAACGTTCTGAAAGCAGGGAAAACTTTCTTTCTTCTTGAAAGAATGAAAATATTTTTCCTCCCATCTCATATTATTTATTTCCATCACCAGTTTTGCATTCGCTTGCAGAGGTTTGTGAGAGGATGCAACATTTTAAAAAGCAAATGCAAAGTTTATATATTATATGGATTTTTATGTTTTTTTTGTCGAAATTGGTGGATATATTTACTTATGATACAATAATTTAATAGCAAATGAGTTGTAAATGAAATTTGACAAAAAAATATCTAACAAAATAAAATGTGCAATGACAAAATTACAAATTTGAATCATCTCAAAAATGAAATCCACCAAAGTGAGTCACAATGCACGTCCTAAACCCAGTGATGTGTTAGTGAGGAGTAACAATCGTGTCAGTCTCCACATGAATGACTGTAGATTAGCTCTTCTGGCCGTGTTAAACGTGCATCTTAGATATACTCACATGTGGTGTCTTTGCCTTCTTGCCTCAAATACCTCAGCATTGCGCTCATGCTCCATTTGTTCCCATAATCCTCCACTTCAGGGTCATCGCAGCTGAAAGGAAGAGAAACCCTGACTGTCAGCACTATAAAAACACTACTGAGAAATGAGCACAACGCAACAATGTTGACATGATTAGCAAACACGAGGATTAGCTTAGTATTTGAAATGGCATTCCTGAGCCGTTTAAGTGATTATTTAACTATTATTTCTGTCAGCTTAGATCGGTTCTCGTTACTGTACATGCATGATGCTCTATGGCATGTCGCTGCCGTCAGGAATTAAGGAGTATTGGATCATAACCTCACATACATGTAGATGGAAAGACTTTTCTCACACTGATTATGGTGTTCAAATGTGTCTAAGATCGCACTAAAAAAAATATATATATAGAAACTCTCTCTTCAAAAATAATCTTCCATTATTACTGCAAAATATATATATATTTTGATGATTTATGATCACATGGGCAGAAAACATGTTGCACATATCAATATATCCATTATTTTTGTTAATGATATTTTGAAAGTCAATATATTGTCCCATCCATTTATGTGACATTTCAATTCTATTCATCCTTAAACTTTAAAATGCTTTTTTAAACTTAAATAAAAAAATTCAAGCAAGCATTGAATTGTACTTGCATTTCATTTTGCGTTTCAATTCAGATTCAGGAAGTTATATTTTAATTGGCTGATAGTGATAGTTTGGCTAGTTTATTTTAACTCTCTTTACATTACTGCCCAAAAGTTGGGTCTAATTAAGATTTTTGGATGTTTTATTTTTTAACAGCATATTAGAGTGATTTCTGAAGGATCATGTGACACTGAAGACTGGAATAATGATGCTGAAACTTTGATAACAGGAATAAATTACACTTTACTACATATTCACATAGAGAACAGCTAAAGTTTAAATTGCAATGATGATATTTACATTTTTACTGTATTTTTGCTCAAATAATTGCATGAGCAAGTCCTAACGATTTGAAACTTTTGACCAGTAGTGTATTAATTAATTTGTGTATTATTATTTATTTTGAGCTGTTGAATCAAATTAACCCGAAGAATATGAATCTATTTAATTGAGGAAAAAAACAAAACAGATTTTTGCTGCTTGTTCAATTTGGTTAAATTTAAAAGAGCTACGCTCTAAAAAAAATGCTGGGTTGTTTCAACCCAAATGTTGGGTCAAATATGGACAAACCCAAATGTTGGGTTAAAAATGTAATAAAAAAAATTACAGTTGAAAGTGAAGGTTAAAAATTTTAATTACATTTTAAACCCTCAGGTGCTCTTCGTTTCGGAGTCACACTTGTTATCTTCCAGGTCAAAAGTGACCGGACACCTAAAAAATAAATTTCCTCCATCCCAGTAAAACCAATGCAATTTATTTTTGGTCTATAATATTTATTCTTTGTAGTTTAGTATTATGAGACAATTTGATTGAATTTATTAATATTTATGCAATATTTATTGTCTATTTTTGCCATGGAAATATATATATATATATATATATATATATTTTTTTTTTATTTTTTTTTTTCCAAAAAAATATTAATGCAGTATTTTAGTTTAATATAGAGTCTAGGCCTTCAGAAAAAAATAGTTTTTGAAGAAAATTAGCACCATCTGGTTACAGTATAGAGAAAAAGTGCAGAATCATGGTGTAACCACTTGATGGCATGTACAGCTCTCTATGGAGAAGCATGTGAATTCCCCAGATTTATGAACACATTTTTTTTTTGTTTTGGTGGATTTGAATATATAGTTGAAACAATCTCAAAAACGATTTTTTATTTAAAAATAAATGTTTAAAAAAATAAATAAATAATTGTGAATTTTTGTGTTATTGTCAATTTCCCATTCATTTCCTATGGTCGGTCATTTTTGACCAAAGACCACAAGTGTGACTATTTTTTTACGACCACTTAGCATGCTCAGCTCATGACCTCAATTTTTTGCATGTTCACATACATAATGCCATAAAAGTCACCAAGTTTCATAACATTCCGATGAAGCTGTGATTTTTAGAAATTAAAACTTTTTCAGTCAGAAATGACCGAAGAGCACCAGAGGGTTAACCCAACATTTGGGTTTGTCCATATTTGACCCAACATTTGGGTTGAAACAACCCAGCATTTTTAGAGTGTATAATGCAAAAGAGTTATGGGCTATATGCACACATAAGTTCCGCATTTGAGGCAAGGATGCTCGTCCATTTCCAGTTGTGGAGATTAAAGTGGAGGAAAACCAAAGAAAACGGGATTATGCCAGAGTCTTCAAAATTTACTGTCCTCCCGTCTTTTATAAATAGTTATGTTTATTTAATAGAAGAAGCATAAACACAACGAGGGGTGTCTGTTTTATCTGTTTTTGTGACTAACGTTTCTTTAGTATAACCATGGAGTATAAAATTCAACATAAATTCTCGGTATTGCATTGGACTCTACGATCGGCGGAAGTTATCGAGCATCCTTAAACCTTCACCGGAAATACCGCCGTGCATAGAGCCCATTGAACATATTATCACAACTTTTATTGTGTACAATCTACTTGAGTGTGTAAAATAGGAGTCAGCACCCTTTCCAATACATGTACATAACACAGCACAGCCTCTGTTTTCCAGGTCAGACCGTGTCTTTAAAACACCAGCAGAACTGCTGGCACACGAACGCCACGCTTAATAGCCGGAGTCTGGAAATATTTATATCCACGAGACGCCACTGGTTCTCCGCTTGCTCACCTGACGTAGTCGCTGCTCTTTTTGTTGACACTGTAGTTGGTCAGATGCATGAACTGGTTCTTGATGTTTGCCGTGGCGTGGTCATACTTCACCGTGGCAAACCTACAACACACACAACCGAGAAGGAAAACACGAGCTTAATAGCGATTGTGACATTTAACGGTCCTGTTGAAAAGAATAAACAGGTAAAGTACCAAAGCAAGCAGTCATTATGCTAAAACTAACAAATCACCATCATCGTCCACCAGCGACATGGTCATGAACCTCAAACAAATCCTCTATAAGCCATTCATGTACTTATAAAAGCACAAGATCAATATCTGGATGACACTAGATGATTATATTTTGGTGGTGGTAAAATTTGGTATTTTTCATAGGCCGAGTTGTATTTTAGCACATCGTCCTAAAGTCAATGGGGTTTTTGGGTTGAACGATTGAAATGAGGTCTGTGGTATGGAAGCCCGTTTCCGCCACAGTTGAGTAAAAAAATATAATTCTGTAAGTCATAATAATGAGAAACTTTCTCATAATTATGACTTAGTTTCTCATTATATTGAGAAAGTTTCTCATAATAATGACTTAACATCTCGTAATAATGAGAAACTTTCTCATAATTATGACTTAGTTTCTCATTATATTGAGAAAGTTTCTCATTATAATGAGATATTAAGTCATAATAATGAGAAAGTTTCTCATAATAATGACTTAACATCTCGTAATAATGAGAAAGTTTCTCATAATTATGACTTAACATCTCGTAATAATGACATAACTTCTCGTAATAATGAGAAACTTTATTTATTTATTTATTTAAAACTTTTCTCATTATTACGAGAAGTTAAGTCATTATTATGAGATGTTAAGTCATTATTATGAGAAACTTTCTCAATATAATGAGAAACTAAGTCATAATTATGAGAAACTTTCTCATTATTACGAGATATTAAGTCATAATTATGAGAAAGTTTCTCAATATGAGAAACTAAGTCATAATTATGAGAAAGTTTCTCATTATTACGAGATGTTAAGTCATTATTATGAGAAACTTTCTCATTATTACGAGATGTTAAGTCATTATTATGAGAAACTTTCTCAATATGAGAAACTAAGTCATAATTATGAGAAAGTTTCTCATTATTACGAGATGTTAAGTCATTATTATGAGAAACTTTCTCATTATTACGAGATGTTAAGTCATTATTATGAGAAACTTTCTCAATATGAGAAACTAAGTCATAATTATGAGAAAGTTTCTCATTATTACGAGATGTTAAGTCATTATTATGAGAAACTTTCTCAATATAATGAGAAACTAAGTCATAATTATGAGAAAGTTTCTCATTATTATGACTTACAGAATTATATTTTTTTACTCAACTGTGGCGGAAACGGGCTTCCATACTGTGGTAAACACAAGCTCAAGATATTTTTATTCACGTTTTACTCTATAAATACATCAGTAATGCCACCTTGTGATATGTTTTAAAGTTTAATACTTTCTAACAAATGGGATGACACGTCATCACGGCGAACAGATAAACTCATCTACTCACTAGTCGCTTTCACAGCATCGTTGTGTTTATAATCACGCTCACGCTCTAAAATAAAACTTTTAGGGGAAGATGTTTTTAAATGACGGCTGAAAGAGTTATTGAAGCTTAAAGTCGACATGAAACAGAAGTTGTGCTTGTCTTTTCTTCTCTGTTATGTCGTATATTGAGTGAAACGCTTCTGGAACAGGAACAAATGTGGGCGGGGCTTGATTGTGTCTGTGGGGAATTGATTGGATGGGTGTGGTTTTCTATTGGCTGATCTCATGTGAGTGACAGGTTATAGCCCCGCCCTCGTCATCAAAGAAGAGAAGAGATGCTGTGAGAGGAACTTAGATTATTAACACAATGATGTGTACTTATAAATAATCTATATTGAATGCTGTAATATTTCATAGAAAATTAAAGAAAATTGTCTAATACTTTAAAAGAATTGTCAATTTTGATTTCATTGTGACTTTACAGGTGGTGACGTTGAAGTCATGTGATTGTTAGCTTTTAGACTTTGCATTTTATTTAAGCTTCAAAATCCTGTTCTGTTCAAAATGTTCTGTTCGTTTCTGAAGATCATCATGATGATCAAAACGCGTATGAATATGAACGTTTGCTGGTCACAAGGCTTATTTATTGCAACAATCAGCCAATGAAACAACTCTATTGGGTTTTTGTTGACCTACAAAAATATTTCATCACTGATACTTATATAATAATGTTTTGGTAACACTTTGCAATAAGGTTAGTTAACATTAACAATGAAAAATACTTCTAAAGCTAAAGTTAATTTAATGCATTATTAAAACTTGTTAATCTTATTTAAATGGACCTAAGCTGACTTACAATGAACAATTAACAAAGTTGAAGAAATACTGTAACAAATGTATTGCTTTTTGTTAGTTGACATTTCTGGCCTTTTAGCAATGTTTCTGTCATAAAGTCAGCTAACTAATCTGTAAAATCTCTTTATAAACTTCACGAGTCTTTCTGTGTCAAATCTGCCCTGATTTATCAAGGAAACGCAGGAAGAACTTTGATATTGTTAGTAATATTTCGCTTTACTTGATTATCATACATCATTTATAGAAAAATCATGCGTATCAAATATGATCATCAGGTTTATTAGTTCATCTCTCAATCATCATTGAATTGCATTGCATGATATGATTTAAAACTAGAACTTTGATCATTAAACTAAGCATATTTAATATTAGCTTACTAAAACATTATTGGAACATATTGATATTTATAATGCATTATCTGCTGTACGGTTATAAAGATCTCATTGATCACAAGCATCAGAATTTCATCTTTTTGATCATAATAATATCAGCATCTGCAGCAAACTGCATATTTTTGCTCAGTTTGGGCCTCTGAATAAAAAATAAATAAAACTGATCTGTTTGTTTATGTTGTTATATTATAATTAGGGCTGTCAAACGATTAATCGCGATTAATCACATTCAAAATAAAAGTTTGTTTTTACGTAATATATGTGTGTGTTGTGTGTAATTATTTTGTATATATAAATACACACACATGCATGTATATATTTAAGAAAAATGTGTTCTTAATATATCAAATATTTAGATTTATACATAATATTAATTATGTATAATAATTATATCAACACACATATATTACGTAAAAACAAACTTCTATTTTGAATGCGATTAATCGTTTGATATTAGCCCTAATTATAATCCTCATTGAATTGCATAATATGATTTAAAACTAGAGATTTGATCATAAAACTAAGCATTTAAATATCATCTTACTAAGACATTATTGTCATATTTATCAAATATCTGCTATACTAATATAAAGATCTCATTGATTTACATTAAAAGCATCAGAATTTCCTCTCACTTTTTACAGTATGTGAGAATAACGCATAATCACAACCCATAACAGAACAAGTGTTATTATGAGTGTAATGGTGACTGTCGTAAAGCTGGAGGGCAACAGCGTTTGAGGAGTGGACGCCACATGTGCAGGAAGAATGTCCTGCCACACACACACACACACACACACACACGAGCACCTGAACGTCTTCAAAGCTTCTGGGATCTCCCAGATAAAAGTGTGTTGGGATAGCGCCAGCAGTTGCTGAGTGTTTTACACACAAAACACCGCTCGTCCACTTCACACGGCTCCACTCGGCACGCCATCCAAAAAACCAGAGGATTTGTTTGAGCGTCTCACTCGCAAGTCTGAGAAAACGCTCTCCTCTCGCTGCCAGAAGCAGGACTGAGCAAATCTAGCCTGAATGCGTTTCACAGGCGCTCCGTCCAGGGATTCGGGCCGATCGGGACACTTTCCACTCTAAACCTCGCCACTACTATTTGTGGCTTGTGTAAAAATATCAGAAAAAGAGCCTTTTCAGGTAGAAGAAATGATCCAAAAAGATATTGTTATTAACAATGTCAGATTTCTTGGTGCTTTAAATACATTTAAAAAAAAAAAAAACTTTTGTCAATGTCCTTCCAAGAGTGAGACAATGGAAACCTTTGTTTGAGGCCTGGATGAGCCGGTCCAACTTCACTGCACACATCTCTGCTGCCATCTACTGTGTGTGTGCTTTTACTGCCGTGAGGGAATATTGTTGGTTCAATACAGCAACCTTTGGGGGTTTTAAAACATCAACTTCATATGGAAGCTTGTTTCCGACATAGAATGAAAAATATAAAAGGTAATTCTGACATTTTTTCTCAGAATTGCGAGATATAAACTATTCTGAGAATTGGCCTGATAACTTGCAATTGCGAGTTTATTTCTCACAATTCTGAGAAAAGATGTCAGAATTTCGACATATAAACTCGCAATTATGTGTTAGAAAGTCAGAATTGCGAGATGTAAACTCAAAATTGTGAGAAAAAAGTCAGAATTGTGAGATTAAAGTCAGACTTCTGTCTTTTTTTCTCAGACTTGCGACTTTATATCTCGCAATTCTGACTATATCTCACAATTCTGACTTTATAACTCGCAATTCTGACTTTATATCTCGCAATTCTGACTTTATATCTCACAATCCTGACTTTATATCTCGCAATTCTGACTTTATATCTCGCAATTCTGACTTTATATCGCAATTCTGACTTTATATCTCGCAATTCTGACTTTATATCTCACAATTCTGACTTTATATCGCAATTCTGACTTTATATCTCGCAATTCTGACTTTATATCTCGCAATTCTGACTTTATATCTCGCAATTCTGACTTTATATCTCACAATTCTGACTTTATATCTCGCAATTCTGACTTTATATCTCGCAATTCTGACTTTATATCTCGCAATTCTGACTTTATATCTCACAATCCTGACTTTATATCTCGCAATTCTGACTTTATATCTCGCAATTCTGACTTTATATCTCGCAATTCTGACTTTATATCACGCAATTCTGACTTTATATCTCACAATCCTGACTTTATATCACGCAATTCTGACTTTATATCTCACAATCCTGACTTTATATCTCGCAATTCTGACTTTATATCTCACAATCCTGACTTTATATCTCGCAATTCTGACTTTATATCTCGCAATTCTGACTTTATATCTCGCAATTCTGACTTTATATCTCGCAATTCTGACTTTATATCTCGCAATTCTGACTTTATATCACGCAATTCTGACTTTATATCTCACAATCCTGACTTTATATCTCGCAATTCTGACTTTATATCTCGCAATTCTGACTTTATATCTCGCAATTCTGACTTTATATCTCGCAATTCTGACTTTATATCTCGCAATTCTGACTTTATATCTCGCAATTCTGACTTTATATCTCACAATCCTGACTTTATATCTCGCAATTCTGACTTTATATCACAAAATTCTGACTTTATATCTCACAATTCTGACTTTATATCTCGCAATTCTGACTTTATATCTCGCAATTCTGACTTTATATCTCACAATTCTGACTTTATATCTCACAATTCTGACTTTATATCTCGCAATTCTGACTTTATATCTCGCAATTCTGACTTTATATCTCACAATTCTGACTTTATATCTCACAATTCTGACTTTATATCTCGCAATTCTGACTTTATATCTCGCAATTCTGAGCTGCTATTTTCTATTACAAACATGATTTCAACACCATTAAAACAATGTAAAGCAAAAAATATAAAAATACTAGTCAGAAAAATCTGTTTTTTTTTTAATTGGATCAGTTTTATTTCACTGAATATCATAATGATAAATTTTATTCAGAGGCCCAAACTGAGAAAAAATATGCAATTTAGTGCAGATGCTGATATTTATATAGTATGGACAAAAGTAAAATGAAATTCTGATGCTTTTAATGTAAATGAATGAGATATTTATAACAGTATAGCATATTCTTACATAAAATACAGATAAATATCAATCTGCCAATAATGTGTCTTAGTAAGATGACATTTAAATGCTTAGTTTTATGATCAAATCTCTGTAGTTTTAGTTCCAGATTCAACTGTTGCACTATTTTACCAGCCACTCTAAGCAAAAGCATTTCTCATCAAATGTCTTACGAGTGTGACAGTGACTGTTAGATAGCCTGGATGATGTAAATGAATTACCTGGCCAGCCCTTCCTCATAGAGATAGATCAGGAGAGGGTCGTATGAGGTCACCAGCACATACAGACGCACGTCAAACTTAAAATCTGAAGATGCAAAAGAAACCAACTGAATGTAAAAACATTCGTTATACGTAACGAGTTGAATCCGTGAGTGTTCGTGCTGTAGACTCACCGTCAATCAGCAGAGGATTGCTGATGTACCGTGACACCAGGATATTCTCTTCCAGTGGGATCTGACTCGGCTGAAACACCAAGCATGAGTTATTAAGCAGTGCAGGACAAAACTGGCAGTAGCATGTTAGCGTCCCATGATAAACACTCCACTTTATGCAGAGCCACATCAACCAAAACTCAAACCAAACAGAGTTTGCAAGCAAAAAGGTCAATCCAAGAGCTGTGAATGATTTTCTCTTTGTCTTTTGTTGTTTGGTGAAATCGTCAGCAGGTTTATTACAGCTTTAAGACCCAATGCAGACCTAATACACATCATCATATTTTCTCCCAACTATGTACGCCTATTAAAAGACTAGGATTTTAGAAAACCATTTAAGACATTTTAAGATTAACCGTGTTTAAGTAAATACTCTACAAGCCAGTCATTTTGGCGTATGTTTATGTGTATTTGATCGTTTAGATATAAATATGTAAATGTATTTCAAATACATTTTAGTATTTTTATTATTCACTAGGGTAGACATGCAATTTGCAACAAAAGTGGACACAAAAGGAGGAAACTTTAGAGATTCAATTTTATCAAATAAAATAAAAAAAACTTGTAAATTTGGTTATAATTCTCAATGCACAAAAAGAATTCTGATTCAATGCAAGCAGATCTACAGTGGGGCCAAATATATTTAGTCAGCCACTGATTGTGCAATTTCTCTTACTTAGCATGATGAGAGAGGTCTGTGATTTTCATCAAAGGTACACTTCAACTATGAGAGACAAAATGAGAAAAATAATCCAGGAAATCACATTGTAGGATTTTTAAAGAATTTATTAGTAAATTGTGTATTTGGTCAATAACAAAAGTTCAACTCAAAACTTTGTAACATAAGTTTTGTTGGCAATGACAGAGGTCAAACGTTTCCTATAAGTCTTCAGCAGGTTTGCACACACTGTAGCTGGTGTTTTGGCCCATTCCTCCATGTCGATCTCCTCCAGAGCAGTGATGTTTCGTTCCACATATTTTCTATGGGGTTGAGGTTGAGGTCTGGAGACAGGCTAGGCCACTCCAGGACCTTGAAATGCTTTTTACGGAGCCACTCTTTCGTTGCCCGGGTGGTGTGTTTGGGATCACTGTCATGCTGGAAGATACAGTCACGTTTCATCTTCAAGGATCTCACTGATGGAAGGAGGTTTTGACTTAAAATCTCACGATACATGGCCCTGTTCATTCTTCCCTCAACACAGGTCAGTTCTTCTGTCCCCTTTGCAGAAAAACAGCCCCAAAGCATGATGTTTCCTCCCCCATGATAGGCTCTATGCACGAACCCTGCTGACGTGTGTTCGAACGAATCTCAGTCAGCGTCTTTACTTCCGGAAGCGCGTTCTGTAGGCCAAGTGTATAGGCGGCAAAACTGTAATAAAATCCGTTTTCTCAGAAACGGAGACAAAGATTTTAGAAACGCTGATTCGCTAGTCGAATTTCATACGATATGAGAGAATACTAACACTCAAAGTTGTTGATTTGGCTCGAAATATATAATTTAAATAACTTCTCTTTTTTACTCTTGCGTGACAGCTAACTGCCTCACAGTGTTGTTAACATCATTCACGTTAACCGCAGGACGTTTTTATAAACAGCGAGTGTAATTTGACACTATCTCCACCTATAGCAAAACCGGCTTATGACCATAGACTGACGCAGCACCGGAAGTGAGTGGGCGTGCTGAGACAAATATGGAAGCGATCGTGCATAGAGCCTATTCACAGTAGGTATAGTGTTCTTGGGATGCAACTCTGCATTCTTCTTCCTCCAAACAAGACGAGTTGAGTTTTTTGACCACATGATACTCTCCCAATCCTCTTCTGGATCATCCATATGCTCTCTGGCAAACTTCAGACGGGCCTGGACATGTACTGGCTTAAGCAGGGAGACACGCCTGGCACTGCAGGATTAGAGTCCCTCTCGGTGTAGTGTGTTAATGATGGGAGCCTGTGTTACTTTGGTCCAGCTCTCTGCAGGTCATTCATCAGGTTCCTCTGTGTAGTTCTGGGATTTTTGCTCACCGTTCTCATGATCATTTTGACCCCACGGGATGAGATCCCAGATCGAGGGAGATTATCAGTGGTCTTGTATGTCTTCCGTTTTCTTACAATTGCTCCCACAGTTGATTTTTTTCACATCAAGCTGCTTGCCTATTGTAGATTCTCCCTCACTCTTCCCAGTCTGGTGCAGGTCTACAATGTTCTTCATGGTGTCCTTTGACAGCTCTTTGGTCTTGGCCATGGTTGAGTTTGGAGTGTGACTGTTTGAGGCTGTGGACAGGTGTCTTTTATACAGATAACGGGTTCAAATGGGGCCAATAATACAGGTAACGAGTGGAGGACAGAAGAGCTTCTTAAAGAAGAAGGGTAACACTTTATTTGAAGGGGTGTGCATAAGACTGACATGACACTGTCATAAACATGACATAACACCTGTCAAGAACATGAAGGAGTCTTTATGAATGTTTATGACTGTTGTCATTAAGTGTCATTCGGTAAATTATGACACTTTTAATGCAAAGTTGACATTGTTTAAAATGTCTTTGTTATGACAACTTGACATTAACCAAGAAATCATAACCTGTCACAAATATATCATAACAGGTCTAATTATCAAACTTAAAGAAGTTATTTAGCTTTGTGTTAACATTACATTACCCCGTCATATGTTATGGTTGGTTTTAACTTTGACCGTCATGACACCATTATAACTGTGTCATGAATATTTTACTTGTCCTCAGGTAAAGTGGAACACATTGTACTAGTTATAAAGATGTCATTAAGGGTTATTACACTGTCAAATGCTTTAACAACAGTGTCATTAATATTTCCCCTTACCTCAAGTAAAGTGGAACACGTTGGACTAGTTATGATTTCTTGGTTAATGTCAAGTTGTCATAACAAAGACATTTTAAACAATGTCAACTTTGCATTAAAAGTGTCATAATTTACCGAATGACACTTAATGGCAACAGTCATAAACATTCATAAAGACTTCTTCATGTTCATGACAGGTGTTATGTCATGTTTATGACAGTGTCATGTCAGTCTTATGCACACCCCCTCAAATAAAGTGTTACCAGAAGAAGTTACAGGTCTGTGAGAGACAGAAATCTTGCTGGTTTGTGGGTTACCAAATACTAATTTTCCCCCATAATTTACAAATAAATCCTTTAAAAATCCTACAATGTGATTTCCTGGATTTTTTTCTCATTTTGTCTCTCATAGTTGAAGTGTATCTATGATGAAAATTACAGACCTCTCTAGGAGAAGTTGCACAATCAGTGGCTGACTAAATACTTTTTGCCCCCACTGTAAATGTAATGCTGCAATCAACACTTTTCATACATTTTCACATTTCACTTTGATCGTGACAGCCATAATAGATTTAGATGAATTGTGTAGGGGTATTTTTTGCTCTGTTATCTTGAATTTGGCGGTTATTTTTGCCCCAGGCCCATCTGTAGCGTATTCCCTTAATCACTTACATTGCTGACCAGGTAGATGCCTCTGCCCCTGGAGGACGCCACAGGTTTGATGATCCACGCTCCCTTGTCTTTGCTGAAGGAGCCTGAGGTGAGGACAGAGAGAGAGTGTGTTATTAAAGCCCATGTTAACAGTCAAACACTCATCGAGTGCTGACAGGACAGAGATGTGCCCACTCACTGCTGAATTCCTGGTACTCGGTAGGAAGCACAAAGGTCTGGGGCACGATGTGGAAGTTTTGAAAGCCGTGGGTTTGCTGCATCCTCTGGATGTTTTTGTAGAGCCGGTCTTTCCGCGTGAGCTCGAAAGACCTGGAAAGCAACGGGAGCGTTGACCGTAAGTGCTGAGGGTGAGGTTAGCGCCTGAGATACATAAACCCTTAAAACAACACCGCAGCGCCAGCGCATGTTCGGTTTGATCTATTGCGCGGTTTCTTCCAAACAAAATGTGCTCGGCTCAAACTGCCAATGAATACATGCCGTCCGCCCGCTTGGAAGGCCGGTGGTGTCGACGTTGTTGTTGCAGAGTGAGAGTGTGTGTGACTCTGGTAACTGATTATCATGTGCGCACCACAAACTAGTGTTTGTTTAAACACCAGCAACTTTCCAATGAAAGAAACGTCTCACAAATCACCTGCGAGTCCTAACAGATGGTTAACTTTAAAACCTTTCGCGTATCCATTAAAGAAAAGGCCAGCCCATAATGCACTGCTTGCTTAAAATCCATAAAAGACGGTGGACAAATTGAGCTAAATGCTTACATATCTATATAATCACCAATATCAGATCTTAAATGCCACGATCTATCTTTTACTGAGCTGTTTTTAGCTGATGTGAGAACAAAACATCCTTAAACATTACTTAACCCTCTGGGGTTCTTCGGGTCAATAATGACCTGAAGCGTTTCAATAAAAAAATTTTAAAAATCGTAGCTTCTTCGGAATGGTCCGAAACTTGGTGACTTTATTGGTACTTGGTATATGAACACCCAAAAAAATTGGGGACAGGATTTGAAACGTCTAAGTGGTCGTAAAAAAAAAAATAGTCACACTCAGGACCTTCGGGTCAAAAATGACCCGCATGGGAAATGAATGGGAAATTGGCAAAAATGTGAAAATACTGAGTTTTTTTGTGCGTACAATCTACAAATCAGCAATGATCTTGAAAAAAAGCACACAACAGTGAAGGAGTGAATCTATAAAACATCAAGAGTGCAAACAGACACATCCACACACACACACACACACACAAACACACCTTTATACACAAACACACCAAAAAATTCAGATTATACATGTGTTTTGCATTTTTAAAAAGCTCAGTTTGTCCATGAGATGGCATCCATTTAATTTCAAAAATTGCTTTTATGAGGCCTAGGCTTGACTCTAAAATGAAATACAGCTTTAAAAATTTTTTTAAAAAAATATATTTTTTAAATATTTTTTTCTATTATATTCAATGGGGGAAAATTTGGTCATAATTATTGCATTCATACTAATTATAGTTTGTTTTTGTTTTTTTTTGAAATTTTCTCAAAACACCAAAAAAGAAAAGAAACAAATATAAAAACAAGTAAAAAAAATGATGATTTTCTTTTTTAAATATGAATCCCGCCCTTTGGGTCAATTTTGACCCGAAAGTCCCGAGTGGGTTAAAGCATCTCCTATCCAATAAGCTAATTATGTCCTATGTTCCTTTTGATATGACAAAGTTACAACTTTGTGTCAATTTTATCATGAAATTCAAACAATGAAGGTCATTTTGAAGCTTTGATCAGCAAACATACACATAGAAAAAACATATGTACATATATACAAATTTGGTCACCGAAGCATGCTTGCAAGAACCAATGAGGTTCATTCTCGTGTGTTACCCCACACGTTTGAGCTTCAGCAAGAACCGAACTGTAATGACATTCACACTAGGGCTGTCACTTTTGTGAAAAAATCCTGAGTGTTCATTGACGTCTAAAGACGTTTCCATTTTCAACACCAAATACGGGCAAATCCACGGACACCTAACAGGCGTTAGGACGAGTGTAAAGAGGCGCTCGAGACGCACAAGTCAGCAATATTTCTGATGATTTATTGGTGGAGTTTCAGCACAATGACAAACAGGAGCGCAACATTCAGGGATTGAGATTAACAATCGACTCGACAAATGTGGGAAAAAATGAACTTTGGCGGGAAACGCTGTCCAATCACGAGCCAATCTGGCGTTTCTATGTTGAATGACGAATCTGAGCGGATTTAGCGCAAATACGCAACTCGTGATCCTCATGATATATTAAATACAGCGTATCGCAGAATCTGCTCATTTCTGGCTTACGTGAACACACACACACGTCACTACACAACAAATAACGGCGCACTTGTTCACTTGCATTGAAGTAATAGCGAATATTAAAAAGCATCACACATTTTTGGTTAAAATAAAAAAGAAAGGCCATTAAAAGATTCCCTATTTTCGCTTATGAAACTTGTGTTGGTTGGTCCGATCGATTGAGCAATCTATTTTCGAGTGTAAAGTGACAGCAATAATACACACCTGGGAAAGTGGTTGACTTTCTGGAAATCCTGCAGAGAGCGCAGAAGGTAGGGCTTCAGGTGCGAGCCAGTCCACATCAGGTTAAAGTCATTGCTATTTGGATGCACCTAAACAGAAAACAATATTATTTTAGGTCAGGGTCATGAAAAAGATACTATTTTCAATGCTATTTACATTTGAGCTTTATTGTATTGAGCCCCCATAAACACTAACCACTGTGTTGGAGCTTAGCCTGAAGAAACTGAATTGCAGGTTGAATCCTTAATACTTGTGTTGCTAAACTGAACTGAGATAACATCAACCAATGTGCAGTGTACAAGCAGAGTGCACGGTGCTGAATCCCACAATGCAATGCGTTTGACTTCACCTTCCATTGACAAATAAACCAGTAGCCAAATCAGATGTGATTTTAAATCTCTTTTTCTGGACTAATAATGATTATTTCATCAGACTGACAAAGTTTTCTAGCCTGACTTCGTCATACTCATATTCTAACGAACTTCCCGTCCAAAACATGTTGTGGGCGGAGTTCGGGCTGGCATCCTTTCTGCAAACTGTATGCAAAACAAAATCTATATCCAAGATGAGAACTGGACAGCAAGCATATAGTGTATATTAACATTTCATTCCCTCACATCATGGATAATGTTTAAAGATTTACCTCATGGAATCCATGATTGACCAGCAGGCCACGCACAAGACGACTCTCTGTGCGCACAATCTTGAAGCCCAAGTTATATTTCTCTGTTAAAAATAAATAAATAAAATACCTCTCAAATTTACGATGTCGATGGGTGAAGAAAGCAATTTTTACTATGCAAGGATTGTCAATGAGGAAAATACATACCATACCCCGGTTGTAAGCTACTGTTTTATTGTTTTTAGTTTTTCTTGTTGTTGTTTGTGTTTTTCTTTGGTTTATGTTTCAAAAAAAATGTCTTACCACTAAGGGCTTTCAAGGAAAATCAGTTATGACTGTCTTTGAACATTGTATATATATATATATATACACAATGCAGTATAATAAATATATTATATATATATTAGTTTTTATCACATTTCCCATTCATTTCAATGTGGGGTCATATTGACCCTGAAGACCTAGGAAAAAAAACTGGGCTTGATTCGGTTGTTCTGAAGGTATGTAAAATACCCCCTGTATTTTACATACCTTCAGAACAACTGAATCAAGCCCAGTTTTTGTGTGTGTGTGTGTGTGTGTGTATAGATAGATAATGTATGAAAAGTCACAAAATCTTATTCCACTGAGATGAAGGGAACCTTTTTTATGAAGTAAAAGTTGATTGGGGCCATATAGACCCCATGACCCGATTGAGAGCTACACCTTTGACAAGTACGATCACGGCAAACATTCAGATCTGCGTTCTGACCTAGTCATGTATATGAACCTGTCTTTACAACACACATAGTGTGATTATTTCTGTTACACAATCATTCAGCTTATCACAGAAGATCTGGGGAAAAAGTTTACTTTATATAGTTTGGATATAAACACTGAAGCCTGCAGAGCGATCAAAATACAGTAAATCACCTTTTAAACAAAAGTAATAAATAAAAGACAAAGATTGTGTCAAATACACCATTACACAAATTAGGCGGCAACAAACGACTGCTAATAAAATGTATTTGTGTGCGTCTCAATCTCATAGTCAGGGCACTTATCAGAGATTCGTCAGTTATCAATAGCAAAATCCTTCTAGTGCACTAAAACGTGCGTGCCCTAAAAAATCCCACAATGCACTGTGAAATCCAGGCAGCATCAATGCTCATTATTTCCCACAGCGGAAGCTCTGACGGGTTTAGATTAGAGCCTGACCGTTAAAGGATTTTGAAGGCCATACGATACACGATGATATGATATTTTTTGGTTTTAAATTCCGATATTCCGATATATCGGCCGATATTATTTTACTTCAGAAATGCGCAACAAAACATTAACAGATTTCCCTAACATTAGTTATTTGTAGTTATTTACGAGTTTTAACTAAAATAATATGATAATGCATTTTAAAAAGAAACTTGTTAGGTGTTCAAGCACGAAGTGCTGAAAACCTATTGTATTTGCTAAAAAAATCCCCTAAAACGAATCGTGCAGCCCAAACCGTAAGGGCTGGAGCTCTGAAACTTTGTCAGATGGTAGGGCCTCAAATTGTGGAGAACCTATCAGAGTATGAGCCCGATTGGCCCATAGGTGGCGCTACAGCAACCAAAAGTACTAATTTGCCCATAACTCCTAGACCGTTTGAGCTAGAATCATGGTTTCAAAAATCGATGAGCATATGTGTCCTAACATGGTTAGGAAGCATGCTAAGTTTAGTGAGGATCGGATCATAGGATCGGATCATAAGTTTCTCCACAAAGTTTCGTGGTATTGTAAAAAAAGTATTGTATTAGTATTGGAGTATTGGATTATAGGCGGCCAATGAGTGGTGTTTTACTACCCGCTACTTTTTAAATTATTTTTTTTTTCACAATACTCAATTATAATTCATAGTATAACTTTATCAATTCAATTTTTTAACATTTACAACCACATTTAGTAAAAAATGACTTTGATCCTGAAGTTGAAAATGAGTGTGTGAACTAAACTGTAGTAAATCATATTTTAACATGATGGTAAATTATGATAAATCATTTTGGAACATGGTTAATTGTGTAATATCACACTGAAATGTAGTATATCATGATAAATCATGCTTGCTACATACAACTTAATGTCTTTTGATGCCTTTGTGCTTAAAGGCCTTAAAGGTCTGAACTGCTTGAACCCCGATAAATGCTGCTTGCAGCTTTAACTTTTATTTTATTTTTGAAATAGTCATTTGTCGGCCATTATAACTGCCGATGCCGATATTTTGGAAAATGCCTAATATCGGCCGATAATATCGGTCTGCCGATATATCGGTCTGGCTCTAGTTTAGATTTGGAAAAACAGCAAAACACGATCCTGCTCAAATTAATTATTAATTCACAGACGAAATGTTGCAGGTATACGCAAGTATTTATTAGTATGTACTTCACATAACTTTTATTAAATGTCCGAAAAATATAAGTTCTGCTGTTAATAATGACCCAATGTCATTGAATCATTCATTCCTGTGATTCGTTCAAAAAACACTTGATTCGTCAAGTCATAAAATAACCCTGTATAAGTGAATCATTGAATCATTCATTCAAACCGATTTATTTTTGAATAAAACAAAAAAAATTAATGAAATATTTTGTTAATACACTGCAGATATTAACATTATGTCCAGTAAACCCCCAGTAAATGACATATTACTTTAACCACTTTATGGACATCTTCAGTGTGTGCTTCTTTTACCGATATATTTAACGATATCTTTTGCATTTCTAATCCAAACAACCGTCAAACTTGGCACTGCACTTGTTCGCGCCCGTAGCATGACATCCGTCAAGTTTGAAATCCATCGGACTAACGGTTCGAGAAATTTGCGAATAACAGACACAGACAGACGTTCCTGTAATTTATAGATAGATCATTTCATGTTGCAGAATTGCAGTTTAATAATTGCTCTTGTGTTAAACGCAGTAATTCTCGGCGTCTGTACCTCCAACAGATTGGATGGCCACATCTTTGGACACAACGGCGTCTGCACAGAAGAGGATCACAGGAATCCTTTTACTGACACCGCTCCAGGTGACACACGGGAGCTTCCTATGAAAACACAGGTTAAAGCAAAGAGAACACTGCTGTTTCAGATCAATTTCACATGTTTATGATATTGAGGAATTACCAAAGACCCTTTTAAAGGAAGTCAGTACTTCACACACCGGCCATAATGGCAGGATCAACTCACATCTCATACTCCAATGGGTGAAATAAATACCAAAATCATAAACTGCTTGCCAAACTCACGTTTAAATACAATATTACAAATCAGCAATAAAATCTAACATGAACTGTCCCCTTAATGTTGTCTCTTATATATTTCAGGTTGGTTCAGCCATTGGATGACTTAAAGGGATACTCCACTTTTTTTGGAAATAGGCTCATTTTACCACTCCCCCAGAGTTAAACAGTTGAGTTTTACCGTTTTCGAATCCATTCAGCCGATTTTCTGAGATTTAGAAGAATATCAGTAACCAGACAGTTTCTGGTCTCATTGACTTCCATAATAGGAAAAAAAATATATACTATGGAAGTCAATGAGACCAGGAACGGTCTGGTTACTGATTCTAGATATCAAAAAAATCGGCTGAATGGATTCGAAAACAGTAAAACCCAACAGTTTAACTCTGGGGGAGTGGTAAAATGAGCCTATTTCACCAAAAAAAGTGGAGTATCCCTTTAATGGAAACAGTAATAGATCTGTACACTAGCTCTTAAAGTGACAGCAGCCTAATATGTGTCTGTCACTCATTGTGTTGTCAAAACAACGAAGGATAGCTTTAATTGTAAGGAATCAGGATTAATTGCCTAATTATTTAATTTAGTCACGAGTCAAGACTATCCGGTGTTATTTTACATTTGATTACTTTATTCAGTTACGGTAGTATTTCTGAATACTAGTGTTAGACCTACCCAAAAACATTTCTCTTTATTTATCTATCTCTATTTGTATCTTTATTATTCTACTGTATTTATTTGTGCTACTTATTTCAATTTAATTCAAAGATTCAAATCAAGCTTCCAAGTGCTATGTTAACTGACTACAAAATTACCCTATTGTAAAAAGCACGGTAACGTTTCCTTTTACAGTACAGTACTTACCTAGAAAGTACTGGCTAATATAAGGTAAGTACATGGAACAGGGTTAGGTTTAGGGGTAGGTTAAGGGTTAGTACTAGTTATTACCCAGTAATTACTAAAATAACTATATAGTATTTACATGGGTAACTGGATTGTGAAAGGAAGCGTTACCAAAAACACAATGACTGAGCAAATATTTAAGTGAGATAAATGTCATTAAAAAATTGTTTCAGGCAAAATTCAATGAAATTAAGCCCATGCACATGATAACTAATGTATATTTCGGGTCTTAAATCTAACCTGACCTTCATCCTTTTTGTCACTCTTAAAAGCATGACAAGGAGATCTGAATTAAGCTCATAACAGACGCGTGTGGAACATGTAGACTATTTGAGGACCGGCTGTTACTATTTCAGAACTGACTGCTCTATATTTAGACAAGATAAGCTGTGAATTCATGAAATCTATATGAAACGCACGCACGGACGTTTGCTGTTGTTGTGTGACTAGGTTTGCTCACTGAATATCTGAATATAATCAGCTCAAGATGAATAAAGCATTGTGCTTTAGTAAAGACACTTACTCTAGCTCATCTTCAGACGATGACTCTGATTCCTCCTTCTGTTCTCTAGCGGCTGGCATCTCGGTCTGTGTGTGTGTGTGTGTCAGCTCAATGGGTGTGTGACAGCACTCATCTCCAATCTTCTTAACTCATCTGCGAAACAATAAGCTTTTATTAGAAGGGCTGAGGTGCAATTTCTGTTATCTGTTCAGTTTTACTCTGCTTTAATTGATATCAAACTATATACAGTATTGCACTGTATTGGGTGAGGAATCATGCAAAGAAACAACAATAATGCGAGATTTAGCAACATAAATAACAAAATGAGTTAAAATGAAAGCAAACTACGACGGTACTAGATAGCAATCAAAGATAAAGGTTAAACCAAAGTTTAACTTTCATAGTTCAAATACAGTTATTATCTGAGACAATTATTTAGCACTTGTTTACTATGATAAACTGAAAGCACCTTCCAGTTTTTCATAATTCGCTGTTTGTAATGAATATACTGTGGGAAAGATGGGATTAGTTGTGTGTGACAAGAGAGTTCACTAGCTGTTAGCTAACCAAGCTAACTTGACTGTGATGTAAGACAGAGAATAAAGCGTTTGAATGTCTGACACAAAATATTATGACTTCGGAATCCAGTGTAATTAGTTTGATAATAAATGTAATTAGTAACATACCTGTTTGCGTTAATTGAGTGTTATTGGGTGTAATTATTAACTGTTAGCGCCATAGCCCACGCCAAAGCCTGACGGCTGTTACTATAACAACCAGCTGACAACCACTCTTAAGCGCATGCGCGTAAAGGTATAGACAACCGACGGGTGGCATTTTTGCAATTTTTATAGAATTTGTAATTCTGCATTGAACCGAGTAATCATGTAAAATTAATTAGTAATTTTAATTATGTATTTAGCAGAATTATTTCACACATGTAACATAAAAATGATTGTAGTACCTCACAATATTTCTTAAATGTTCCCGATTTATTAAAGATATAGCTATACCTTTGTTGCTAATGAATGATATACATAACCAAACAGCTCAAAATTCAACTTTTGTTTTCATAAATTCAAACTCAACACACCTCCTTTAGAAATCGTCAGATGTATAGCGCCCGTGATTGGATGGATCTCCTAGGAGTGGGCGGTCTTTTGAAGCACTGCCCAATGGGGTGGTGGTACGACGCGACGCGTTAGTTATCCGCGGTTTCTGATTGGCCGATGTTCATGTCCATGAAGCTGAATGTTGTGAACTTGTCGCGGTACGATGATAAGCAGGAGGAATACAGTGCAGTTTATGTCATAATTATACAGTTCAAATACTGATTGCTGAAGGTAAGAATATTTTTTACTAATGAATCGTGTCGTTTCTTTATAATATGTATAATGTCTATTGATGATCCAGTCTTGTTTATGGTTGCCTACACAAACCCAGCGAACAAAATATGTACTAACGTTTTGGTAAAGTTTCTATTTTAACACTATTCCTGAACGCCCCTAAACGTTCCAAACTGCCCATTTTTTGAATGATTTATTCTTGGTTAAACCTACATCCATTCCATCATTCTTCAAACGTTATGGGAACGTTCGTTTAGAATGTTCTCTGAACGTTCTGAAACTTTTAACAATTAAAAATATATATTAGACGAACTAGAATGTTTCAGGGAAAAAATCATTCCATGAACGATGTATTGATCATATTTGATAAATAATAAATTAATTAAAATTTAAATCTAATTTAAAATGGATTTTAATCTAATTTAAAATTAGATTAAAATAAATGAATAAAAGTGTGATTTGATAATGAAAACAGTTGTCTACTAAATACAAATAGGTTAAACTAGATAAAATAAATAAATAAAAAATTAAGTAAACAAAAATAATCATTACATTAATGTATTGCATAGAAACATAAAAAAAGTTACTTAATAAACAACGCATTTTATAATATAACTTTTTTACTGTATAAATGTGGAGTTTAGAAAAGCTTTTATAATGGGTTCCCTCCCTCACACGAGGATGCTCATATTTATGGCATCTATAAGATTAAAAAACCCTGCCATAGCATCATGAAAATATAAAATGTAACAGTAATTCATTACTATAGTATGAAAGTACCACGGTATCACCATGCTCTGCTATCATGAGGCCCTCCAGTGTCCTGTGTGTCGTCTCCTGCAGGTGTTCAGTGAAGGATGAGCCGTTTCCTGAATGTGTTGAGGAGTTGGCTGCTCATGGTGTCTGTGATCGCGGTGGGGAACACGGTGCAGAGCTTCAGAGATCACAGCTTCCTGTCCCAAAAACTCTACACCGGCACACCGGATTATGGTCAGCATACGACGGATACAGCACCTTTATTCATTAACTAACTTTAGAGTTTAACAGATCAGCATTACAGTTACATTTTCAATTAAAGGGATAGTTCACCCAAAAATTAAAATCAGCCCATGATTTACTCACCCTCAAGCCATCCTAGGCGTATATGAAATTAAAATAATTAAATTAAATTGAAATTAAAACAATAAAAGTGCATCTATCCATCATAAAAGTGCATCTATCCATCATAAAAGTGCATCTATCCATCAGAAAAGTGCATCTATCCATCAGAAAAGTGCATCTATCCATCATAAAATATGATATGTCATCATAAAGTGCATCTATCCATCAGCAAAGTGCATCTATCCATCATAAAAGTTCATCTGTTCATCATTAAAGTGGATCTATCCATCATAAAAGTGCATCTATTCTTCATAAAAGTGCATCTATCCATCATAAAGTGCATCTGTCCATCATAAAAGTGCATCTGTCCATCATAAAAGTGCATCTATCCATCATAAAAGTGCATCTATCCATCATAAAAGTGCATCTATTCTTCATAAAAGTACATCTATCCATCATAAAAGTGCATCTATTCTTCATAAAAGTGCATCTATCCATCATAAAGTGCATCTGTCCATCATAAAAGTGCATCTATCCATCATAAAAGTGCATCTATCCATCATAAAAGTGCATCTATTCTTCATAAAAGTACATCTAATCATCATAAAAGTACATCTATCATCATAAAAGTACATCTATCCATCATAAAAGTACATCTATCATCATAAAAGTACATCTATCCATCATAAAAGTACATCTATCATCATAAAAGTACATCTATCCATCATAAAAGTGCATCTATCATCATTAAAGTGCATCTATCCATCATAAAAGTGCATCTATCCGTCATAAAAGTGCATCTATCCATCATAAAAGTGCATCTATCCGTCATAAAAGTGCATTCTGTCCATCATAAAAGTGCATCTATCCGTCATAAAAGTGCATCTGTCCATCATAAAAGGTGATAGAATGTCATATACACATAGGATGGGTTCAGGGCGAGTAAATCGTGCTAATTTTTTGGTGAAGTATCCCCATCTACTGTCCTTTTACATCGATACAGAAAGTATTTGGATGCAAATACATGTTATTGTGTGTGTGTTTGTGTACATAACGTGTGCTGCTATAAACGAGAGGGTTTGTCTTATTCTTTAGTAAACGGTCTTCAGGCGAGAACCTTTGGTATATGGACCCTCCTGTCCTCCATCATCCGCTGCGCTTGTGCCATCGACATTCAGAACCGAACGTAAGGATCCTCGTGTGTGTGTGTGTGTGTGTACTGTGCTGGAATCAAGCTGACGCTCCTGTCTGCCCCTCCCCCAGACTGTATCACGTGACGCTATGGACATTCGTTCTGGCTCTTGGCCACTTCTTGTCGGAAGCGTTGATCTATAAAACCGCTCCGTTGACCATCGGGGTCATGGCACCGCTCATTGTAGCAAGTGAGTGAGTTCTACATCAAGTCTTGAATCAGGATACTTCTATGTGAATATACAGTAAAGGGTCATTTATTCCTGTGATCAAAGCATCATTACTCCAGTCTTTAGTGTCACATGACCCTTCAGAAATCACTCTAATATGAGGATCTGATGATCAAGACACATTTACAGTGTATATGGAAGCTTCAAACTTGTTTCCGCCACAGAATAAAAATAAAAAAAAGGTAATTGCTACTTTTTATTTCACACAGGGTCTATACAATTTTCACTTTTTAAGGTCTGAAAATGTCTTAAAATCTGAAATTTACGATAAGGAGGTCTTAAATTTCACGTCCGGACCTTAAATTTTAAAGTAATGACTAAAAGTTAACAAAAATGCAATGACTTTGTCAACTAAAACTAGACTAAAACTATGAAAGACAAAATTACTAAAATGTGATGAAGACCAATAAGCATTTTCAACTGAAGACTAAAACAAAAATGACTGCCAAAATTAACACTGTCGTGTCGTGCTGAATATTTTCCTTTTTATTTTTAATTTTTTTTGTCGTGGTAAAGTCTTAAATTTGCCTTTTAGAGGACTTAAAAAGGTCTTAAAAGTCATTAAATTTGCTGTTAAAAAATGTGCAGATACTCTGTCACAATTCTGAGGGTTTTTTCTCACAATTATGAGTTCACATCTCTCAATTCTCACTTTTTATCTCAGAATTGTGTGATATAAAGTCAGAATTGTGAGATATAAAGTCAGAATTGTGAGATATAAAGTCAGAATTGTGAGATATAAAGTCAGAATTGTGAGATAAAAAGACGCAATTATCCTTAAAATGTTTTCTTCTGTGGCGGAAACAATCTTGTTCCATATATATATATATATATATATTAGGGCTGTCAAATGATTAATCGCGATTAATCGCATCCAAAATGAAAGTTTGTGTTTACATAATATATGTGTGTTTACTGTCTATAATTATTTTGTATATATATATAAATACACACATATGCATGTATATTTAAGAAAAAAAATATTTACATGTATATTATATTATTATTATTAATAATAATTAAAAATATTAAAATAAAATAAAAATATATTATTATTAATAATAATAAAATTATTAATATTAATATTTATATATTATATAAATTATATATACATTTATATACAGTATATACATGAAAATACTTCTTAAATATACGTATACAAGCATGTGTGTGTGTATTTATATATATATAATAACTATACACAGTCCCCCCACATATATTATGTAAACACAAACTTTTATTTTGGATGCGATTAATCGCGATTAATCGTTTGACAGCCCTAATATATATATATATATATATATATATATATCAATATTGTCATATCTGTTACCATGAATACACTGAACACAAGAAATGCTGTTCTTTTGAACTTTCTATTCATCAAAGATCCTGAATCCTATTTTTAACACTGATAATAATCATAAATGTGTCTTGATCATCAGATCCTCATATTCGAGTGATTTCTGAAGGGTCATGTGACACTGAAGACTGGAGTAATGATGCTGGATATTCAGTAATAAATTACACTTTTACTGTATATTCACAGCTATTTGAAATGTTGATAATATTTCACACATTTTTTTATCACATAAATGCGGCCTTGATGAGACTTGAATCAAAATCATTAAAATCTATTTGACCGGTATCACACTTGCAAACAGAATGACACCACATGGATGTACGTTGTAAGTAATTTGTGTCAGACTCTGACTTTAAAATATAGAAACTCCATATTTGAGAAATATTCACTGCAAAAAAAAAAATCAGCATGACTCTCCTCAGCCGTCCTGTTTTACTTTACTGTTGGACTGATCTAGAATCAGCACGGTCGTCTTGTGTGTCTAGGTGTCTCTATTGTGGGTATGTTGATCGGCTTCCAGTGTATCGTTGAGCCGCAGGAAGTGATGGGATCTCGTCAGAAGAAGAGGAACTGAGTGATGTTCCCTCATCATCGCCGCTGACACCTGACGCGGTCCGACGGGTCAGCGGTTCAGTCTGAACACAGTTCAGTCCGGTCCTGCCGCCACATATAAGGCCCAAACGACCCTTTACAGCATCGGAATCAGTGTAATCATCTCATATGGTTGTTTAAAGTTGAATTATCTGAACGCAAGTACATTCGAGTCATTTTTAAGCTTTTATATTTGTAAAATAGTGCTGTTATGAAAATGGTGAAATGAACTTTTATACAGGTGAAACTTTGAATGTCGTGCAAAAGTATTTCAGTAATTCAAATTAAAAGGTGGAACTAATATATTTAGTATTTATATACATATGCATGATGATAATACTTTCAGGGGGCTGACATTTCTGTGTTTTTATGTAATATTCTAATTTTCTGAGATTTACATAAGCCATAATCCTCAAAAGTGAAATATTAGGAGTGTGTTTCACCTGTATTTGAGCTTCTTCTGTGTCTAGATCTCAGCTACTGAAAGGTCTTCAGCCTCAGATGTGCATGAATGTTTATCACCGTTTAGAAATGACTCATCATACAAGACATGCTCACATCTGCATCATCACTCTTTATTATTGACTGTGAGATTCAATATACAACTATTTTATCTGTGTTATGTTCAAAATGTTGTGTAAAATACACATGAACTACATCTGCATACATTCATATCAACACACACACACACAGATACACGTCTACACACTGCCATCAGTTCTGCGACCGTCATCTGATGAAAATCACAGAAAACTACAGTGTAAAAATACATTTTTTTAGGTAAATTCACTTTTTTTTTAGCTTCGGTGTTTCTGTTGAGCTTGGCTTGTTTGGCGGATATTTGAAGCCGTGTGAAACGAATAAATGTAAATGATCTTGAGTAACCGTCATGTTTTGTGACGTCATTGTGTACAAAGCATATTGTTAACAGGAGTCGGCACAAAAACTTAGTGAGTATTTGTGTCTGGTTTCCAGTCTGAATATCTAAATTCTTAAATCACTACTAGATGAGTAAAATGCAATACGAAATGATGTCTTGTTTTCTGAAATTAAGTGATTTGTTGCTTTAAAAAAGCTAAATGATCTGCCAATGAGGTAAGAAAAATAACGTTAATTCAAACAGAAGCAAGATTATTTTTTGTACTCCATTGGCAGATCGTTTAGCTTGTTTTTAAAGCAAAAACGTACTGGGACTTTGTGTAACTTTTTATGTAATTTATTGTTTAAAATCACTATTTTTATTCGTAAATATGGTGTACCTCTGCTAGTTATCTGACTTATCCTCATAAACGAAGACTTTATTATCTTTATGTTAGGGCAGTGAAACGATTAATCGCGATTAATTGCATCCAAAAAGTTTGTGTTTACATAATATATGTGTGTGTGGTGTGTATAATTATTTTGTATATATAAATACACACACATGCATGTATATATTTAAGAAAAAATGTGTTATTAATATATCAAATATTTATGTTTAATACTAATTTTGTATAAGTATATACATGCAAATATTCCTTAAATACATGCATGTGTGTGAATTTATGTATACAAAATAATTATACACACCACACACACATATATTATGTAAACACAAAATATCCTTTGGAGTTGAGTAAAGAACCGTATGCTACAAATATAGAAGAGTGTAGACGGACTCCATCTGTGACTGCGCTTTAAATTTATAATGAAAGAAAACATTTGTATTCCACCATAATATAAAATAATAAAAAAGGCAATTGCAACTTATCTAAAAACTCAGAATCGAGAGGGAAAGAAAGTCTGAATTGTGAGATGTAAACTTGCAATTGGAAGAAAAATGTTGCAAGTATGTACATTTATAAGTAGGGTTGGGTATCGAGAATCGATTGGGACCGGGACTAACTTTACGTTTTTCCCGGAATTGTTCAAAAGTTAAAATTTCGATTCCTAGTTTTGATATTCCAACCCGATCTCACGACCAAGTCGTACGAATTCGACGAATGATTAAAAAGTGGCTAATTCGTAACAATTCATACGACCTCACTCATACAAACTAGTATGATTTTGCTAAATCGTTCATATTTTACGAATTGGCCAATTCATATGAATTCGTACGAGTGACCTACCCCTGACCCCGCCCCTAAACCTACCCATCACGTGGGTTTAGACAAATCGTACAAATTCGTACGAGTGACGTCGTACGAATTAAACATTTTTTAATCATTCGTCGAATTCGTACGAATTGGGCGTGAGATAGTGTTGGATATTCACCGTCCGCCGAGCAGAAGAAGAAACCGCTGAACAACACCAATGAAGAAGCGTCTACCGGAAGTGTTGGCGTAGCCGCGCGAGTCGAACATGAGTAGCTTACGTCGGCGGTCCAAAGTGTGGCTTCACTTTTCTAAAAATAACGAAATCTCGGCAAAATGCAAAATTTGTGACAAAAAAGGAGTATTTCCCTTTAGAAAGGAGTATTTCCTTCAGAAAGACCGTTGGTTAGCAAGGTTAGCTAAACTTTTTTGACCCTGCCTCTGAAAAAAGAATCGGAATCAAGAATCGTTCAAATTCAAACGATACTCAACCCTATTTATAAGTCTATACATTGTGTTATATTGCCCTGGCATTTATATATGTTTCTATTGGATCAAAAAGCGTCCATCAGTCATGCATTCCTGCTGCCGCTACATTCATTAACCTTTGCATATGTTCTGATTCGTCCTCTAGTCTGAGAGAAGTGTACCGTACGGTTGTCGGGTCACACGTCCTCCACTGATCACATGTACGGTGTACATTTTAGGACGTCCTCAGACCTCAGACATATGAAGACAAGGCATCATGCCTCAGACTAAAAGGCTTCAGTTATTGGACAAAACGGCATCGCGCCTCAGACTGAAAAGCTTCAGGTCTCAGGAAAAACAATGTCAGGTGTCAGGTCTCGTACAATTAGGCATCAGACAAAACAGCCTCAGACAAAAAGGCATCAGGCAAAACAGCCTCAGACTAAAAAGCATCAGGCAAAACAGCCTCGGACTAAATTGGCATCAGGCAAAACAGCCTCAGACAAAAAGGCATCAGGCAAAACAGCCTCAGACAAAAAGGCATCAGGCAAAACAGCCTCGGACTAAATTGGCATCAGGCAAAACAGCCTCAGACAAAAAGGCATCAGGCAAAACAGCCTCAGACTAAAAGGCATCAGGCGAAACGGACTCAGATGGAGTTTGGAGGTTCGCATTGCCCCGCCCCTTGTGACGTCACGTGTACACGCGGTTCATAGCTCGAAAGAACCAAAGAACGCTTTACTTTACAATAGTTTGAACATATTATGTCATCTAACATTTTAAACGTGCAAATTAAACTCGCGAAATGCATGTTCTCTTCTGCATACAACGTAATAAGTGTAACATTTAATTAGAGCATATATATATCACTAAGATTTTTTCTAATGTTGTAAAGTGTAATGTATTCCTGTGATTAAAGCTAAATTTTCAGCATACTCCAGTGTCACATGATGATCCTTCAGAAATACTATAATATGATTTAATGCTCAAGAAACATTCATTATTATTATCAATGTTGAAAACAGCTTACAGTGATTACAGAAGATTTTTTCCAAAATCTTCGATGAATAGAAAGTTAAAAAGAACAGCATTTATTTAAAATAAATTATTTTTTAACATTATAAATGTCTTTACTGTAACTTTTGATCAGTTTAACTCATCCTTGATGAATAAATGTTCTGATTTATTTTATTTATTTCCCCCCAAATATAAAATAAAAATTCTTACTGACCCCAAACTTTTGAACGGTAGTGTTTAATGTTACAAAAGCTTTAGATTTCAGATACATGATGTACTTTTGAAAGATTCTTTTGTTCTTTTGCTGTTCTCTCTTCAAAGAATTTTGAAAAAAAAATGTAGGCCTACACAACGGTTTTCAACACTGATAATCATAATGAATGTTTCTTGAATGTTACATATTTCCCAATATTACTGTTTTTTTATCAAATAAATGCAGCCTTTGTGAGCAGAAGATACTTTTAAAAACATTTTGAAAATCTTAGTGTTAGGCTATAGGCCTATCATTCATAAATGTTTTAATTAAATGTTACACTTATTTCATTGTATGCAGAAGAGAATATGCATTTCGCGAGTTTAATTTGCACGTTTAAAATGTTAGATGACATAATATGTTCAAACTATTGTAAAGTAAAGCGTTCTTTGGTTCCGCGTGTACACGTGACGTCACAAGGGGCGGGGCAATGCGAACCTTAACTCCATCTGAGTCCGTTTCGCCTGATGCCTTTAAGTCTGATGCCTTTTAGTCTGAGGCTGTTTTGCCTGATGCCTTTTTGTCTGAGGCTGTTTTGTCTGATGCCTTTTAGTCCGAGGCTGTTTTGTCTGATGCCTTTTAGTCTGAGGCTGTTTTGTCTGATGCCTTTTAGTCTGAGGCTGTTTTGCCTGATGCCTTTTAGTCTGAGGCTGTTTTGCCTGATGCCTTTTAGTCTGAGGCTGTTTTGTCTGATGCCTTTTAGTCCGAGGCTGTTTTGCCTGATGCCTTTTAGTCTGAGGCTGTTTTGTCTGATGCCTTTTAGTCTGAGGCTGTTTTGCCTGATGCCTTTTAGTCTGAGGCTGTTTTGCCTGATGCCTTTTAGTCTGAGGCTGTTTTGTCTGATGCCTTTTAGTCTGAGGCTGTTTTGCCTGATGCCTTTTTGTCTGAGGCTGTTTTGTCTGATGCCTAATTGTACGAGACCTGACACCTGACATTGTTTTTCCTGAGACCTGAAGCTTTTCAGTCTGAGGCGCGATGCCGTTTTGTCCAATAACTGAAGCCTTTTAGTCTGAGGCATGATGCCTTGTCTTCATATGTCTGAGGTCTGAGGATGTCCTAAAATGTACACCGTACACATGACTGATGTTCTGGCACATTCAAATAGGCTTCAATTGACGGGTTTCTTTGAAGGACTTCGACCTTCCATGATAATATAATATAATAATAATAATAATAATAATAATGTGATGTCCAGCATCAACAATCTGAACACTGAGATCTGAGACACTTACAGTATACTAGATTAATCACTTTAGGTCAGATCTCATCATGCAAACAGGATACATTTCCCAACACATTTATGAAATGCAACCATTTTTCGTGTTAATCGTTCATATAAGCTTTCAAAATGTGTTTTACAAAGTTGTGTTTGCTGAATGATTCCCACTGAGTGTTGTGTGAGCACTGACCAGGACATCAGCAAATGAAGGAAACTTTGACTTGAGCAGCTGCGCAGTCATTATTCACCGATGGACATCATGACGTTTCCTTCCGTACATCTTAACCTATTTTACTGGGAACGGTTTTCCGTCGTGGGAATGCATGGATGAGTCCTGAGCAGGAAAAAAAGATACGTAAATTTAACCAGCACTTCCTAAAATGATTTTAATGAAATCTACAACATAAAAATGCACCGAAATAACAAGGAAACGTAATGTCAAGTCAAACGTATTTGAGATTACACACTGTTTCATTGTGGAATAACTGCATGCCTCTTAGTCACGTTTATCAGATTAGAGCTGTGCGCTAATATAGTTCACATTTTGCGGGATAAAAGCAGGTTTTCTATAGTGTGTGTATGTGTAAAGTTGCTGTTGTCCACAGACACACATCTTGCTACATATTCTCATGTTTTGCAAAAGTTGAAGAAAAAATGAAAAGTGTTTTATCTAGTTTATTGTTTTAGGAATCTGATATGCTCTTTTTTATTTTGGAGACCTGTGTGTGTAGGAATTACGTATCTTTATATAGATGAGCTGCACCTTTCAGAGAGGAATCTGATCATAAGGGTGTCTTCAGGCAGATCACACTGTGTTAAATTACTGCATTTCTTCTGCTAAAGTCCAGTTAGGACATACTTACAGCGTTCAGCTCTGTCAGAGACGTGTGGTTGGCCTTCTGTCGCCGCAGGTCAGATTTTATAAACGCTGTGAGGCAGAGAAACAAATTCTCATTATTGAAAAGTCGTCAATTTTTACAGTTAATTTGCATTCACATGTATGCATCTGGAAGACGCTTTTTTCCAAGACATACACTTGATCATTTCATGCATTCCCTGGGATTCAAACCCATGACATTGGTGTTGCTAGAGTCTGAACTACAGGAATATCCTATTAATAATACCAACCCAGTCTGTACTTGAAGTCCCCATCATTTTATCCCTGAAAACTCATCTTTGATCACCAAAATTACACATTTAAAAATGTTTCATGTCTTAAAACATCTTGGATTTAACTTGACACCCTTGTCTCATTTAGTATATGGATATGAAAATGAGCCCCGCCTCACTGGTTGACGATCACACGTTGATCTGATTGGTTACAAGGTGGTTTGTGACGTCAGAAACACCAGCGTCTTTTTGGTTCACTGCAGTTTTAAGGAGGAAATACTCAGCAATGCTGACGACTTATGAACTTACACACGGTGTGTGTTGAAGCGGATAAAAACACCACATACACACATAAGCATTAAAACTTGATTTTCACCACTGGAAGATTTTAAAACACTTACACAATGACCATAGCGACATTATGGTTAATATGATGCCAGGTTTAATATGTAACACGGTGCTGAATAATAACTATATTAATGTACTACAGTTCATGCTACTCTTGAAGCTCATGAAACTACACTGAAAAATTATACTACGAATAAAAAAAATTGTTTTACATTTGCATTTTTATTCATTTAGCTAACGCTTTTATCCAAAGCGACTTACAATTACTATATATATATATGAAGAGTTCAGATGCAAAAGCCTCTAAATGCCATTTGAAATTTTCTTCTAAAATGACCATTTTTATCAAACTTGTATATTTAAGTTCAGTAATTTCACTTAAATGGCAATTAATAGGTAATTTCAATGCCATTAAAGTGAAATTACTGAACTTAAATATACAAGTTTGATAAAAATGATCATTCTAGAAGAAAATTTCAAATGGCATTTAGAGGCTTTTGCATCTGAACTCTTCATATATATATATATATATATCAGGTCGCACGCCTCTGGAGTGTCTTGCTCAGGGACACATGGGTGTCTCACAGTGGATTCGAACCCGGGTCTCTCACACCAGGGGCATGTGTCTGTTAGTGGTCACATGTTGAGTGTCATGTGACGAGTTTCTACCTGTCATGATGGAGCCGATGAAGAGGAACACACAGAGGAAGATGTTGCCGGCCAGTGTGCTGAAGTGATCCAGGACTTTGCCTTGAATGATGGTGAATGCGATCCCAAAAATCTGCACACATCATGAAGATCGTGAGCATGTGTGCCGGGAGCTGCCATGGATTTAGATGTGACGTGCATAAACACATTTTGGAAATGTTAACTTGTGAAAGCAAACTGAACCATGACAGAATGCAATATTGTAATAATTGAAAGGATTAGTTCACTTTCAAAATTAAAATGTCCCGATAATTTACTCTCCCCACATCATCCGAGATGTTCATGTCATTCTTTCTTCAGTGGAAAAGAAATGAAGGTTTTTTGTAAGTTGTTCAGAGAGGTTTGAGTGATTAAAGGGGGGGTTGACTGCGATTTCACTTTTTTGATTTTAAATAGTGTGTAATGTTGCTGATGGTGCATGAACAGTATCTGCAAAGTTGCAGCGCTGAAAGTTCAATGTAAGCAGAGATATCGTCTTTTAAAAACCAGGAAGTGTAAACGCCTACAAAAACGACTCGATTGGGACTACAACGGGTTATGGTACGTCACTAACCCGCACATTTGCATCAAACACTCCCTTCGGAATATGCAGGAAATGGCATGTGCATATTTCTGATTTTACGGAAGACAGCTTCCAGAATCTCCACGAGTTCAACACCGGATTCAACAAGAAACTGTTAATAAAACATGAAGCAGTTCCGACTTTAAAACCAGACCCAGATAGCAAACTGACATTGAATCAACGTGGAAACATGACATCGAAACAACGTTGATCTGACATTGTTTTGCTCATCGAATTAACGTTGAACCAACGTCAACGCGTCATTCATTCAAAACTAACGGAAAATCAACTTGAAATCAACGTTGTTTCAACGTTATGAAAGCAAACCAATTTTCAATTTTCATTTAGCTTTGAAGAATGCCGCGTCTGACGTTCCTTCAACGTTAATTCGATGAGCAAAATCAACGTTGTTTCGATGTCATGAGAGACGTCGTTTCCACGTTGATTCAATGTCAGTTTGCTGTCTGGGGAGGCATCAGTTGTTGGATCACAACCTGTAAGTAGGCGAAGACTTCATTTTAAATGTATTTGCATGTATAATTCCAGACGTAACGTTAGCCTGTGTTTTATTTTTTCAAATGCCAGCGCTGGCTTTATAGCCACTACTAGTTAGCCTATGCTATTTTGTGTCTACGACAAACGCGTACAAACATTATGGACCTGAATTTTGTATAAGTACTAATGTTTTAAACGTATTTTTCATGTATATATGCTTAATGACGTTATTTTCGATTTGATCAAGAACGTAAACTTGCCAACGCTGTTTGTGCTTAACATTAGTAGCCAGTCAGTTGCTATTGTTGCCAGTCAGATGCTATTGTATAAAATAAACGTGTATAAAGTTAAAGAAATTTAGCAACTTATCATTCAGAAACGTTTAGTAAGAGCCGTGTGTGGTGTGGTTCTGTTTGACTCGCTTCATCGCGGCTTTCTCGGTCTGATTCTGCCTCAAACTGATACTGTAGCTCGACACCATTATTTACATCTGGACCGGAGCTGGCGTTTCCCCGTTAAGGTAATAGGCGTTAACCTTCCGGACAACGTGAGCGACAGTTTAGCCAATCACAACACTCCCGCCCAAACGAACCAATCTGAGCCCACGACGTGTTTCTGAGGGAGTGTTTTCATAGAATCAGGAAGTCAACCGCTCGTTCAGGGGACAGAGGAGAGCGCGGCTGACGATAAAGGTGAAGTTTATGAAAAATAAGACTTTTAAAAAAAGAAAAAACACGAATTCATGTTATATTGCACCCCATAAACACAATCATGCAAAGAAAAAAAGCAGTCAACCCCCCCCTTTAAGTACTGTATCAGTATCTAACCTGACGAAAACGTATGTATTCAATGTTGTCCACATTATATTTCATCTGCAGCAGCATTGTGAACTTTTGCAAAAAGTTTCACCATTAACTTTTAAATGCATCAAATTGCAAAGGAGTCTCGGCATGAAAGACCCACGACTGGCAGGTGAACGTAATGTGTGTCGCATCACAGCGAGCGCAAGATGAGCGTTACTGGTTAAAAGTGTATGTTTATTTTTTTTAAATAAAATGACTGATGGTTCGTTTAGATCAGACTCTTATTCCAAAGCTGAGACTTTGAAGCTGCACTGAAACTCACATATGGACCCCATTGAAGACACTATATGGAGAAATCCTGGAGTGTGCTCCTCAGAAACCTTCATTTCTTTCCCACTGAAGAAAGAAAGACATGAACACCTTAGATGACGTGCGGGAGAGTAAACGATCAGGACATTTGAAAGTGAACTACTCCTTTCATAAGAACGCAGGCGATCTGCAGGTCTGGGATCAGAGAGTGTATGCATGACCTGTGCTGAGCAGTTGAGCAGTCCTGACGACGTTCCCTCCGACTCCGGGTACGTGAGCTCCACTGCAAACTCGAAGCCCAGCGGCAGATAACCCGTCATGAAGAACCTGATATTCATCACAATAGGGAAGAAAAGACTTTTGTTTCATGCTGACCTAACATATTTGAGCCCAATGCATGTTGCAGCTCTTACCCCAGAACTCCTGATGTGAGGAACACGACCCACAGATGACCCCAGTTCAGGGTGAAGGCGTAGATCACCATCCCCACAAACGACAGCAGATACACCGCGAGAGTCGTCTGCCTGGAGAGACAAAGACGAGGATAACAAGATGGACAAAAGTTTTAGCGAATGTTGTCCAGCTTTGTTGAAGCAGCTGCTCACCATTAGCCCTGTGGAAAAAGCATCATATACTACATGTGACAGTATAATAGTCCTACAGAATGTTGAACTCCGATAGTGATGATGTCATTTACAAAACATACTCATTGGGATGGTTTGATCTTTAATCTTGGCAGTGATTTGTCTTACATTAGGGGGACATAATAAGAAAAAAAACAATTCTAGAAGGATAAAATATATCATGGTATACACTCTTAGAAGAAAAGGTTCTATTTAGAACCTTAAAAGGTTCTATCAGCGCTACATATTTGGAACCCCTAAAAGGTTCTATACACTCTTAAAAAAAGGGTTCCTTGGGGTTCCGTACTTGGCCAAAAGAACCTTTTACCAAAAAAAAATGGTTCTATATAGAACCATTTTGGAGTTCCATAATATGAAGTGGGCGGTGGAACCATTTCTGGTTCTAAATAGAACCATTTCTTCTAAGAGTGTATATATCCATGCATGTTCTCAGAGTAAAACAACTGGAAAAACAGCGCTGGTTGTTCTCTTGATACTCAACAACGATTGAATCCAAAGGCGTGGGCGAAGCTATAATGCGTGTATTAAATCTCCTCAACCACTATCAATGTGAAGCGTCACATGGATGATGCGACAGCAGCCATATTGCGCCAGAACGCCACCACACACCAGCTTACTGGTGGAGAAGAGGCAGGTTGATAAAGCCAATTAGTACATATATATATGAAGAGTTTGGTTCCAAAACGCTATAAATCCATTTTGATGAATTTGAGTAAAACTGTGTTTTCTTTAGCAAGAAAATGGGAAGATGAAAAACACTATTTTCAGTTTCAAAATTTCACATAGAATTTGTAGGTTATAATATCAATAAAAAATTAAATCCATGTTTTGATTTTCAAAGATTTATTATAAAAACAGATTATTTTTTCCCCAAAATGCAATAAATCCATTAACTTATTTTTTTTTCAAAATGCAATTAATCAAAAAACTTTTATACACATTGAATTTCTTTTGAAATCCTATAAATCCATTGCTTTAATATAACAATATTCTGTAACACTTTAAGGGTACAGGTCATGAATTATCATGAATTCACGGATAAAATGAATCATGCATGAATTATGCATTCATTAATATCATCAGGAACTAACAACATTTTTTTTAACAGTTCAACATTTTTCATTCATGACTTCGTGAATGAACAACACCTTAATTAAAACATTAACTAAGATGAGCACATCATCATGAATTATGATTTATTAAGCATGATCTAACGTTACTTCTGCATATCGCTGTTGTCAACCTTGGGATGTCGCCGCTGAGCTTTTTTTGACGGCGATCAGCTGTAAAATGGCTCGGTCCTGCTCGGTTTTCGTTGACTTTGAATAAAACAACTGAAAGTTTTTCAAAAGATCCCTGGGGTCAGTGTGCCAGCGTGACAGAAGTTTGATGCTGTCGCATGAGAACAAGCAACAGCCGGCATTTCCGTTAGCCTACTGTTTACATTGCGTGAATGGTGCGTTATGATCGGTTAAGCGGATATGTTGCATTTTGCAGAAAAGGGAGACTGGCGTTTGTCGCGGTTTGGAAAGAAAGGGAGAAAACATTACATAATAACACGGCGGATATCGCATTTTACGTCAAATTAAACATTGTTTTGTATCTGGTCGGTATTGAAAAGTCCGATTTTTGCAGTAGGCTAACTCATTTTTTTTTAAAAATGGCGTTTATCGCGTTTTGGAACCAAACTCTTCATATATATATATATATATATATATATATATATATATATATATATATATATAACAAGGGCATGATGAACAAAGGCCACTGCGCAAATTTGGCTAGGATGCTGGGTTTTTTTGTGACCCCAGATAGTCAGGACCTCGGTTTAACGGTTGGTGCCGTGACCCGGATGATGCCGTGATGGCGCCATCCGGGTCACGGCACCAACCCTGATTAAACGCACCTGATCCAAACTAATCAAGTCCTTCAGGCTTATTTGAATCCTTCAGGTACTGTATGTGTGTTGGAGAAGGGTTGGAACTAAACTCTGCAGGACTGTGGCTTGACACCCTGGTGCAAAGTTTAGTTATGGGACATGTTTTGTCTCATGTCTAAAGACCAGCACAAATCCAAACATATTTCTAGGAAAAAAAACATGCATTTCATAATCATGACCTGCCTCGATAGAAAAACAAGATTCCTGTGGCTTTTATAGCTTTAGCGCCCTCTGAATAAACAATGTATTATGAAGTAGCGCAGTTTTGTACAACCACGCGTGAGAAACAGCCCGCTTCACCGCTACTGTTGAGATCTGCCGGGGGCGATTCTTACTCAAACAGGCCGATTACGAGTGCCAGGATGATGTGTGCTCATTGAATGGGCAGTTTTCAAACCAGCGCTTCACAAGAGATAAGAGACATAACTATAGTGAAGAATAACGGACACAGAAAGAACGCATTCACAGGCAAATATAAGAGTAACACCAACTAACAATATCAAGAGATGGATGCAACTCTGAAAACACAGACGCTAATCAAATCAACACTATAAAAAGTGGAATCCTCACTGTAAAAAAAGTATTGATGGTTTAATTTAAAAAGGTAAGTAACCTGGTTGCCTTATAATTTTAAGTTGATTGAACTGGAAAAATTGAGTTAATACAATGAAGGAGAATGATTTAATCATCAGAAACTCAAAATTATATGTTATCTGAACTAAATAAATTATTTAAGTTGATTTGACAAAAGAAAAAATGTTGTGATTACTACACTGTAAAAAATATTGTTGGTTTAACTTAAAAAAGTAAGTAACCTGGGTTGCCTTAAAATTTTAAGTTGATTGAACTGGAAAAAGTGAGTTAATACAATGAAGGAGATTAATTTAATCATCAGAAACTCAAAATAATATGTTATCTGAACTAAATAAATTATTTAAGTTGATTTGACAAAAGAAAAAATGCTGTGATTACTACACTATAAAAAATATTGTTGGTTTAACTTAAAAAAAGTAAGTAACCTGGGTTGCCTTAAAAATTTAAGTTGATTGAACTGGAAAAAGTGAGTTAATACAATCAAGGACATTAATTTAATTATCAGAAACTCAAAATGATAAGTTATCTCAACTAAATAAATTATTATAAAGTTGATTTGACAAAAGAAAATATGTTGTGATAAAAAATCTTGAAAGTGCTGAAATTGTTACCTTAATTGTTCTCTGAACATTCAAAACATGTTTTTAAATGTCTCAAAGGATATTCAAATTTCTCTCACTTGTTCAGTTTTAGTGCTGTAAAATCTGTGTTTAAAACTCTTATTGTTTACATGGGTTTTGATGCATGCACTCTAAAAAATGCTGGGTTGTTTTAACCCAATTTTGGGTCAAATATGGACAAACCCGAAATGTTGGGTTAAAAATGTAATATAAAAATTTAACCCAACGGCTGGGTCAGTCCATATTTGACCCAAAGTTGGGTTAAAACAACCCAGCATTTTTTAGAGTGTGTTCTCTGAATCAACAGTTTAACAGCAAAAAAAACTATTCTCAGTCAACACGAGGAATCCTGCACTTCTATAATAGTGCACTGACTGGTGTAATGTACTGTTGTGTCGAGAGAGAACAATAACTTCATAAATCTTCTACTGAGCATTGTGGCCGGGGGAAATGTTTGAATAAATTGCTCTTGAATAAATTAAATATGTATGGGAGTGTGTAAATAGCTGTCATTAAGAATTAATAAAGGTTTTAGCTCTATTTAATCTAGCTAATGTTGTTTAGTTGTGTTTTGTTCGTGTCACATTGAGGGTGATTAGTAGTCTTGGGCATTTTCTAATTTCAAGGTACATTCTCCTCCCAAGTGCCAATAGGAGCATTGGGGAAAATATAGTTCACCCAATCATTGACTCAAAGACTGGCCTGTTATATAATGAACATGTAACCGGTTAACTTTACTCATTGCAAGGGCCACATGTGAGTTTTGTTGAACATTGTGCCATTATTACCAATTGCTTGGCTATAGACCAAACATGTTGCGATTTACCGTTTATTGTTGGCATTCATTAAAGGGATACTCCACTTTTTTTGGAAATAGGCTCATTTTACCACTCCCCCAGAGTTAAACAGTTGAGTTTTACCGTTTTCGAATCCATTCAGCCGATTTTCTGATATATAGAAGAATATCAGTAACCAGACCGTTTCTGGTCTCATTGACTTCCATAGTATATTTTTTTCCTACTATGGAAGTCAATGAGACCAGAAACTGTCTGGTTACTGATATTCTTCTATATATCAGAAAATCGGCTGAATGGATTCGAAAACGGTAAAACTCGACTGTTTAACTCTGGGGGAGTTGTACAATGAGCCTATTTCCAAAAAAAGTGGAGTATCCCTTTAAGCGGTTTCACAGACAGGGCTTAGACTAAGCCAGGACTAGGCCTGGGAATTCAAGTAGCTTTTATAAATGTGCCTTAAAAACAATACTGGTGTGCATCTTGAGACAAAACAATAGCACTGACATATTTTAAGATATGCTTTCAGTTAAAACAGCTCAAACATTTTAAATGCATTTTAGTCTGGGATTAGGCTTATGCCTTGGCTATGAAACAATGCATTCATGCATTTAATAATGCTGACTTGAGTAGACTTTACATAAAGCTGTTAATCAAAAATCAACAGAAATATGTCAATGCTATTTTTTACTTAAAACACTTCAAATTTATTTAAAATCAAATGAATTCCATTACTTTTTCCATTGTGCAAAACTTGTAGTACATAAAATGTGTTGCAGTTTCTAGCTGAAATGGACATTAGTGGCAGCAACTACTTTCATTCATTTTCACACAAGTTATGATTATACGTGTATATTATTGATTAATACAGACACATTTGTGCCATTCTGTTCACAATACTATGTTATGACATCAAAACACTTTTACCAACATTTTGATTGTAGCATTTTGGCAATAAACATTATTAAAAAAAGTTGAATTACAGGCACAGAACCAGAACTCATTCAGCTATCTAAATTTATTAATTTATTTACAAGTAAATTAAGTCCAAACTTGCTGTGACAAGGTTGAAAATGTGTTAACAATTAATAACTGTGTACCCTGCAAGGATGTCAGCGCATATTTAGGATTGAGGGTACACTCTAGAAAATGCTGGGTTGTTTTAACCCAATTTTAGGTCAAATATGGACAAACCCGAAATTTTGGGTTAAAAATGTAATGTAAAAATTTAACCCAACGGCTGGGTTAGTCCATATTTGACGCAAAGTTGGGTTAAAACAACCCAGCATTTTTTAGAGTGTAATGTTTTAATCGTAGAGTCACGGAATGTAAAGAGCAGAGAGAGTTATAAACCCACGAGCACGTTTCTGAATCAAGGTCAGCATGAGTAATAAACCCTGTAACCGCTGATCTGTCCTGCTAAATCCTCCAACTCATAATGTGATTAGGAGAAACAGAGGCTCTATTATAGAGAAAAGCGCATTACAGGCATTCAGCTGCTCGACATGAGTCAAAGTTAAGAGTTTGAACAATTTAGGAAAAGTCTAGGGAAAAAGTCAGTCAAAGATTTTTCGAAGTATGTATGAATGGCAGGACTGAGATACAGAAAACGAGTGACGCCATGCCCCCGCTTTCTAAAAGTCATCAATTGACTTTAATTGAAATAATGAGTCTGAATTACATATTTTAACTGAAAGGGCCCGTGGTGGTTCGAGAAGTTCGAGAAGGGGTTTAGGGTCGAAAAATCATTATTACAGTGTATACAAGAAAAATTAAAACCATCTGTAGATCTTAAATGTCTGGATATTTTATGTTAATTACTAAAGGAACACAAATGCACATGCAATACCACTCAAAACATTAAATGAAAAACTATCACTGTTTTTGAGCTTTAATAAAAAACGTTGCTACCATGATAGGTGGATCTCAGGGGGGAAATGTAATAATAGAGATGCATCACTTACTTATAAGTCTTGGTCTTGTCTAGCCAGATTCCACAGATCAGAGAGCCAACCACACCAGCGATGACAAGAGTCAAACCAATTCTCCCAGCATTCACCTCTTCACCCTGTGCTTCAGACAGTAATGATATCTGAGATATCTTCACAATATCAACCCTTAAAACTGTTTTCATGCACTTAAATCCAAGGTAGACATGTGTTCAGATAATACAATACACTGAGTCTGATCACTTGCAGAAAAAATGTACGTTCAGACTTTAATGGAGCATTTGCTAAGAATATTAATGATGAAGAAACTCACAGTGAATAAATGTACATGTTTTCTCCAAATAAAGCACCATGGTGCAGTGTTGGCGTCAGATGACAAAACCACAGTACTTACCACACGTACAATATGGTTTATTTATGTAAGGGATAATCCACAGCTACACTCTTAGAAGAAATGGTTCTATTTAGAGCCAGAAATGGTTCCATCCCCCGCTTCATATATGGAACTCCAAAATGGTTCTATATGGAACCTTTTTTTTTTTTTGGTAAAAGGTTCTATTGGCCAAGTACGGAACCCCAGGGTTCTATATAGAACCCAGAGGAACCCTTTTTTAAGAGTGTATAGAACCTTTTAGGGGTTCCAAATACATAGCGCTGATAGAACCTTTTAAGGTTCTATATAGAACCTTTTCTTGAGTGTATGTGTGCATTACACAATTTGAATGCGTGACGTGAAGGCAAAGAAATGACACATTATAATCGTGAAATGCAACGCTACACTCTTAGAAGAAAAGGTTGTATATAGAACCATAAAAGGTTCTAAAGCGCTACGTATTTGGAACCCCTAAAATGCAATGAGTGTAAATGATCACAAAATTCAAGATATGGGGGTTAAAAATGTAATTAATCAATATCACACGAAGAGTGCCATTTCAGTTTTTATCCTTCAAAAATCAGCATGATTAAAATGTGATATTAAGTTACTACATCACTTTAATAAACAATAATTTAATAACAACTACAAAATGTTGCAGAATAATGTAATATATGAATGAATAATAGCCTTTAATAGCCTTTGTGCCAAAAGTGTTCTTTCTTGTCATTATTGAACCTTTTTTAGCATAAAATGTCCTTTGGAGTCGAGTAAAGAACCCTATGCTACATAATTATATAGAACCCTTTTTTCTAAGAGTGTATCCCTGGGTTATCCCGCAAGTTAAGGCTGTTATTGATGTTAGCAGCGCAAAAATTGACTGGACGACTTAAAATATCACTAATATGTGACGCTTTGTAACTGCCATTATCATACTCCATGATATTTTAAAAAATACCCTGCTATTACAATCTCCAAAAATAAAATAATACTTTTCGTATGCATCATTTAGAAGTGGAGCAGTATGATCAGGACGGCACGAACTCACCGGGTAATGCTCGATTATCATCCTGTTCAACAGCGTGGAAACTGCGTAGAAACATCCAACGTTCAGTCCTGGAAACACAAACACAGGGACAATGCTTTCCAATGAACATGAATCACAGGATTAAAACTGGGTGGAATTATGACAGTCAGATGTGTAATTGAAAACAACTGCAATCTGGTCATTTGAGCAGCAAAACTGGGCCAGATATAATGACATTGACTACTGCTGTTTGTTTGCGTCATGATTATTTATTTATTTATATATTTGACTATTTACAATTGTCTATATAATTTTCTATTTGTTTTGACTGTCATTTCCTCCTGGGCCTGTTGACAGTGTCATTAACTGGATGAAATCTAGTGTAATTAGATGTGAAACGCTCTTGACCTTAGACATCAAAATCTGACAATAACGTTCATCACTGTAAAAAAATATTTTCAAGATTTGTTATCACAACATATTTTCTTTTGTCAAATCAACTTTATAATAATTTATTTAGTTGAGGTAACATATAATTTTGAGTTTCTGATTAAATCAATCTCCTTGATTGTATTAACTCACTTTTTCAAGTTCAATGAACTTAAAATTTTAAGGCAACCCAGGTTACTTACTTTTTTAAGTTAAACCAACAATATTTTTTTACAGTGTATAGTCAGCATGCAATGACATGACACTGGAGAACTGGTCTGATTGTTGTTGTTGTTGTTGTTGTTGTTTTTAGTCTGTATTTTTAGATTACATTGTCAATTAACCTCTTAAGTGTCCCCCCTTATTTGAATATACATAAAAATGCACATTTCAAACTTCAATGGTTGTAATTCAATAACGCTTTGGAATGTAGACATTAGATTGGTCTCATTTAGCATGAATAATGTCATTTCCACCACAACCTGTCTTTACCACCACAATGAACACTGTGGTGGAAATGACATTTCCCCCCTTTTCCTCTAAAATATCATGCTATGTTAGCCTGTTAATATTAGTTTTACAGTTAGCATTAAATATACACAAATTACACATTATTAAATTGATTTTATCCAGTTATTTTTACGTCCATGAGAAATATGAGCCATTTGGAAATGACAGCCAATAAACATATTCTCAGTTTTCGTCATATTTGCCTTGATTTTTCTTCTTTTCATTACCCCCTAAAGAGGTCACCCTTTCACCCAGCCATGTGTTCACTGTGGAGTTTCTGTTGCTATGGTTACTAAGTATTCAAACCTAAAACAATGATCCCAGGATTCTGTTTAGTACAGTGTGGCGGAAATGACAGTGAGTGAACTCAAGGAACAAGGGTTCTACTTATGAAAAATATAAGAAAATGTGAATAAATATTGCAATATATAATATGTAGAATTGAAATAGACATTATTTTTTCATTTGTACATAAAAACTACATTATTTAAATATTTAATTTAGAATTAAGCGAGGTTGAAGGTACAAAGTCTTGCTTAGGGACAGGGGGAAAACAGTAAAAATCATGCATAAAAGGCCTCATATTATATAATAAAAAGAATGATTGAGCCATGATAAATTTTTTATAAGTTCCCTTTAGGGTGAAGTAAGTCTGACAAAAACAAAAAAGAAGAATTTTTTTTTTAGATTTTATTATTTCATCCAGGGACAAGAAAAGTACCATAGTTAAAGAATCACCCATATAAATATGTTTTATATATATATACACACACATGCTTGTATATATTTAAGAAATATATTCTCATGTATATACTGTATATAGATTTATATATAATTTATATTATATAAATATTAATATTTTAGAAATAGTATTTTTTCTTAAATATACATGTATGTGTGTGTATTTATATACTTATCTAAAAAATAATTATACACAGTGCACTCACATATATTACATAGACACAAACTTTTATTTTGAATTTATCATTTGACAGCCCTATTAAATATGCAATTTTGGTGATCAAAGATTTAAGGTATATACAACTATTGACTTCAGGGGGAATATAATTAGATAACACTCCTAATTACAATAGTACAGTAGTTCAGAGCAAAATATATGCAAAGGTAGACTGCGCTTTAAGTAGCCTATAAGAATAAGAATTAGCGGTGTGTACCGTAACTGATGAGGAGGATGATGAAGGGCTTGTTGCAGAAGAGTCTTGCGATTGAAGCCATGTACGAGCTCTGTCCCGTGGGCATTTCTCTGAGCGCTACCTGAGCCAGAGACGGAGGCTTTTCCGGTTTATCCTGAAACACTGAAGCACATAGACCATCAAAACCACAAACACCAAACCCGCAATTCATTAAACCAGAACATTGTCAATCAATCAACATGACCCTGTTTCATTTTAGACAAAACTGACAAATTATTACAATCATTGATATAATGGGGCAAAAACATTGAGCATAGTTCATTTTACATGATAAGTAAATTGCATGTAAACACGTCTGTTAATTCTGTTAATCCACTTCTGTTAATTGAATTCGAATGGATTTATTGAACGATTTACAGAAATGTGTTCTGCTCGTGTTTCCAAAACCAAACCATGTCAATCACTCCATCACTAGAGAAAAAAACAGCAGAAATAACTAGTAAATAACTAGAACCTGCACTAGTGTTCAAAACGGGCAACTTTTAAGGTATTTTAAGGTTACAACAACTGATGAACACTTTGCTCAACATGACAGAGTTGTTGCGAAGCAGGATCCAAATGAAAGCAAACATTTAATTAAACAAACAGGTATTCCACAGAAACTCAGGACAGGAACAAGGCTACAGGTAACATAACAACATCATGAACTCACAAAGACTGAACTAGACACAGGGCTTAAATACACAAGCAAACAAGGGGGTGTGGCTATTAATGAGAAATACCTGGGAACAATTGACAAGACACATAGCAAACAGTGAATAACATGACAGACAAGAACAAGGAACAAGACACAAAACCCACACCATGACATAGCCCCCTCCCTATGGGCGGCTCCCAACGGCCATCAAACAAAAATACAAAAGTTCAGAGGATGGTGAAGTGGAGACGGTCTTGGGGGAGGGATGGAGGGCCAGGTCCGTGCTATGGTGGACCTGAGCCATGGAACGTGGGCGGAGCAGGCTGTGTGGGCGGCCCTGGCGGTGAAGACCCCTCAGGTGGCCATGCCGAGTACCTACTCCCCCTTGGGAGTAGCTATGGGATAATAGGCTGGAGTAGGCACAGGAACAGACAACACTGGCTCGGGCTCGGGAACAGACGACACCGGCTCGCGGTCGGGAACAGAAACAAATGACACCGGCTCAGGCACAGGAACTCACAGCGTAGTGCAGCCATCTTGTCCAGAGACCCTGGCTCGGCGGAAGTGACATAAACAGGAAGCGACAAAACGGCAGAAGTGACATAAACAGACGTAAACTGGGCAGACGTGACGTGAACAGTCTCTGACTGGGCAGATGTGTAGCAAACAGTCTCTGGATCGACAGACGTGACGTGAACAGTCTCTGGATCAGCAGACGTGACGTGAACAGTCTCTAGATCAGCAGAAGTGACGTGAACAGTCTCTGACTGGGCAGATGTGTCTGAAAAGTCTCTGTATCAGCAGAAGTGACGTGAACAGTCTCTGACTGGGCAGAAGTGATGTGAAGAGTCTCTGGATCGACAGAAGTGACGTGAACAGTCTCTGGATCAGCAGAAGTGATGTGAACAGTCTCTAGATCAGCAGAAGTGACGTGAACAGTCTCTGGATCAGCAGAAGTGACGTGAACAGTCTCTGGATCAGCAGAAGTGATGTGAACAGTCTCTAGATCAGCAGAAGTGACGTGAACAGTCTCTGGATCAGCAGAAGTGACGTGAACAGTCTCTGGATCAGCAGAATAATAATAATAATAATAATTCTTTACATTTATATAGCGCTTTTCTCAGCACTCAAAGCGCTTTACATAGGAGGGGGAATCTCCTCAACCACCACCAGTGTGCAGCATCCACCTGGATGATGCGACGGCAGCCATATTGCGCCAGAACGCCCACCACACACCAGATTACTGGTGGAGAGGAGACAGTGATGAAGCCAATTGCTATATATGGGGATGATTAGGAGGCCATGATGGAGAGAGGCCACTGGGCAAATTTGGCCAGGATGCCGGGGTTACACCCCTACTCTTTCGAAAGACATCCTGGGATTTTTAATGACCACAGAGAGTCAGGACTTCGGTTTAACGTCTCATCCGAAGGACGGACGTGACGTGACGTGAACAGTCTCTGACAGGGCAGAAGTGACGTGAACAGTCTCTGGATCAGCAAAAGTGACGTGAATAGTCTCTGGATCAGCAGAAGTGACGTGAACAGTCTCTGGATCAGCAGAAGTGACGTGAACAGTCTCTGACAGGGCAGAAGTGACGTGAACAGTCTCTGGATCAGCAGAAGTGACGTGAACAGTCTCTGACTGGAAAGAAGTGACATGAACAGTCTCTGGATCAGCAGACGTCACATGAAGAGTCTCTGACTGGGCAGAAGTGACGTGAACAGTCTCTGGATCGGCAGATGTGTCATGAAAAGTCTCTGGATCGGCAGACGTCACATAAACAGTCTCTGGATCAGCAGAAGTGACGTGAACAGTCTCTGGATCGGCAGACGTCACATGAAGAGTCTCTGACTGGGCAGAAGTGACGTGAACAGTCTCTGGATCAGCAGAAGTGATGTGAACAGTCTCTGGATCAGCAGAAGTGATGTGAACGGTATCTGGATCGTAGCCATTAACCGGCACAGGTACCTGGAAGAGAAGAGAGACTGGACTGTGGAAAAACGTTGGGGTTCATGGTGACCATGTCCCCTTCTTCGGCCTCTACAAGTCCCAGAGAATCTGGCCAAGCGAGTTCCCTCAAAGAGTTGCGGGTGAACAGGATTTTTAGAGTTGATACTGCTGGGTCTATTCACGTTTGGTGAGTTCTTCTGCTATGAAGCAGCAAAGGAGGAAGCAGGATCCAAATGCAAGCACAAATTTACTTAAACAAACAGGTATGTAATACACAGGGCTTAAATACTAAAGCAAACAAGATAACAAGGAGGCGTGGCTAATGAGAAATACCTGGGAACAATTGACAAGACACATGGCAAGCAGGGAATCAGACAAGAACAAGGAACAAGACACAAAACCCACATCGTGAAAACAGGTTTTTTTTAAAACAGCACTTTACAATAAGGTTCATTAGCTAACATTAGCTAACTACCTTGGTTAACATGAATAAAGAATGAACAGTACTTCTACAGCATTTATTAATCTTAATTGATATTAATTTCAACATATACTAATATTAAAATCAAAGCTTGTATTTGTTAACATTAGTTAATACACTGTGAACTAACATGAACAAACAATGAACAGTTGTATTTTTATGAACTAATATTAACAAAGATGAATAAATACGGTAACAAATGTATTGCGCATTGTTAGTTCATGTTAGTTTATATATGAACTAATGAACCTTATTGTAAAGTGTTACCCGTGTATTTTTGATTTCTGCAGGTTTGAGCCTTCATAAACAGAAGCTGATGACAATGTGTTTATGTTTAAGAGCAGAGGAGGTTTTTCCATTGATTTAACATGCCGGATAATAAATGCATCATCAGTCATGTTGGATATTAATTTACTGCTGAACGAACTAATGCTCACCGAACACAACCAGCAGAAAGATGAGGGTGGCCACAGCGGCTGTGCAGAAGAACATGACTCGGATGTGTTGAGCCAGTTCACTGATGTCCTCCACGTTTGGCACGAGCACAGGCGGGAGCAAGAAGCCAATAGCAACACCAAGCTGATGGGGAAGAAATAAAGAATTAGAGTTGACCTAAACTCACATGAAACTAAAAAAAGCTTTATTCTTTTTGGCTTTTTTCATTTTTTTAAATGTATTGTTATATTACAAGGCTATCGTATTTTGTGCAGGCAATTAGCCTGGCAGTGCGAAGTTACACCTGTAAGTATTGTGGTATTCCGCCATGTTTCTCACTGGCACGCCCCCAAATCATAAAGATCCCCCTGTAGCCAATCATTTTATCACCAAATTTACATATTTAAGCATTTTTAACTACACGTGCTGAAAAGTGAAACTAAAGCGTCTCGATCGCCCCCCGGTGGCTGGTCCCAGTATCGCTCACTAACCCGTCCTCTAGTCTGATGGAAACTAAACAATCAAATTGCACTTCAAATACATTTTTTCCAAAGATTCAAAAGACAGATTTTCTGTCATTTAAAGTAGTTTTTATCACACTGATGTAAGTTTAACTGTTTGTTTGTTTTTTAATAAGTTTGGTATTGGTTAGTTGAATGTGATGTCTTGATTGACAGCTAAGTCACTGAGGCACCAGCTGACTTTTGGGGGGAATTTTCAGGAGGAGAGTGGAGCTTCAGCTTTAATTTATACCTCCATAACTGTTTATTTCACACCCACATAATGAGTTGTTCCGCAGTAAACTGAACTAGCGGTTACGCTAGTTGCGCAAGAAGTTAGCGTCATCTTAGGACTTTGGCGGCTTCACTTTTCTCCAATGGAAGACAAGGAGGCGTCGTCCATCTTTTCTTACAGTCTATGGGTTCTATTAGTATGCAAATGAGCCCCGCCTCCACTCACTCACTCACTCACTCACTCAGAGATCCACTGGTTGACGATCACACGTCGATCTGATTGGTTACAAGGTGGTTTGTGACGTCAGAAACACCAGTGTGTTTTTGAGCCTGTCTTTGGTTCACTGCAGTTTTAAGGAGGAAATACTCAGCAATGCTGACGACTTATGAACTTACACTTGGTGTGTGTTAAAGCGTATTAAAAACACCACATACACACATAAACAACATTAAAAGTTAGATCCACCACAGGGGAGCTTCCCACTGACTTCAGCTCACTCTTTCCGACATGACTTGAACACGCCAGGTGAAAAAGGAGCCTTGATGAAAGTGATGATGAGAAATATGATTTTTGTTATTTACTAGTGTGCAACAAAGCCATGGGGTCACAGGGGTCATCTTTCATTTCAGAGCCGGTAATTGAGAAATGTGTGTGAGGACACAGTCTAACATCTCATGCCTTCAGTGCACCAGTGCTGAAACTCCCATCCGTAAAGCTAAGTTATCTCATTTACACACAGGTGGACTGTAGTACATTTACTTGAGTATTATGTCCTTTACTTTCCGGAAACTTGCAACTTTAACTTCACTACATTTGAAAAAATGTACTTTTTAATACTCGAGATTCAGAAAGATTTTGAAAGTTTTGTTTTCATGGCAAATAATTATTTCTGTTTTGCTTTGTCAAAGCAATATTGCGATTGGACTTTATACACATTGATATATACTTCTTTAGTTGGAGTGGTGGGAGTTTTAAATAAAAAAATGAAGATGATTATATCTGTCTTTTTTTGTCAATTCTGTTGTTTAATTTCTATAGGTTTTACAACACCCAAAAAGCTCTTAATTTCACAAACTGGTGTGTGAATTCACTAGGTTGCTTCAGAGGTATAAGGTACCATGCTGGGTCCTTTTGATATCCATGAAAACTGTGGTTATCAATCCGACAAATTAGGTTACATAACGGTGTTATGGATTTATATGAAGCAGAAATAGAGCCTTGGAATAATTTTTAAGATTATCAAACCTAGGATTTTTATCACCGCATTAAAAAGTCCTGTAGCTTTTCACATTCATCGAAGGGCCAATAGTGTCAGAGAATAACATTATCGAGTCTAGTGCTGTCTTTTAAATTCTCTTTTTGATTTTCATAATGTCAGTGCATTTCATTCATCTTGCCTCATATAATGTGCCTGCAGCAGAATACAGTGTTGAATATGATTTATTTAGTAAGAAATGATACATGCGATTGCATATATTTTTTGCTCGTCTGCCCAGTGTGTGTGGCATGTGCTCTTCGGTCTGCCATTAATAACTCTAATATTAGGATAACATTATAACAATAAAATCACTGTCCCTGTGTTAGCTTAGATAACTGAGAACTTATCATTCTTGTGCTGCATTTCTTCCATGTAAACGAGTGGGAACTTCACACGCTTGAACACACATGTCCATATCCATCTAATCTGCTGAGATTACCGCTCTCGCCCTCTAAAGACAGCAATATCCATCACCTCTGTTATATTCACTGTATTTTACTGTGACTTTATCAGTGGTCGCCATAATATGATTATATTAGGTGGATTTTATTTATTAAAAGCATAACGAGGGGCTTAGATCTGATTAGGACATCAGAGACTTATTTTACATCTTGTGTAAAGTGCATTACAGGACCTCTTGAACAAAAGTTCAACTTTTAAAAACGTGTCTTCCTTGCATCTGACGTTTTGAACTCAAAAACGCGTTTATGTGAATGGCCCTCAGAGTTTCAAAAGAGGCCATATTTCTCATACCCTAACTAAAGGTGACATCTAACCTGTCAGGTACTGAATATGGCAAAGCAATCTTATCATTTATAGTTGAATACAGCCATGAAACATTGTTTTGATGTTAACATAATTGGTGCCCAAGCAGTTTTTGACCAGTGAATTAGGCTTGAATGCACAGTGCTTTAAAACACACGCTTTAAAAACAAAACTTTTTTTTGCGATATACTAAAGATATAGCTATTATTTTTTTTCTTATTGTGAATAACATTTAAATGAACAGCATTTCCCCACTAAAAAAAACGATATGTGGAATGGTTCGTGGAGGTTAAGCTTCAATATAACGTCATGCCAAATAAAGAACCCTATTTTTAAGAGTGTAAGTGTGTCTATTCAGTGTGATCCGAGACAGACAAAACTGTAGCACACTGTAAAAAATTGTTGTTGTTTCAACTTAAGAAAGTAAGTAACATGGGTTGACTTAAAATTTTAAGTTGATTGAACTGGAAAAAGTGAGTTAATACAATGAAGGAGAATGATTTAATCATCAGAAACTCAAAATTATATGTTATCTGAACTAAATAAATTATTTAAGTTGATTTGACAAAAGAAAAAATGTTGTGATTACTACACTGTCAAAAAAATATTGTTGGTTTAACTTAAAAAAGTAAGTAACCTGGGTTGCCTTAAAATTTTAAGTTGATTGAACTGGAAAAAGTGAGTTAATACAATGAAGGAGATTAATTTAATCATCAGAAACTCAAAATAATAAGTTATCTCAACTAAATAAATTATTTAAGTTGATTTGACAAAAGAAAAAATGTTTGAAATCTTGAAAATATTTTTTTACAGTGCAGAATCTAACTTTCTGGGTTACTGGAATACGGTTTCACGAGTTCACACTTACATATAATTTTGAGTGAGTAAGATTCAATGCGTATTTGGCGTGCTGTCCGGAGGGAGGGCTCCGAGCTCGGAATTCTGCCCGAACCCAGAGTACTCCCCCCGTATGTAAGTGATATTTTAGAAAAAGGTATGTGGAGAACTACGAGTGTGGAGAAGGGGTGGAGGAGGGATGCTGCAAACTGCCAATGGATCGAGGTAAGACTGCTGAGTCTATTTGTACCCTCTTATCATTAGCTGCTGATTGCGGATTGCTGTCCACTCGTGTCAATTATCTGAACGTGCTCCTCCCGAACTTAGTTAATAAAACTTCATTTCACGAGTTCACACTTACATATAATTTTGAGTGAGTAAGATTCAATGCGTATTTGGCGTGCTGTCCGGAGGGAGGGCTCCGAGCTCGGAATTCTGCCCGAACCCAGAGTACTCCCCCCAAAAGGCTAAAGAGAAGAGGACAGCCGCCGGACTAAAAACCCCCCAAAGAGTGCCAAGGTTGGCAGGCTGGCATCTCGAGAAGGGGCCTGGAAGCTTGTTCAGGGAGGCCCGTGATGGTGGCTCACTGCCTGGACTGACGGCCCTTGTTGACTGCGAACAAGGTGCGGTCGTAGTATACTTCTCCAGGAGCTTTTCACGCTGCATCCGCTGTGAGACCAAATGCTCGCTGAAATGAAAGAGAAAATGTGAGTGCTCTAACGGGAACTTTCTCGCTTCATCTGCTGTGAGACAAATGCTCGCTGGATGAAAAGAGGAAAACTGAAATATGGAAAAATGAGTGCTTGCCCAGGAGCGTCTCGCACTGCATTCGCTGAGAGACCAACTGTTCGCTGAATGAAAGACAAATAATATAAGTGCTCTCACTCCATCCACTGTGAGACCAATGCTCACTGGACGGAAAGAGGAAGACAGGAAAGAGAAAAAATGAGTGCTTGTCCAGGAGATTTTCTCGTACTCCGTCCGCTGTGAGACCAACTGCTCGCTGGATGAAAGAGAAAATAGAAGTGCTCTACTGTGAAAGCACTCACTCCATCTGCTATGAGACCAATGCTCACTAGACGGAAAGAGGAAGACTGGAAAGAGAAAAATGAGTGCTTGTCCAGGAGATTTTCTCGTACTCCGTCCGCTGTGAGACCAACTGCTCGCTGGATGAAAGAGAAAATAGAAGTGCTCTACTGTGAAAGCACTCACTCCATCTGCTATGAGACCAATGCTCACTAGACGGAAAGAGGAAGACTAAAAAGAGAAAAATGAGTGCTTGTCCAGGAGATTTTCTCGTACTCCGTCCGCTGTGAGACCAACTGCTCGCTGGATGAAAGAGAAAATAGAAGTGCTCTACTGTGAAAGCACTCACTCCATCTGCTATGAGACCAATGCTCACTAGACGGAAAGAGGAAGACTAAAAAGAGAAAAATGAGTGCTTGTCCAGGAGATTTTCTCGTACTCCGTCCGCTGTGAGACCAACTGCTCGCTGGATGAAGGAGAAAATGTAAGAGCTCTACTGGGAAAGCTCTCACTCCATCCACTGTGAGACCAATGCTCACTAGACGGAAAGAGGAAGACTAAAAAGAGAAAAACTGAGTGCTTGTACAGGAGATTTTCTCGTACTCCGTCCGCTGTGAGACCAACTGCTCGCTGGATGAAAGAGAAAATATAAGTGCTCTACTGTGAAAGCACTCACTCCATCTGCTATGAGACCAATGCTCACTAGACGGAAAGAGGAAGACTGGAAAGAGAAAAATGAGTGCTTGTACAGGAGATTTTCTCGTACTCCGTCCGCTGTGAGACCAACTGCTCGCTGGATGAAAGAGAAAATATAAGTGCTCTACTGTGAAAGCACTTACTCCATCTGCTATGAGACCAATGCTCACTAGACGGAAAGAGGAAGACTGGAAAGAGAAAAATGAGTGCTTGTCCAGGAGATTTTCTCGTACTCCGTCCGCTGTGAGACCAACTGCTCGCTGGATGAAAGAGAAAATATAAGTGCTCTACTGTGAAAGCACTCACTCCATCTGCTATGAGACCAATGCTCACTAGACGGAAAGAGGAAGACTGGAAAGAGAAAAATGAGTGCTTGTCCAGGAGATTTTCTCGTACTCCGTCCGCTGTGAGACCAACTGCTCGCTGGATGAAGGAGAAAATGTAAGAGCTCTACTGGGAAAGCTCTCCCTCCGTCCACTGTGAGACCAATGCTCACTAGAAGGAAAGAGGAAGACAGGAAAGAGAAAAATGAGTGCTTGTCCAGGAGATTTTCTCATACCCCTTCCGCTGTGAGACCAACTGCTCGCTGGATGAAAGAGAAAATATAAGTGCTCTACTGTGAAAGCACTCACTCCATCTGCTATGAGACCAATGTTCGCTAGACGGAAAGAGGAAGACAGGAAAGAGAAAAATGAGTGCTTGTCCAGGAGATTTTCTTGTACCCCGTCCGCTGTGAGACCGACTGCTCGCTGGATGAAAAGAAAAATGTAAGTGATCCACTGGGAAAGCACTCACTCCTCTCACAAAGTGATGGCGGTTTCTGAGTGTCTAAGAACACGTAAAACTAGTTTAAACATGGCATTGAGTGTATGAGCGGAACTGAGGGGCTGGTAGCCTGTGCGGAAAGCCTGAATACATTTGATGAGAATGTCTGGTGTTATGGGTTGTCCAGCGTCGGGGCAGGTGGGCTGGGATCTTAGAATCTTTTTAATCAGGGTTTGTGAATTGTTTATCTACACCGAAGGGGTGCCGTACATCAGTTTATGAAAAAACTGGATGCCGCTTAGATAACCTTTATTGGACCCAATTTGTAGGCTCTTAATATATTAAGGTAGGAGATAAAAGATTTGATTGAAAAGAGAAAAATCAGGGAAAGGGCAGTTGTAAGAGACATTTTTATCGTTTTCTTTCTTTACATTATCTCCAAGCAGTAACCTAGGATTGAAGGGTCCTGGGAGATACTGCTTGGTGGATAACTTTGATGCCTGCGATGTCCGCTTGGAGACCAATGCTCGCTGGACAGAGAAAATAATCAATTAGGGGTTTTAGCAGGAGTAAAATTCTGAATAGTGATGTACTGGAGAGAAAACATCACTATTATAGTAGTGTAAAAATTAGCCAGAGAAACAGACATACTATGGGAGCAGAAGAGACGTCACTGCTGGGGCAGTGTAGAAAATTAGCCAGAGACGCAAAGCTCCTGTGGGAGCGGAGGAGACGTTGCTGCTGTGGCAGTGCAGACAATTAGCCAGGGAAACGGAGCTCCTTTGAGAGCAGAGTAGGCATCATTTCTGTGGCAGCGGAGAAAATTAGTCGGAGAAAGAGAGCTCCTTTGGGAGCAGAGTAGACTACACTGCTGTGGCAGAGTAGAAAATTAGCCAGAGAAGGAGAGCTCCTGTGGGAGCAGAGTAGACATCGCTGCTGGGGCAGTGTAGAAAATTAAATGGAGAAACAGAGCTCCTGCATTAGCGGAGGAGACATCACTGCTGGGGCAGTGGTAGCCAGAGAAAGAGAGCTCTTGTGGGAGCCGAGTAGATATCACTGCTGTGGCAGTGTAGAAAATTAGCCAGAGAAACTGAGATCCTGCGTGAGCAGAGTAGACATCACTGCTGTGGCAGAGTAGAAAATTAGCCAGAGATAGAGAGCTCCTGTGGGAGCAGAGGAGACATCACTGCTGTGGCATTGGAGAAAATTAGCCAGAGAAAATAGAGCTCCAGTGGGAGCGGAGTAGACGTCACTGCTGGGGCAGTGTAGAAAATTAGCTGGAGAAACAGAGCTCTAGTGGGAGCGGAGGAGACGTCACTGCTGTGGGCTTGTAGAAAATTAGCCAGAGAAAGAGAGCTCCTTTGGGAGCAGAGGAGACATCACTGCTGGGGCAGTGGGGAGACGTACCTGAGCAAATTGAGCTGTGGTGTGAAGCCAAGCGAAGGTGGAAGTAGATTGGGGCCTGGTGGGCCGATGATCATCTTCTTGAGCGTAATTAAAGACGCGAAAAAGAGGGGAGATTAAATCTTTGCAGGATTATGCGCATCTTTATTAACATTTAAAAATGGCTTAGGGAGCTTTCACCCTGGCAGTTAAGACCGTAATGGGGCACGGTTCGCATGAAAAATTGCTAATGTGAATGCAGTCATTGAAAACGGGTGTGCACTGGGGTACCGAACCCAAGACTACCTGGAGGAGGGGGTCTGAGTTCGGTTGCTCCCCGCCGCGGTTTGCGTGTATGTGAAAGCACCACGATCTCGGGTGCGCACTTGTTCAGGAAGTAAAGTATCCTGCGCATGCGTTTTAGCTTATTGTGATGAATTCAGTTAACATAAGTAAGGGATGACATTTTTAAGGAATTACCTTGGATACGAGCGAGAGTGAGCCTGCAGTGTATTCGAGTATTATGCGTGGAATCAGAGCAACATATCTGGACATCCACTGTCTCCTTAAGAGTCCGTTTGCAAGTAGCAGAAGTCCACTTTCTGCTTTCTATCATGCGCCATGCACGTTTGCGATGATGTAAGATGCACGCAAACTCACCAGATCCGATAGAAACAAGTTTTGTGTGAAAAACAGACCCATGCTGCGGGGGGCGTCGGGAACAAACGCGCTCTGACAGCAGCAAACGAGCCCAGTGTAAAAGCCCCCCTATTTTCTCATATTATTTATTTATCACCGAGGAGCTGCTTTGACACAATCCGTATTGTGAAAAGCGCTATACAAATAAATGTGACCCGACTTGACTATTTATTTGTCATTTCTAAGGGTCGCGTTCCCCGCCGGTTTTTTTTTTTTTTTTTTTTTTTTTTTTTTTTTTTTTTTTTAAATCAATAATCAGTAAAACCAAATGGTGAAGCTGTGGGTTTGAATTAGTCTGAACTTTATTTATTTACAGGTTACATGATTGTGTTGACAAATATAATCAATTACAAGCCGCGGTTTGTGTTAAAATCTCAAAGAAGGAGTCGATTCCCTTTAATGGAATCGATTCCAACCTTTGGAATCGACTCTCAATTCCTAACGCCTCGGAATCGATTCTTTTTGGAATCGATTCCCAGTCCTACTGTTTACATACGGAAGCATCGCGTTTAAGGAACGCAAATCATTTGGCCAGAAACTGTTTAAAACGTGTGATCCTCCGATCACGATTTGTGTCCAGATAACTTGCTCGTCATTCAACAATTGAAGCGATGCGAAGTTCAATCAGGGACACGAAAGTTTTGAGCTATATAAGCACTCACAGAGTTGACCCGGCAGATGTAGAGAGTGTGTGGATCAGCCGGGAATAAAGCTGCAGCGTGGCTTAACTTATGGCTTGTTGTGGCGGTTTGACGCTGGAGGAAGGCCCGTGCCTTTGCGTTAAGAGAGCCTTGTCTCTATGGCAGGAAATATTGAAAGGTCCGGTTTAAAGAAATACGCGGAAGTAGATTGCGGATGTTTCGCCCGTTTGTTTGGGCTGACGCCCACGAGATAATAACGTTACCATGTTGGCAAAGATTCCTAATTCTGAAAGACAAAAAGATTCTTTATCGAAACGGGAAGAGCTAGATTCGGACATGGCCGAATGCTGCAAACTGCCAATGGATCGAGGTAAGACTGCTGAGTCTATTTGTACCCTCTTATCATTAGCTGCTGATTGCGGATTGCTGTCCACTCGTGTCAATTATCTGAACGTGCTCCTCCCGAACTTAGTTAATAAAACTTCATTTAAAACAAGGCTGTAGCAATGTTTGCGTATTGGATATGCAGGAATATAATGAATATGGTCGACAACAAGCAGGGTAAACATAAGTTGGAAAAGTTGAAAATTTATGGTTTTATTGTGGTAAAAGTGTATTAGCCATGTTTGTTTTGGAAAATTGATACTATTTGTAGGCTATAACCAGTTTTACTATAACTCCATGGTTAATGTAGCAAAACCATGGTTCTTTTTTTTCATGGTTTAACTATTATAACATTTTTTTATGCTATTTAAAACCATGGTACATTTTCGTAAGAGTTTAGTCAGTGTATACCTAATATGACTAATATGCACGAGGTGTGTGTTTCGCGTTATGTCACAGTTCGTGCGCTTTACGCACCTGGTTTCCAAACACGCCGATGGCGCAGGCGGTGGACACTTCATCGGAACCGAACCACACGGACGCCACCTGAGACGGCATCCCTAAAATGAACACCTGAGCAAAGGAGCAGGTGAACTGTCCGAGCATAGTGACCCAGAATAGGTTTGGCTGGACGCTGGCCACTTTGATCCACGTGCCCGCGCAGTTGACGGAGGCTGCGAACAGCGCGATCACCCGGAGACCCTTCCTCTCCAACAGCCATGTCACTGGGAATATCAAGGGGATATAAGTCAACATATAGATCATCGACAGCCAGTCGATGGCGAATGAAGAGACGTTGTAGAATTTCATGAAGATGTTGTTGATGATGCCGTACTGGATCCACTGGAACGCGTTGCACAGTGAATTTGAGCTGAAGAGCAGCAGAATGAGCCATCGTCTCCGGTACACACGAGTGTCAGAGCTGGGAACAGTGTTCGGGTCTCGGCACTCGCGAAGTTCGACGTGATCCATGTTACTTTTCGTCTGTAGATCGTCCTTTCCAGAGGGACTGTCTCCTTTTTCGCACATAATACAATTAAAATCCACCGTCAGTCAAAGTTGTATCATGAATCCAGAATCGCGTCCCTCTATTATATTAAGAAATGATAGCCTATATTCCATTCCAGACGCACATTGAGCCGTTGCAGATTTCCTAAGATCACACGAAATCATCAGGACAGACTTGTTTCAGACCCAATAAAATCTGATTCAGGACAAGGGTGAGGACAGAATCATACATCTCTCCTATGAACAACTACTTCTGTCTCTGATTCATGCGCGTGAGCTTTAGACTCCACATCATCATCATCATCGTCATCCTCATCATCATCACGCCGAGTGAAACTCTAATGATAGATCTGCACAAGCACAATAGTTGCCACATTAGAAAAGTGCTTTGCTAAACCTTAATTATAACATATATATATATATATATATATATATATATATATATATATATATATATATATATGAAGAGTTCAGATGCAAAAGCCTCTAAGTGCCATTTGAAATTTTCTTCTAAAATGATCATTTTTATCAAGCTTGTATATTTAATTTCAGTAATTTCACTTAAATGGCAATGAAGATGACCTATTAATTATCATTTAAGTGAAATTACTGAACTTAAATATACAAGCTTGATAAAAATGATCATTTTAGAAGAAAATTTCAAATGGCACTTAGAGGCTTTTGCATCTGAACTCTTCATATATATATATATATATATATATAATGCATAATTCGGATTTTTTCCCGAAGTTATTACATGTTATGACTTTTATCTCATAATTATGATTTAGCAATTATTGTCAGTTAAAATAAATGAAAAAAGTCAAAATTATGACGCCAAGTGATAATAATGAGAATAAAATATGAATTGATGAGATAAAAAGTCTAATGGCATGACATTTAAATTATGAGAAAAAGTCGAAATTATAACAGTACTTAGAATAAGAATGACACGTTTATATTATAATTTTGACTTTAAATGTTATAATTATGATTTGGAGTTTATATAGGCTATTATAATCATGCTATAAAGCATTATTTTTTTTTCTTATGTGAGTCTCTATACTATTGCATGCTGAATATTGAATATTAGGCTGTCCTTTATTGTAAATGTTTGGGGCCCCGGGCCCTCTGGTGGTCAGAAGATATCAATGCATAGTGTTCTAACCCTCACCCCACCCCATACCTAAACTTAACCAAAACGAAAGCGTCTAATTAGACGTTAAAGGGTGCCATGAGCGCCGCATTTTTACGCTTTTGCAAAAGTGTCAAATATAACGCTTTGGGATGAGAATGCGTTGAATAACACACATAATGACGGCTTACAATAAATAGTCAAAAGTCCTGGTACAATTTATGTTAAGTAGCCTACTATGATGACGCAGCTTTGATTATGTGCAAACAAAATGCAACATCAGTGCTGGACACACTTCACACAAACATTGTGTTGTGTTGAAATGAAAAGTGTTTCCCCAAACTGGGGTCCGTTCATTTAATTCCAACACACGCCGATTATGTATTTCTAACAGGTGAAATGTTTTAAAACAGTCTAAAATTATTTGAAAAATAAAATAAAATAAAATGTTCATGTGATAATTTACATTTTATTTGTACTAAACTCAAATGTAGCCTATTCATATTAATAAACTTATCTGATAGGTTACATCAATGTTCAATGGGATTTTTTTTAAAAAAGGTCTTTGTTAAAGCATTATGATAAGCCATGAACGAGCCGCAAAACAAGCCTTAAACCATAGCGCGCGTGCGGAACTTGCGAAACCGGTTTTGAATTAGCGCAAAACTTCTGTATTGCACAGGTGTAGATGAGCTTTAGGCTGGAAGAAATCCCTGTCACAGCCTGGCAATTTGCGCGAGCCCGCAATGAAGGAGAGTAACGAGCACTTATATTTCTTCTCTGAAAGAGATCAGATTCACTTCTTGAGACTCACTGAGAACTGAAGCATCAGACAGCGGATCCTGCGATCTCTCCTTGATAACAATACGAGCTCAATATGCCTTTACTTCTGGACTCGACACCCGCAACACACACTGGAACCCAGACAGCTTTGTCTTTCCCACAGATACTGCAGTGGTTCACTTGTGTGTCTGGTTTGGTGTCAGCTGGACTTCAATGCTCGTCTTCTCCAAAGCTACGGCTCGTCGCACAACTGTTTTCGACAGCAAGAATGGTTGGTTCGGGTGTGCTTCACCTGGTTAACGTGTTCTCGGAAGAGTTTAGCTGGATGGACATGATTTCAGCTGTGGGCCAAATTGGATCTGGTGTAATATCTTTGATTCTGGAGCTGAGAAGATTTCAGCGCTTGACCAGATCCAACACACACGCTGAGAAGCGAGGAAACTGAGGGAACTGGGGAAACGAGTAATCTCTAATCAATAACGAATCAGGGATCTTTCTGCATCATTATCTTTACATCTATCATCTTCAAGAGTGAATGTGATGGGACTGTTCTTTACTGTAAATTAACAGATTGTAGATCACCGTCAAATCAGGCAACACGCGCAATCAGCAAGCGCGCAATAGAAAGACTTTCTATATCTGAATCACACTTCTTCACAATTCACTCTAGTTCATGTCACTTCTTCTAGGCCCGTTCTGTCTCGAAAGAAAATGGCTGAACCTTCTTTATATTTTTCAGTCAATTTTGTTGTTGGCAACATCTGGAGTGGCTCAGTGGTCCTATCCTTGCATGGTAGTCTCTGCCGCAATTTAGACAGACACAGCTGATGGATGGCGGGTTGTTGGGAGTCATGGCTTGGTTTCCCCTCCTTCCTGTGACACCTCGATCTCAAGAACTGCCAGGGACTTTCTGGAAAACAGTCCCATTAAAGTCGCTCTTGAAGATGTAAAGTGCTCAAAGTCATACTGGAGTTTGCTCAAATGGATAGTTTAATATCTTTGATATGAATGTTTTCCTCAACTTTCGTCATTTGATGTGGATGCTATATATGGAATTTTGTAGAGAGCATTATAACATTTTTCTCTCTTGAAATGTTGCATATTTTAATAAACGTTTAAAAAAATAATAAATGGGCTTTTTCGTTTGGTCTTGCTTTGGGATCCTTTATTAATTTGGTTTCTTTCCTTTTTTCTTATACAATAATAAATACAAAAACAAGTCAAAACAGAAATGAACAATAGTAGACAATAATGAGATTACAAGACAAAACCACAAAGAATATTAAATCAGCTTAAAAGTTTTACACCGTGACAGTCTCACATTTACATAGTCTTACTTACATTTTATATCTTCAAACTCTTTCTTAAACATAAAAAAAGGAGTTTTCTCTGAAAATGTATATTTGTGATTATAACATTTGGCAAGAGAAAATAGTAATTTAAATACAAATTTAAAATGAGAAGGGTCTAATATCAGAGAGTATTTGTGGCTCATACAGAAGTTTGAGAAACATGCACCTTTTTTTCCCCAAGCAAATTTAAACTGATTTTTTATTCGGGTTTATTTTATGTTCGACGTTAATTCTGAAGTTATGTGTTTGTCTGCCTAGTTTTTTTTTTATTATTTTATTTTTTATTGACAAATTTCAAGTAACAACAGAGGACAGCAGATTACATCAAATTGGAATATAAGCACAGTAAAAAAAACAAAAAAAACAGAGGAAGTCACTTAAATTACTTATCGCTCAACATATTATCATATGAAGAGTTCAGATGCAAAAGCCTCTAAGTGCCATTTGAAATTTTCTTCTAAAATGATCATTTTTATCAAGCTTAGGCTATATATTCAAGTTCAGTAATTTCACTTAAATGACGATTAATAGGTAATCCTCATTGCCATTTAAGTGAAATTACTGAACTTGAATATATAAGCTTGATAAAAATGATCATTTTAGAAGAAAATTTCAAATGGCATGTAGAGGCTTTTGCATCTGAACTCTTCATATATTTTCATGTACTATTAACATGACAAATTTCAAATAGCCTAACAACATAATGACAAATTTCAAGATTATTTATGAGATTATTAACGATTAATCTCTAATCAATGACGAATCAGGGATCCTTCTGCATCGTTATCTGAATGTGATGGGAATGTTCTTTACTGTAAATTAACAGATTGCTGATCACCGTCAAATCAGGCAACACGCGCAATCAGCAAGCGCGCAATGGGCTGTATATGCACGCATAAATTCCGCATTTGACGCTGGTCCATTTCCGGTTGTAGAGATTAAAGCGGAGGAAAACTGAGGAAAACGGGATTACGGCAGAGTCTTCAAAATTTACTGTCCTTCCGTCTTTGAAATGAAGCGTACATACGTTTAGATGTCATTTTATATAGTTATGTTTATTTAATATAATTTGAAAAAGAAGCATAAACACAACAAGGGGTGACTGTTTTATCTGTTTTTGTGACTAACGTTTCTTTAGTATAACCATGGAGTATAAAATTCAATATAAATTCTCGGTATTGCATTGGACTCTACGATCGGCGGAAGTTATCGAGCATCCTTACACCTTCACCGGAAATACCGCCTTGCACAGAGCCCATAGAAACCTTATCTAATATATTATAGACTTTCTATATCTGAATCACACTTCTTTTTAGATTCACTCTATAGGCTCTATGCACGAACCCTGCTGACGTGTGTTCGAACGAATCTCAGTCAGCGTCTTTACTTCCGGAACCGCGTTCTGCAGGCCAAGTGTATAGGCGGCAAAACTGTAATAAAATCTGTTTTCTCAGAAACGGAGACAACGATTTTAGAAACGCTGATTCGCTAGTCGAATTCCGTACGATATGAGAGAATACTAACACTCAAAGTTGTTGATTTGGCTCGAAATATATAATTTAATAACTTCTCTTTTTTACTCTTGCGTGACAGCTAACTGCCTCACAGTGTTGTTAACATCATTCACGTTAACCGGAGGACGTTTTTATAAACAGCGAGTGTAATTTGACACTATCTCCACCTATCGCAAAACCGGCTTATGACCATAGACTGACGCAGCACCGGAAGTGAGTGGGCGTGCTGAGACAAATATGGAAGCGATCGTGCATAGAGCCTATTCACTAGCCCCAGATCCAAAAAAAATCCTTCGGAATCATGTATTCAGATCAAAGTTACTATGGTTACTATGGTTACACAGCACGCTTGAGTTCATACACTAGACCTCACCTTGGGGTTCTAAGCATGCGTCAAAACTGCCACCTTTTTGGAACAGGGGTCTTGTCATAGGAAGTAGCTAGGTAACGCCATCGCCTTTACTTCGAATTCATTGATGGTGGTGGACATTTGTGCAACGTATGATGTTCACGGATGAAATCTGAACAAGGAAGAATGTTTTTTTTTTTTTAATTCTTTCTGGAATCAATAATAAATACATGTCTGACCGTTGGAACAAACCAAAAAAAAAAAAAAAAAAAAACAAGAAAAATCGCATTCATGATGATTTATGGTGATTTTATTTCCGTTAGACCTGTGTCTACTACATTTACACTGATGCATTAAAGTGGAGGGGCTCCCCTGTTTCAAATTGGCAGCTATATTGACGCATTCGTTCCAAAGAACTGCCGTAGCCAAGGTGAGGTCTAGTGTATATGGCTTGAGTTTAGATTGTGCACCAGAGGAAAGAGAGAGAAAAAGGTTTAAGTCAAGTCAAGTCACATTTATTTATATAGCGCTTTTCACAATACAGATTGTATCAAAGCAGCTTCACAGTGATAACATGAAAGTAGTACAACACAGATCGATAATATTGTTAAATATTAAATATTAGATAATCCCCACTAAGCAAGCCAAAAGCAAGGCGACAGTGGCAAAAGTTGGTTTACAAAACTTTATTTAAAACACTTAATATTCAACAATTAACATTATTTGTATATATGAAAAAAACATAAATATTCCAAAACCAGATTTCCATCGTAAACATCAACACACAAAAAGCATCATTAACACACCACAGATCACTGAAAACCTTCTCATTATTTACAAGACTATAGTATGCAAATTCTATTTTTAGTCAACCAGCCACTAATTTCATAAACATCACTTCAACATTGACACTATGAAGCTGCAATCCTTGATTTTTCCTGGATTTTCCATATTGCCAATTTCCAAGTTCCTGTTAAATAAGTTTGAGGAACCGCTGTTCTTTTCTCTACTGAAGGTTAAGGTTAGAAAGAGAGAAGTTAATCTGTTGAGAAGCCAGATTCTCTTTCAAGATTGGGTGAAGTGCATTAAAGGCATGCTGAAGTTCTGTAGTACCTCCTTCGAAATTTGTGCCGTTATCAGAAAGCACTTCATACTGTTTCCCTCTGCGAGCTATGAACCTTCTTGACGACATGAGAAGGGAGTCTGTGTCAATGCTCCATAGAAGTTCAATATGAACAGCTTTGGTAGTAAGGCACTTGTACAGTATTCCCCAACGTTTTTCACATCTGCGTCCAAACTTAACCTGGAAGGGGCCAAAGCAGTCAATGCCCGTTGAATAGAAAGCTTGACGAAACAACCGAAGGTTAGACTGAGGGAGATCCACCATCATAGGAATTTCAGGCTTCCCTCGCCTTCTTACACTCAAAGCAGCTGCGCTGGTGTCTTTTTACTGCCTCACTACCTCTTACAATCCAATATTTTCGTCTCAGTTCTGCGAACACGCGCTCAGGTCCTGGATGTAACAGGAGGTTGTCGTGATGTTGAATCAGAAGCTTTACAAGTGGGTGAGCAAGATCTAAGACAATAGGGTGTAGAGTGTTTGAGTCCAAGTGCTTAAATCTGCGGAGGCGTCCACCGACTCCGACTAATTTGGCTTTGTGATCATACTCTGGGGCTAGAGTTAGAAGACGACTAAAGTGAGATACAGGTTTACCTAACTGGAGTTGGGCTATTTCTTCTGGGAAGCTTTCAACTCGAGCACGTCTCAGAAGTTCCTGTTCAGCTTGTGTATAGTCATCAGCAGAGAGTTCACTTTCGTCTGCTGCCCAATGAAGGGAAATAGCAGTAGCCATTCAGATCTTGAAGTGAATTGTATTGAGAGATATCTGGGATATCAGTTTGACTGGAGGATAGCGCTCCACAAAGTATAACTGTGGTGTTCTTGGACGTCATCGCTTACATCATGAGGTCAACTACTAACTGACTGAGTTAAGAACTGTGGATCTTGATTCCATCGGCTTGTATCGGTCTCCTCTGGTGTCAGCTTTGAGATATAGCCTGCCTTTTCAAGTTTCTGCACTTCTTTAACGTACACTGAAGCAAGATCTGTGTTCTGCAATACCTTTTTGGACTATAGAGGTGTTGCATACCTTTGAATGTCTCCGACTGCCACCCTGATCGTTTTCTCCTCAAGGATTCGCACCGCTTCTGTGTCTTGCCTTGATCTTGTGATCAGTTTCTCACTCCTATACGGAAGCGTGTCCATTTGCCACAATTTCTGTACATTGAACAGTTTCGCTTCTGCTGACAAAGTGGAGGTTAATAGACAGACACTGTTGTGGTGAGAGATGACTGGCAAGAAATTAAGGGGCCCTACAGAGTCCACCCGAGTCTGGTTTTCACAGCGGCAGGACCGCCAGGAGGTCCGAGATGTACTGGCTCTGTAGCTGTGATTAAATGTGGATAATTTGAGCCAATGAGTTAGAGAGGTTCAGCCTGCTGCAATGAGGGAATGGGCAGACCTTGTAGATATTCGTATTTCTTCTGCAGCAACTTAACAGGGTAAGTGTGTTTTGCGAGGCTCAGTTCTTTGGCTGTAAAAGCTCTTTCAATGGTGAAGGATTTGTTTGGCTGAAATGCAGAAGCTACCGAGAATGAAACAGCCGCCCCATGAACAACCCGTATGTCTCGTCTCACAGTACACAGGGCTATATCTTCAGGAAGTCCTTGAAGATCAAGTTGCTGTGCTGCTTCATACAGTAACATTGTCCTCTCTGATCCATCATCCAATATGGCATATGTGTCAAGTTCCTTCTCTCCATTTTTCAATATCACTCGGCTGATCTTTAAAATAACTTTGCTGGCTGCAGTTGGTCTGTCCATATACACAGTCTCTACTTCTGAGTTCACAAGACAACTGTTTTCTGACGAAGCTTGTGTTTCATGTTTACCTTTGGCATTGAAGTCATGCCGTATTTCTAAATGTCTCTTTTCACATTTTTTGCATTTGGCTTTAAGGTTACATTGTGAGATTGCCAAGACTCCACTTGATCCACTTGAAGTAATGCGGCACAGTGTTGCAGAAGGGGCAGTACTTTGTTGGTTTCTCCTTGTTGGCTGCTGTAACACTTGCTGGTTTACTCTGTTCGCCACCATGCAAGATGGTAGCAATCGTTGAACCGGCTTGCAATTCCTTTGTGGTTCTCTCTGTGGCTGAGAGTAGGCTCTGCTTACATTACTAACGTACTGTGACTCATCCTCTTGTATTCGAGCTCATATTCTAGCCAATCACTGAGTTCTTTCAGTGTTGGAACTGGGTTCTGAATGGGGTTAACAAACCCTATGAAGCTTTAAGATCATGAGGCAATTTGGCAAGGAGACGTGAAACGTGTGACCCACATTTGAGCTCCACACTTGAGCCTGTAGATCCAAGTTGGTCCAGCATTCCAACTCATGCACACACTTTGAGGGCAAACATTCTAAAGGATTTCGTGTCACCACTCCTGATTTTTGGGCCATCCATCAATTCTGCAATTCTTTGTAGTGCGAGTTGATGGGGTTGACCATAAAGCGCAGTTAGAGACCTCATGGTGTTGGTGTATGGGTACCAGCTGTTGACGTACGAGTCTGCAATGAGCAAGGCATTCTCCTGTTTCAGATGATCAACGAGTATTTGGTACTTCGTTCTGTAGCCTCGGCAGGTAGCAAATTCTCCAGTGCAATTTTGAGTCGTGCAAACTCTCTAGAATCTTCATTGCAAAAATGAGGAATGGTGGGGGTAGGACCTCTGTAGGTGGGCTCTACATGAGGATATGGAGGTGGTATGGCTGATATGTCTCAGGCTGAGCGTAATCTGCATACTGTCGTGGGGTCAATAAGCTTGATTTGTCGGCAGGATTAGGAGCTGATTGATCATAGCTGTCTGAGTGTATCATGTGCATGGTGAGCTAATGCATCCCTTAGTGTAAGTCTCTCATCTTGATAGACTGGACTTGTAGCTGGAATCCCATGATAAGGTTGCTGATAACCGCATGGTTCAGTGGAAAGGAAATTGCTGAGGGGTTTGCAGTTCAGACTTTGATCTTTATAAGTCCCATACATAGCTGCCGTCTCTTGACTGTAGTCCTGAGGCATAAACTGAACAGCTGCGGGATATTGATTGCGATCTCTTTGGTCGGTGGACATAGTTATGGCCTCTGTGGTCTGTGCTGTAGTAACCACGTGATCTATATCTGCGCCTGATACCAGGTTGAGGATATGTAGCATCTTCTTGATGGGCTAGCTTGTTTTGGGATTGAGTTGGTTCATAAGAAGAGAAAGGATGACTTGAAGTTAGCCGAGTTGCCGAGCCTTGTAGTCTCAGGTGTCCTAGGTTGTCAGTGAGACAATCAATCTCTTTGTGACTGACAGAATGAGAATGCAGAAGGTCACCTCGTGAATCTACAGGCAGTGCCCTCATGGGCTGAGAAGGATCGTCTTGATCTCTAGGCAGAACTGGCCTGCCCTCAGTGGCTGCTGTATATGGACTTGAGGAGAGAACTCTCTGATCTGCATAAATTATTCGCCTTGGAGAAGTCAGAGTACGGCACATTGGCCACGGCGGCAAATCTTGATATGGCTCCACATATGAACTCCTGTCACTTGATCCAGTGCTCTTACACTTGACATAGCCTGTCTTTCTGTTCTAGACATGGTAATGCTGTTGTAGCTGTCTCCTTCAGGTCAAAGGACCAAATTTTGTATGAAAGTTGTTGAGGTGCGGATCTTAAACTGGGTGACAACCACTACAGATTGTTCAGGCAGAACAATTAATCACATGGTCCATGTCCACAATAAAGTTTCTTTACTGCTGACTTTCGATTCATACGTCAGTATGGGTGTGGTTCTATCCAAATCGTCCTCAGACGAGCCTTCCATCGTTGCCTCCATGCATCCGGCCAGTTCGTTGGTGCTTTGGGCTCTATAAATGAACAATAATGAATATAAATACAATGAATCAGAAACAGTAATAACTGAACAATATAAAACCAATGCAATGGCATGAAGATAAAGACATTATATAAGTCCAGCAGCAGTAAGTTTCCTGAGGATTATACACATTCACTTTAAATAAACTAATCAGATGAAACCGAATTGAATATTTCCACATAATAATCAAAAGGTAACATTCAGTCTAATTCAGCGTGTTTTATGCTAAAATGAATGTACGATCAAGCTTACATGTGCTCCTCTCCAAGAGATATACAGCTTTGTAAAGGACACCATTGCAGATTTGACACCATTACATCTGCGAGAGAAAGTCCAAACAAACAGTGAAGAATCTGAACTTAGTAGCTTAAAGTGGGTGTCTTGTAAAGATGATAAAGAGTATACGGTTCAGATCAGCCAATAGCTCACCTGTTCCCTCCTCAGTAACATTCACATTTACAAGTAATGTGTCTTGCCTTTGGTCTTCAAATTTGCTGTTGAAAAACACTGATGTATCAACAGTAAGAGAGGCACAGCCCGAGGCATTCATCTGGTAGGAGAACAAAGACACAATTAAGTCAAGCACAGGCAAAAGGAAAACCCTCAGCAGTAAGGCAGGAGTCACACACCTTTGCGGTTTGAGTCAGGCACTGTCTAGTCAAATGATGAACCAGACTGGATCACGGCACACTTCCACTAAGGCTTGACCAGGTACAGGTTGGCCATATGTACATCTGAGAAACATCATGACAAGATAAAGAACTGACGAACCACAAGACAAGAAAAATAAAGCATCACTCACTTGGCTCAAGACTCAACTTTCAGGTCCCATAACTGCAACGCTGTAGGTCCGCAGTGCGTTTACGATCACGTCAAACTTGGGCAAAACTAAACCAGAAACAAAGCGCTTTAGATTAAGGCCTCAGATCGGTCATTAAACTTCCCTTACATAACAACTTACCGTATTTTTTCCACCTCAAAAACTTGGGAGACTAGTGATGGGGCTCTTCACTCCATGCCTACTCCATTCTGCGGGGCCTAGGTCTTGTGTCTGATGGACGGACAGATGGACGGACTGACGCACCCACGGACGGACGGACCGACAGACAGACGCACGCACGGACGGACAGACGCACGCACGCACGGACGGACGAACAGACGCACCCACGGACGGACGCACGCACGGACAGACGCATGGACGCACCCACGGACGGACGGACCGACAGACAGACGCATGCACGGACGGAAGCACGCACAGACGGACAGACGCATGGACGCACCCACGGACGGACGCAAGGAAAAACAGACGCACGTACGGAGAAAACAGCAGACACCTGGAACAAGGACAAACACACTGTAGGACACACACCAACATTCCCAAATTGAAAAATAGCCACATCATACAGTACCTGGATCTGGAAACACATATCGGTGTCAAACGGCACACTAGCAGCAACTACATTCTGTAGAGCAGAATCTGCACTGCTGGAGCCATATCGACGCTGACAGACAACTGGAACGTCACAGAGCCACTTGTGTCTGCATCACCAGCCTTTGCTTTAACCGTCTGAAATCCATGGAGGACGATCACTCCTTTGGATAAGACCTGACAGAAGACATAGGTGTGCAAGTTACGGAACAAATAGACCAGCAAACTTAACTACAAAACTAATGTCCACTCACCATATAGATTATGTCAGCGCTGTAGCTACCAGCCTCTCCAACAAATGAATACTCCACGGTCACTGGAAAACAAGCACCACATTTGAGCGGCTGATTGAGCTTCACTATAGTCAGTCCACTAAACGATGGGTTGTTGGGAGAAACAGGTAGGAGAAGCTGAACAAACCTTGTATCTATAGTGAAGTATGGCGATTTATAACCATAAAAAACCTCTGGATTAGCACTCGCCTGGGGAAGATCAAACTTAATCAGTATCATAATAGAGAAAGTCTTATTTTTTTACAAAATACAAGTCGTACCACCAGATTAAGATCAGCAGCGTTTAGGGAGAACGCAGCCCGTCCGTTCTTGTTTGTGGTTAGATTCAACAGCAGTTTGTTGGGCCAGTTGCTCCCCTCCAAGAGATATACAGCTTTCATTGTAAAGGACACCATTACATCTGCGAGAGAAAGTCCAAACAAACAGTGAAGAATATCAACTTTGTGGCTTAAAGTGCATGTCTTGTAAAGATGAAAAAGAGTATATGGTTCAGATCTGCCAATAGCTCACCTGTTCCCTCCTCAGAAACATTCACATTTACAAGAAATGTGTCTTGCATTTGGTCTTCAAATTTGGTGTTGAAAAACACTGATGTATCAACAGAAAGGGAGGCACAGCCAATGGCATTCATCTGGTAGGAGAACAAACACACAATTAAGTCAAGCACAGGCAAAAGGATAAAAAAAAGAACTGACTAACCCCAAGACAAGAAAAATAAAGCATCACTCACTTGGCACAAGACTCAACTTTCAGGTCCCATAACTGCAACGCTGTAGGTCCGCAGTGCGTTTACGATCACGTCAAACTTGGGCAAAACTAAACAAGAAACAAAGCGCTTTAGATTAAGGCCTCAGATCAGTCATTGAACTTGCTTTACATAACAACTTACCGTATTTTTTCCACCTCAAAAACTTGGGAGACTAGTGATGGGGCTCTTCACTCCATTGTTACTCCATTCTGCAGCGCCTAGGTCTTTGTGACGAACGGACAAACGCACAGACGGACGCACGCACGCACGGACGGACGCATGCCCTTCCGACCGCCATATTAAAATATCATATTCAGTATCAAAAGTTAGTATAGCCCATTACAGCACAAGACTACATTTTTTCATTTTATCTTTAAGTCATGTACCAATTTCTAGAGCAAGAATCAAACTAACAGACGTACCGACACTGAAGTTGCGATAAAAATTCAGGCCCTTGTACTTCAGACACTGGGGTAAACTGAAGTGGCATTCTAATCCGAAGTGTCACACTCTGAAATATTTAGATTAAAAGCCCAAACCAAAAACCTGATTGAAGCACAGACACCCTTCCAGCACTCAGACGTCTTCCTGGCTCCATGATCCGGACGCTCTCATCTACAGCACTGACGCCACACAGAGATCCTGCTTGACCAGAAACCGTCAGAACGTTTGCCTCTGCAGGAACAGCCGTAGATGGAGGAAACTGCAGAGACACCTGGAACAAGGACCAACACGCTGTAGGACACACACCAACATTCCCAAATTGAAAAATAGCCACATCATACAGTACCTGGTTCTTGAAATACATATCGGTGTCAAACGGCACACTAGCAGCAACTACATTCTCACTGGGCAGAACGCTGTAGACCAGAATCTGCACTGCTGGAGCCATATCCACGCTGACAGACAACTGGAACGTCACAGAGCCACTTGTGACTGCATCACCAGCCTTTGCTTTAACCGTCTGAAATCCATGGAGGACGATCACTCCTTTGGATAAGACCTGACAGAAGACATAGGTGTGCAAGTTACGGAACAAATAGACCAGCAAACTTAACAACAAAACTAATGTCCACTCACCATATAGATGATGTCAGCGCTGTAGCTACCAGCCTCTCCAACAAATGAATACTCCACGGTCACTGGAAAACAAGCACCACATTTGAGCGGCTGATTGAGCTTCACTATAGTCAGTCCACTAAACGATGGGTTGTTGGGAGAAACAGGTAGGAGAAGCTGAACAAACCTTGTATCTATAGTGAAGTATGGCAATTCATAACCATAAAAAACCTCTGGATTAGCACTCGCCTGGGGAAGATCAAACTTAATCAGTATCATAATAGAGAAAGTCTTATTTTTTACAAAATGCATGCCGTACCACCAGATTCAGATCGGCTGCTCCCCTCCAAGAGATATAAAGCTTTCATTGTAAAGGACACCATTGCAGATTTCAGACAGCCCACGGCATTCAGCTGGTAGGTGAACAAACACACAATTAAGTCAAGCACAGGCAAAAAAAAAAAAAAAAAAAAAAAAAGAACTGACCAACCACAAGACAAGAAAAATAAAGCATCACTCACTTGGCTCAAGACTCAACTTTCAGGTCCCATAACTGCAACGCTGTAGGTCCGCAGTGCGTTTACGATCACGTCAAACTTGGGCAAAACTAAACCAGAAACAAAGCGCTTTAGATTAAGGCCTCAGATCGGTCATTGAACTTCCCTTACACAACAACTTACCGTATTTTTAATGCAATCATTATGTTTACATGGTCAAATCAGTATTAACAAGATTGTGATTGTATTTACACAAAGAAAATCTTAATAAAAATATTTTGGCAAAAAAAAAAAAAACTTACCGTATTTTTTCCACCTCAAAAACTTGGGAGACTAGTGTTGGGGCTCTTCACTCCATTGTTACTCCATTCTGCGACGCCGCGGGTTAGTCGCGGTCACTAGGTCTTTGTGTCTCACTGCCTCATCGCTTCTCTGGCTATGTGGTGTGCTCCACCTCCATCACCTCCGGTAATCCCCTTGGTAGTGTTGCTACTCTCCATTCCATGGCTCCTCCATTCTGCGACAACGCCGTGGGATGCAGTTCTGACTGTGGGCTGGATCTCCGTCGGCTTTTCCTTACTCAAGGCCATCCCCCCTGGCTATCACCACCACCTGCACCAACCTTTCCTCCAGCCACGGCTGGCTTGGGCGGACAGACGGACAAACGGCTTGGGCGGACGGACGGCTTGGTGGACGGACGGACGGACGGATTGGGCGGACAGACGGACGGCTTGGGCGGACGGACGGACGGCTTGGGAGGACGGACAGACGGCTTGGGAGGACGGACAGACGGCTTGGGCGGACGGACGGCTTGGGCGGACGGACGGACGGCTTGGGAGGACAGACAGACGGCTTGGGCGGACGGACGGCTTGGGCGGACAGACGGACGGCTTGGGAGGACGGACAGACGGCTTGGGAGGACGGACAGACGGCTTGGGCGGACGGACGGCTTGGGCGGACGGACGGACGGCTTGGGAGGACAGACAGACGGCTTGGGCGGACGGACGGCTTGGGCGGACAGACGGACGGCTTGGGAGGACGGACGGACGGCTTGGGCGGACGGACGGCTTGGGCGGACAGACGGACGGCTTGGGAGGACGGACGGACGGCTTGGGCGGACGGACGGACGGCTTGGGCGGACGGACGGACGGACGGATTGGGAGGACGGACAGACGGCTTGGGCGGACGGACGGCTTGGGCGGACAGACGGACGGCTTGGGAGGACGGACGGACGGCTTGGGCGGACGGACGGATTGGGCGGACAGACGGACGGCTTGGGAGGACGGACGGCTTGGGAGGACGGACGGACGGCTTGGGCGGACGGACGGCTTGGGCGGACAGACGGACGGCTTGGGAGGACGGACGGACGGCTTGGGCGGACGGACGGCTTGGCGGACGGAGGACAATAAAAAGCCGAAGACAACCACGCAAAAGTTTGGTGCAGGTGGTGGTGATAGCCAGGGGGGATGGCCTTGGGCAGGGAAGGGCAGACGGAGACCAAGCCCACAGTCAGAACCGCATCCCACGGCGGCATCGCAGAATGGAGTAGCAATGGCGTGAAGAGTCTCAACACTACCAAGGGGATTACCGGAGGTGATGGAGGTGGAGCACACCACATAGCCAGAGAAGTAAGGAGGCAGTGAGACACAAAGACCTAGGTGACCGCAACCTTCCCTTGAACGTCAACCTTCTGCACCAAATCTCCATCTACCCGAGGAGCCTGTCGAGAACTTCAGTTAACATACAAGAAATCAAGACAAAAATAACCACACCCATCTAATGACAGACCTGGAAACAAAAGCAGATGGAAAACCCCAACCAATCTCTTGGGGTTTCAGAAGACTTATGCATAATTTTGAGTCAGATCCAGACTCAATCACCACAGGTAAATTCACCATGAATAACCTGCGGAAAAAAAACAAACAAAACACAGGACCATCATCCATTTGATCACTGGATGGCAAACAAACCAACAGTGTTGGGGAAGCTACTCTGAAACTGTAGTTTGACAAGCTACAAGCTACTCGTACGTTAAACTGCAGTCAAGTTACCCTTTTGGAAAAGTAGCTAGCTACACTACAAGTTACTATCAAAAAGTAGCTAGCTACATTGAAACTACTTTTGCTTTTTGAACAACATATTATAAATATTATATTACATATTATTATTATAACATGCTATAAATTATATATTATAAATAACTGAATAAGTGTCTGATGAATGTTTTAATAAAAATATTTACTGTTTAAAACAATGCAATACAATTATGATTTCATAAAGTATTGTTTTATTACACACAACACTCAAATATCTCAGACTGTTTATCATAAGTGCAAAATTGCAACAAATAACATTGCAAGAACAAAATATACATTCAACATAAATTGCATTTAGAACATTTTCTCAAAAATACCGATTGAACTTGGACAAATAAGACCATGGGTAATTAATGTTAGTTGTTTCTCCATCCTCCAAATCTGCCGTCACGTCTTGCTCCATCATGGATAATCATAATATGGGTGTGTCAACGCACTTCTTTACGTCAGTGAACCGTTAGCCGCAAGATGCGTGATTAAACAGCAGGTGGCGGTAATGGCAAAAAATTAGTTTGTAATCTAACGAGAAGAAGAATATCCTTGCATCGCGCTGATTCGCGCAGGCTCGACAAACGCAATGTAGCTTTTGCTCGCGCTACACCGCTACTTGCTGCAAAAAGTAGTTAGCCACTGGAAAAGCTACACTGTTTAAAAAGCAACTGAGCTACTGCCAAGCTACTGAAAAATGCTAAGTCGCTACTTGTAGTTAACTACTCCCCAACACTGCAAACCAAGAATAACATGTCGAAGGAAAGCTTCAATGATTCACAAAGCTTATTTTCACCATCTATAAAGATCAGTAAACAACTCCAACATAAAAACAGAATGCTTTCACTTCAAAGCCTAATGATACTAACCTGGTTCTTTAAATCCATCAATAGCAAAGAGAAAAAGGGTGAAAATGAGCTTGTTTCAAACACAAATCTCCCTCACAGCCATGAGGATAGACCACTGAAGACTAACCGTTAACAAGCCACTCTTCAGACTAATATATCAGGAACGCATTCATCTCGTTAATTCAATTACTTAACCACCTGGCAGTAATTAATGTTATCGTTTGATTAGGAGTTCCAACAGGCATTGATTTGAAACACGACACATTATGGAGGTTATAGCGGACGAATTTTCTACTTGCCATATCAACACTATAGAATTTTATATAGCCTAGGTATTGAAGATATTACTGAGCATTTATTTAACCATAGCAAAAGTACGTTTCTTGAGTTAATTTTAGGTTATGTTTACACAGAAACGATTCTGAAGAGAAAACGCAAAAGTGGCGTTGCTCTGGTCCACTTATTCTGCGTTTAGACGAGCGTTATGTGTGAGAAATCCGCGTGCAAATGGTGAGGCAAAACGTGTGAGAAATTCAATGTAGTATGCACTTCGGGCGGCTATGAGTGCATACTACAACAACACAAACTCCACGCGCCTGCGTACAAACTTCACTGTCAAGCAGACTTTTGTGTTTACCTTTTACATGGGAACACGGCGGTGGAGCGTTTTTAAAATTTCCACTCTGGAGGATGGTTTCACTTTTTTGCGTTTTTAAGCCTCAAAAACGCCGTCGCCGTGTAAACGAAAGGCACATCCGATAAAATATTTTTACGTTTTCACGTAGGCTACCCGCGAGCGTTCTCGTGTAAACAGGGCCTTAAAGGGATAGTTCACTTTGAAATTAACTTTTGATATGTTTTAGCTTACCTCAAGGGCATCCAAGATGTAGGTGTCTTTGTTTCCTCAGTATTTTCAATTTTGATATTTTTAGTTCAAACCGTTCTTGTCTGTCAGTCATATAATGGAGACCTATGGGATCCACCTAAAAGAGCATGCACAGAGAAGTCCAGAATAAACATGATTTAATGACTTGTACATGTAAATACACATTGATGGCAAGACTCGAAACGAGCGGTTTGTGTGAGAAAACGAACAGTATTTATATGCTTTTTACCTCTTGTTAAAAAATATACAAACATGAATTCATTTATAAAAATAAAATAATAGTTATATAAGGTGATGTGCTTCTCAGCACAAACTTCCAAAATTAATATAGTTTATTCAAATTAGCAATTCCCATGCTCAAAATGGAGTAGGAAGAAGTTCATTACAAACTTTTCAGGTCCTACCCCTTCCTCTATTTTTATCATTTAGTTAAATACAAAACAATTTGATGCTTCTCTTATACGTCTTTACATAGACTGTTGTGAATAATTGTGATGAACTTTGCTGGTCAAGCTCATTGTTTAATAAAGGTGACCAGTTTGATGAGGCGCTTGATTTTATTTCAACCACGTGATCTTGTTGAGTCCATAGTGATCAATAAACAAGTCAACTAATGTATAGATAGATAGACTATTCTATAACTTTTTTGAATAACTATATACAGAATAGTTTATAAAACACTGTGTAACCAAGAGATTTAGGTACTGTTCCTTTAAGGCGGAACGCACTCTCTCTCTCTCACTCCCTCACTGATGAGTGGCCAGTCGGTATGAGGAGCGCGAGCTGTGATCACCGCATGCGTGTAAATCCTGTTTTATATTTTTGTCGCTCTTTTCCCTGTTTTATTTTTATTAAGTAACGCGCAGTTGTTACTGGAGTGTTTGGCAAACTGTGTATGCGTGGGATCTACCACACTGAGAATAAATAACCACTGTGGATTATTAGGTGAGTGTTTGTTTACATTTGGCTACAACAATTCAGGCAATCTATCCGGTCCTCTCTGTGTAAAGCGTTACAACATCTAACCTTCTTTTACGTGGATATGAGACAGTTTATCTTATCCTCACTTTAAATATGGAGCTTTGCAGTGTCACAGACACGAAGTTTAAATCACGAAGTTGCAATCTAAAAATGTGTCGCCAAATTTAAAACAGGCTAAGTTCATAAAAAAACTTTAGATAGACCCAAATAAACCCATCATTGTCCATTCGACTCTCACTGCAAAAATTTTCGTTGTGAATTTACAGTAAATAATTGATTTTTTTTTTTGCATGACTTTCACAGTAAGGATTACAGCAATATACTGTGAAATACGCTCACAGCAATTTACTGTAATTTTATATCTGTGATATTACAATGCATTTCTGTAAAAGCAAGCACAACTGTATACTGTAACTTCACAGCTTAAATGATAAAGCAATTACAGTGATATTAGTACATTACTGGGGAATTACAATGTTTTGCTGTACATTACAACAAGGCTCTGTTCTTTTACAGTGTGTGGAAGTAATGTACAAGTTTACAATAATTTACTGTGAATTTACATTGTATACTGTGTCAGGAAGCACCTGTTAATTAGCAAAGATAGTTTTAAATAGACTTCCAGTTTGTATTGCAGACAGGATTTATCAAGGTGTGCTTTTTTTTTTTTTTTTACAACAATACAAAGAGCAATGTATAACGTTTTACCAGATTTGGTGCTACACTTATTGTCTCATATTTGTTCCCCACTAAGGAATTTTTTTTCAATAAATGTTCAGATTTTATACAATTATTGTGCACTTGTGATTTTTCTAGGCTAAGTTTTGCTGAGTTATCCACTAATCTAGTTTATTATAGCATTTTTGTCATAGGTTAATAATCATGACATATTTTGAATGGGACTCGAGTGGACTCGGGAATAAGTCCGAGTCCCGACTCCCAATATGTTCGAGTACGAGTCAATTCCGAGTCAAAATGCACACGAGTCCATGATAAGACCGAGTCCATTAAAATATGGACTCGAGTCCGAGTCTCGAGTGCACAACACTGCTGTAAATACTATGCAGCCTATACAAATAAACCTACAGACTCTTCAATTTTCAGGAACCATAGCATGGCGCCTGTACTCAGCCAGCTAGAATTTTCCGTCTCAACCACAGCCAGTTGCTGCTCATTTCTGCTGCTTCAGATAAGTTCTTTACTGTGCGACGCAACTCTTGACAGAATAACATGTAATAATTACAGCAATAAACCATTCACTTAAAGCTTTATAATCTCGAGTGATTGTAAGTGTGATCATCATCTGCTAAATGAGCAATAACGACCACAATTCACTTCTTCAGCCAGTGAAGCTCCCATGGCCGTTCATGAGAGTTTAAATGCTGGGGAATATTCCCATTTTCCCACAGGAGAAGCAGCAAGCAGGAGGAATTACTCCATTAGAAACTACGGACACACTATTGTAAAGATGGAGGTTAAGGAAGAACCCTGCAGAATAAAAGTTGAAGATACAGAGGAACAAATAGGTTGGTGTTTTCCTTCATTCTCTTTAATGACTGATGAGGAACATTAAGATGAAAACTCACATATAACAACATCTAAATCTAGATACTATCCTTTTATTAATAGTAACGTTTTGCTAGAACAGGTGGCAACTTATTGGTCATACTACGCTTGCTTTCCAATGCTAAAGCCAAATATTGCAGAACTTGGTCATGGCGCCAAGTAAACTGACCTGAATATTTTAAATTTCTTCCATGTAAAGCACTTTGAATTGCCACTGTGTATGAAATGTGCTATATAAATAAACTTGCCTTGCCTTGCCTTAGCTAAGAGCCACCTTACATCATGTCAAAATGTGCCTTAATGTGGCAGGTGATGAACACAAAGGACACAACATGACATCATAACTTTCAAGTCAAGTGGCGCGTTATCTATACGCATTTCAGACTGATCTCATGAAGTAGCGTGTGTATGACACGCCAATTCGTATTTTTGGCGTGCTATCAAGACGCATAATCGCTTTTCAGTGTGTTTATGAACGCCGTTGACTTAACGTTATATAAATATATGACTTACCTCAACCCCATCCCTAAACTTAACCGCCACTGGGGTTAATGGCATTTATGACTGGACATTTGACGGTGTGTATGGAAACGTGGAATGACGCAAACGTTAATGGCGTAGACATACACGCATACACGCGGATAGCTCAAAATGCGTAGAGATAACACGCCACTTGACTCGAAAGTTGCGTATATGTTTACGCAAAAGTCATGATGTCATGTTGCGCATTTTGAGCTATCCGCTTATATGCGTGTATTTCTACGCCATTAATGTCACGAGAGTTTAAATGCTGGGGAATATTCCCATCTTCCCACAGGAGAAGCAGCAAGCAGGAGGAATTACTCCAGGAGAAACTACGGACACACTATTGTAAAGATGGAGATTAAGGAAGAACCCTGCAGAATAAAAGTTGAAGATACAGAGGAACAAATAGGTTGGTGTTTTCCTTCATTCTCTTTAATGACTGATGAGGAACATTAAGATGAAAACTCACATATAACAACATCTAAATCTAGATACTATCCTTTTATTAATTGTAACGTTTTGCTAGAACAGGTGGCAACTTATTGGTCATACTACGCTTGCTTTCCAATGCTAAAGCCAAATATTGCAGAACTTGGTCATGGCGCCAAGTAAACTGACCTTAGCTAAGAGCCACCTTACATCATGTCAAAATGTGCCTTAATGTGGCAGGTGATGAACACAAAGGACACAACGTGACATCATGACTTTCAAGTCAAGTGGCGCGTTATCTATACGCATTTCAGACTGATCTCATGAAGTAGCGTGTGTATGACACGCCAATTTGTATTTCCATTTTTGGCGTGCTATCAAGACGCAAAATCGCTTTTCAGCGTGTTTATGAACGCCGTTGACTTAACGTTATATAAATATATGACTTACCTCAACCCAATCCCTAAACTTAACCATAACTGGGGTTAATGGCATTTATGACTGGACATTTGACGGCGTGTACGGACACGTGGAATGACGCAAACGTTAATGGCGTAGACATACACGCGGATAGCTCAAAATGCGTAGAGAGAACACGCCACTTGACTCGAAAGTTGCGTATATGTTTACGCAAAAGTCATGATGTCATGTTGCGCATTTTGAGCTATCCGCTTATATGCGTGTATTTCTACGCCATTAATGTCACGAGAGTTTAAATGCTGGGGAATATTCCCATCTTCCCACAGGAGAAGCAGCAAGCAGGAGGAATTACTCCAGGAGAAACTACGGACACACTATTGTAAAGATGGAGGTTAAGGAAGAACCCTGCAGAATAAAAGATGAAGATACAGAGGAACAAATAGGTTGGTGTTTTCCTTCATTCTCTTTAATGACTGATGGGGAACATTAAGATGACAACTCACATATAACAACATCTAAATCTATACTAGTAGAGTCAGTAGGAAGGCCTGTTTACACAGGGGCGAATTTCGCGCGCATTATTCGCCGACGTTTAACGCCTCGTGACTAAACAAAGGGCGTCAATGTGAGTGTTCACACTGTGAACATTCATTTTCATTTCATTTTCATTTCATTTTTTTTTAAAAACGCCTCGGGTTTGCTTTTTTAGTTTGACGCACCACGTCAAAAACTATCCGACCAATGAAATTGGCGCTTTTGCTCACGTTTGGAGCTTCTGAAGAGACCATAAAACACAACTTGGGGGCGCCCAAACACAAAACGGTCTTGCCGAAAACACATATGCAATGGCGAAGAAGAAATACGCATCGCCGTCTACACCATAGATATGTATATAAAGGCTAGATTTGTCGTCAGCGCTGCTGGCCAATGGAGGTCGTCGTCTGCACCTGGCGGCCATCTTGTCACAGGCAGCTCGCTCACTCGTAACATTGTGGTAATGGTACATCTACTGTTTAAATGACCATAACTTACTCAATTTTTTACCGATTTTCAAACGGTTTGGTTTGTTATAAACGTCAGAGATATACTTATGAATAATAAGTGTAAAAATAAATAATCATCCATATAATTATAGCCACATTAATAACGTTTGTAAGAAACCAAACCGTTTGTCAATCCGTCAAGATTTCAACGAGATAAGAGTATTTGTGTTCATGCTGACCACTCATCTTACATCAGTTTGTTTGTGACAAGATGGCCGCCGGTGATGACGATAGAAACTCCGCCGTAGCACATCTAGCCTTTCAATGGTCTACACAGCCAGGAAGAAATAAGACGTGGAAGATGCAAGGCAAGATGAATGTAGAGCTGCTGTTCTCGTTGGTGCTAGAGCATAAAGAAATATGACAAACGCGACAGGGACTACAAACATCTTGATAAAAGAGAACTGTATGGAGTGGTATTGCATAGCAAATGGGCGCCATCTAATGTCAGGGAATGAATTTGCATGTTCACTCGGCTCAAAAAACGCGTTGAAAAACGCTGACGAATAACGCGTGCTCATATTCGTCCCGGTGTGTAAGGGCCTTTAAACTGGATTTGTGCAAAATTAAGATTTTGAACAATGTTTTTTGTTGTTGTTTCTTATGTATGAATGATGGGAATTCCATTTGATTTATCTTAGATCTGATGGAAGGGAATGAAGACAAACTGCATCAGTTTCAAAAACCTCATTATTTTCCAGATGAAGATGGAAATGCAGTCGTTTCAAAGACTGAAAAAAGTTTCAAACAAGCTGAAAAATCTGGAGTCGAAGGATCTTTAACCTGTTCTGAATGTGGAAAGAGTTTCATATCTAAATCAAAGCTGAACACACACATGGTGATTCACACTGGAGAGAAACCATTCACATGCTCTCAGTGTGGAAAGAGTTTCAATCGCAAAAGTAATCTCAACGCTCATCTGCCCATTCACTCTGGATTGAGATCGTTCAGCTGTGATCAGTGTGATAAAACTTTTCTTGTGGAAACAAGCTTAAGAAAACACCTTACAACTCACATTGGTGTGAAGCCTCACGTTTGCTCTTTTTGTGGAAAGCGTTTTTCACAAGTGTATCAGTTAAAAGATCATGAGCGAATCCATACTGGTGTGAGACCTTATGTGTGTGTTGACTGTGGAAAGACTTTTATTATGTCCTGCAACTTAAAACAACACCAGAGAGTTCACACTGGAGAGAAACCGTACAAGTGTTCACACTGTGGAAAGAGATTTGCTCAATCAGTAAACCTGAAAAATCATGAGAGAGTTCATACTGGAGAGAAACCGTACCAGTGCTCTTCATGTGGGAAAAGTTTCAGCACATTGTCCAATCTACAACGACATAAGAAAAACCTTTGTCTGAAGTGAGCAATGTTCAGATCCATGACTTGATTTGATATTCAGATTAAGCAAAAGATGGAATTACCTTAAATATAGAAATTTAATCTAAAATTCGGAGGAAGGGTAAAATGTTTTTTTTTATTGCATTGTAATTATTGTTCTTCCGACACCCGTATTGATCCTCTGTTGTGTTGCACGTGTGCAGTAAGTGTTACGCAACATGTACACAAGATGAACTGAACAATAAAGCAACAATGTGAAAATACTCGTTTCAGTGTCATAGTGTCATCGCTCAAGCAGTGCATGGTCATCTCATACAGATAAAGTAATATTTTAGAAAACTAGGGTGTTGCCATCAAAATTATGAAGGGGTGTGTTTTGTTTCTTTGGTGCTGTGATCGGATAGCTCTGATTTATCCAAACGATTCCATTTACACCTGCTCACATAAATGTGTTTTTGCAAAACGGATATAAATCCGATCTTCAATTTCCGCGCCATATGTAGATTTAATGAGGTCACGTCACCGAAAGCAACAGATATTTATGCATTTTATTGATCATCAGCTCATTTCAAAATCAAAGTTATCAATAAGAGAGAGCATTAACAGAACTGATTAGATCATTTCCTGTCTTTATATTTAATGAAGATGATTGTGTGTTAAGCATCTGCGACTTTCTCTTTGATTCGCAATAGTTTGCGCCTTTGCGGCGCGTTCACTTGATGAATAGACGCTCATCTGACTAACATGACATATAGCCTATATAACACGCTTTCATACATTAATTTTTCAGCATTTTTGGGAGGAGTAAAATTTAAATATGTGGTTTCAACAACCAGATGCATTTACACTGGTCCAGTTTCGTCTGGAATGAGGCCCAGACCTCCTCCTGAAGTGTTGAGCGATCGGATTCAAATCCGTCTCGAATGCGTTTCGGAGGGCATTTACACCAGGGGCCTCATGTATAAAACTTTGCGTAGATTTCATCCTTAAGTGTGCGTACGCACATAAGGCAGAATTTGTGTACGCACAAAAGTTTTCAGATGTATAAAACCGTTCGTACGCCAGAACCTGCGCAAAATTCACTTTATAAATCCCAGTCAGCGGGAGATGCGCGTGCGTCTCCACCCCGAAATAACCATATATGGAGATTACAACGCCTAGTTTTACTATACACATCCTCATTTGCATATCCTTTGCATATGATTATATACACATATCCACGTGATACCACGTTTAAAGGATAATTCCGGTATTTAACACATTGAGTCTATTTTGTAGTTTGTTTTGAATGAAATAGAGTGGTGGACTTAGAAATTTTGACAATGGGTCCTGTCTTGAGTTTTTGACTATTTTAGAATCGCTTGTGACAGCGTTAGACTGGCTGTCTATGGGCATGCACAAACATGTCCTTAAAACAACCCTTAACGTTCATTTTCAAAGCTGTGCAACTCACCGAGTGGTTGGTGTTGCCCACAAGAACTCCGCCCACAAAATTTTCTGGTCGGGAAATTCGGTCTAGACTCAATCCATTGAGGAGTAATTATGATCAGGCAAAAAAGGTTCGGGCCAATCAAATTGCCAGGGCGGGCTTTATACAATGGTGGACAGATGATCTGCAAGGACATAATCATCACGTTATCAAAGAGCGCTTGACTGGTTTCCCTCAAAGATGACTGTAGCTGGAAAATTGAGATGTATAGATTAGATGTATAGATCGGAAAGATCAGCTGGCTCTGACAGTCGCTAAGAAGATGGGACGTAATGAAAAGCCTGTGGTCGTTGTGGTTTCTCCTTTGGTCGCACTCTTGGAGGACCAAGTAAAAGAAGCAACACTCGTTATTTAACTTCTAAAATAAGTATGTTCTGTAGTTGACAACTGTATGCAAAGTAGTTGACTTACTGCGTTGCTCTGATTGGTTGCAGGTTTACCGACTATCCGATTGAGTGCAGAGTTTTTCTTTTTTTCCTGGTTCGGTTAAGACACGCCTCATAATCAAATCCCTGTGGAGTAGTTTCAGACTCATATTCCGACAAGAAGCCAGGCTAGTTTTCACTCCTACTTGGCGAAAAATTCTCACTCAGCAGCACCATATTGAGACTGAGGCTGGGGTGGTAGTGCGCAGCCGGCTATATCAATTACCAGAACACAATAAAAACTGAATTAAAGGCAATGCTAGATATGGGAGTAATAGAGGAATCCCACGGCAATTGGGCGAGCCCAATAGTTTTAGTTTTAGCTGGCTCCCCGGCCTGAGTCGGGTTAGTGGAGAGGGGTGCGTGGTTCAGCGAGGTCTGCGACGGGAGAGAGAGTTGGGAGACGAGCGGTGAGTAATGGTGCGTTCTATTATACCCAACGAACCGACTCGGACCTCGGATTTTACGTCACGTTCACACTTCAAGCGTTCTATTATGTTTTGCCTGTCCGAGTCTGAGAAAAAAATGGACGCCACCCGGAAAGCTGTTATAATGGTAGCACTGGCCGAGTAACAGGCACTAACATTAAAAATATATATATTATGACTACACCTTATCAAAACGCAACCATTTGAACTTGAAAATGTTCACTTTATTTAATGTTTTTCATGTTAATCTTCTGTTAGCAACGCTAGCAACGTTAGTAAATACACTCACAACAACCGATTCCCATACCTACAGTGGACGGAGTAATATGAGTGATTATAATCATAATTTAAAATACCAAAGAGGTTCAAAAACAATGAAAACAATTCATTCTTACAAGTCACAGGGCGCAGCCATCTTGAATTCCGAAACGGAATTCTTGCTCGCACGGTTGTCCGACGTCTGAGAGGAGAAATCCGAGGAAAGGGGGCGTGTTGCTAGGCAACGTGGTCGTCCGGTTCGGATCTCCGAGACGGATGAATAATAGAACGCACCATAAGTAGGACAAGTGCAAAAGGCCGGATATAAGCTGCAGAGAAACAGCGAGAAAGCAAGTAGTGATGACTGTCTCTGACAACTTCTGATGGTGTGTTCACACTGAACGCAAATTTAATAACTTGCGCGAGTAGATTACATACAAAGTCAATGCAAAGACGCGAATAGACGCATCATTCGCGCCGGGCGTTGCGAATGACGAATTGGACCACGCGTTTGCCACGAATGTCTTCCGCCAATATGAAAAATTTGAACTCGAGCGAATGTTCAAGCGTCTAACTAGACGCGATAGACGCGTATTTGACGCTCTATTCGCGTGAACACACCATGAGAGTTGGAAGCAGCAAAAAGCATCTTTCACAACTCATGGTCATACGCCTTATTCACGGCAGCGCCATCTTTGATTTTTAATGAGAATGAAAGCGAGGCTGTGCACCTCATGAGGGATAGTCATGCATCTCTTCCATGGGCTGAACTGTTATTTAATGTGTTTTTCGGATTGTTCTGCTTATGAAACACTGGAAAAATATCTTTCCAAGAAATTTCAGATGACAAAAAACTTCCTACAATTTAAGTTGTGGAAAATTGTAAGTAATCTAGCCACTTTATTCAGCTTTTTACAGCGGATGCCATTAGAAACACTGTAAGTCTATCCCTCACAGCCTCTCTTTCATACCTGTCATGGCGCTGCTCTGAATAAGGTCTATTGACACATAAATCAGAGACCACAGAGTTCCAATCAAACATTGTGTATTATGATTCTGAGTTGGACTGAGTTTGGTTTTTGTGTTTTATTTTATGTATGTACTCTGACTAAAAATGACAACGCAAAATGGCTGCAGGTTGTCCCACTCAAAAACATTTTTGATAATGGCAAAATAACATTTGGAAAACACTTGTTTAATAATTGCTTGCAGTTTTCACAGCTGTACAACAAATTGAATAAGTCACAGAAATAGAGGTTATGAAATTGTTTGTTGCATAAAATGTATCACGTCTAGTGATAAGTCCATGTACAGGAAGTATAAAAATCAATATATATCGTAGATAACTATAATAAATTGGCAAGATGTAAACAGTTCATACATATGTGCATACATGACGCCTGCGTCAGAAAAACAAAAAACCCAACTGAAGGCAGCAAATGGTGAGATAGTCCATGAAGAATCGTCCAGTTTACATGGCGAGGCCACAACATGCGTGCGATGAGTGTTTTCATGAAGTCATGACAAACTTTACACAACTCTTTCCTAAATTGACTAAAACAAACAAGGCACTTTATGACAAAAAAAAGTTTTACAGGAGAAAAACAATCCCATAAAAGTTTCGTAACCAACACACAGCCCAACACTGAGGCCATCAGTGTGTTTCTCTGGTTGCTTTGTTTAGTCGCACCTCCCCAACCTCGAAGGTCAGAGAACCAATGCCATTTTCTCTTCCTTAAAATGTCCAAGTGCTTTGAGCCAAGTGCTTCAGTCAGCAGAAGAGCTAACCTGTAAACAGTAACATGGGAATGTGTGATCCTTCTCATTCGGCCTCTTTCTCAGGGCTCTTGATGCTGTCTGTCCTCACGATGCATGTGGGCCGATGGCGATTGAGCATCAGTATGAGCTGCTGCCGTTCGTGCTTCAGCTCCTCGATCTGTGACTTCAGCTCCGAGTTCATCATCTCTAGGCGTTCAGATTCCTTCAACGGAAGAGTTGGAGCACGTTAAAGGGATAGTTCACCCGAAAATGAAAATTACCCCATGATTTACTCATCCTCAAGCCATCCTAGGTGTATATGACATTCTTCTATCAGACAAATACAATCGGAGTTATATTAAAAATGTCCTGGCTCTTCAAAGCTTTATAATGGCAGTGAATAGCCGTCCATAAAAGTTCATCTTGGAGTGAATGGAAAGATGCACTTATGATGGACAGATGCACTTTTATCATGGAAAGATGCACCTTTGTGATGGATAGATGCACTTTTATGATGGATAGATGCACTTTTATGAATAGATGCACTTTTATGATGGATAGATGCACATTTATCATGGAAAGATGCACTTTTATGACAGATGCACTTTTATGATGGATAGATGCACTTTTATGATGGACAGATTCACTTTTATCAAGGATAGATGTACTTTTATGATGATAGATGCACTTTTATGATGGATAGATGCACTTTTATGATGGACAGATTCACTTTTATCAAGGATAGATGTACTTTTATGATGATAGATGCACTTTTATGATGATAGATGCACTTTTATGATGGATAGATGCACTTTTATGATGGATAGATGTACTTTTATCAAGGATAGATGTACTTTTATGATGATAGATGCACTTTTATGATGGATAGATGCACTTTTATGATGGACAGATTCACTTTTATCAAGGATAGATGTACTTTTATGATGATAGATGCACTTTTATGATGGATAGATGTACTTTTATGATGGGCAGATGCACTTTTATGATGGACAGATGCACTTTTATCAAGGATAGATGCACTTTTATGATGATAGATGCACTTTTATGATGGATAGATGCACTTTTATGATGGATAGATGCACTTTTATGATGGACAGACTTTTATGATGGAAAGATGCACTTTTATGATGGATAGATGCACTTTTATGATGGACAGATGCACTTTTATGATGGAAAGGTGCACTTTTATGATGGACAGATGCACTTTTATGATGGATAGACGCACTTTTATGATAGGCAGATGAATTTTATGGAGTTCAAAACAGAAACAGCCATTCACTACCATTATAAAGCGTTGAAGAGCCAGGACATTTTTAATATAACTCCGATTGTATTCGCCTGAAAGAATGGGATGTCTAACCTAGGGTGTCTTCAGGGTGAGTGAATCATGGGCTAATTTTCATTTTTGGGTGAACTATCCCTTTAATACGTCGGCGCTGCATGTTGACTCTTTTACATGAACCACTTACCCTTTGGAGATACTCCGTTCTCTCTTTCTTTTTGTTTCGACATCTTGCTGCTGCCACTTTGTTTTTCTCTCGCCTTCTTTTCCTCCGGTCTTCCTCTTCATCTTTCTGGCAACAGCAAAAATGAAGGCTTTTAATGAGTCTGACAAATTTCCTACAATCTGCCATTAAAATAGGTCATTTGTTTAGGCAATCTGTTTAAAATATTCAATATTCACCTTTAAATTCAAAGAAGTTGCATACTATATATATATATATATATATATATATATATATATAAGAAAAGAGTATTATAAGAGTACAAATATAGTTGCAAATTTAAGAGCTTTATTATTTTTGACCACTAGGTGACATACGCATTTAAAGTGTTTTAAAGTGTTAATATTCCAAAGTACTGTTGATAATTATTCATTTCTGGAGTGAAAAAGCTTCCTGTTTGCCATCAAATTCTGCATGCAATAATAAATTGAAATATCAACAGACTTTTGCTGAATAGTACAGCATAAAAACGTTATATCGTATAACTAGTAATAAAAAAACATCAGTTTTACTGATCACATAAACTGAGCCTGAACATATGGCGATTATAAAACGCTTGTCGTTTAATAGTAAAAAATAACGCACAAGTCATGTATAAGGGTATAATACAATCTTCTTTAATAAATAACATTCAGTCAGTCTGCATCAACAGTAGCAGCTGTTCAGTCAGCAACATCTGCTCAAATGAACATGTATAGCTCTACTCTTTATAGAGCTATGCTTTAAAAAACACACGCTACTAACATCACCAATATCAAACTCAATGAAAAGGCGGAAAAATTTAATAAATAGTCTGATATAAAATATTTTTTATATCTCAAATAAAAATATTTACACTCCAGTATTTATTGAGTACCAATTTATCACCCTTTAGTACTTCAATTCAGTTTACTGTGAGTGCAGCTTTAAGTGTGTGTTTACCTGATACCATCTCTGGTCTAGTCTAGATTTCATCAATGTAGAGGGTTTTGTACCTCTCTCAGTCACTGCAAAAATAGCCTGATATAGTTGGGCCAAATGGCATTTTTGGTTATATGTTTATACAGAAATTTGGTTTTATGATTTCAGAGTTTGTTTAATTGAAGCAGTGACCGTCTGTCCACTAGATGGAGTCAGTGCAGTTTGATAAGTGTACAGAAAACACCACCATCGATATGTTTTAACACCGACTGCACAAACACACAGATCTGCCTGATCTTCCCAGGTACACACAGACAGTGCTGCTCCAAACTCACACATCTGTAAAGATAGAGCTGTACCATCAAGCTTTCTGATTGGCTGATACACTGGAACAAACAATCGGTGCTGGGTTTACTTTGAAACAGGTTTGAATTAGAAATTGCTTGTCAAATATACAAATAATTACAAAGAAATGGCAAGTGACACGTTGAATTAAAATGTAAAATTTAGACTGAAATTAGATTTTCTTGTAAAAACAAACTCCAACATTTTTTTTTTTTCATTTATAACTTGGAAAAATAATATTCAACAGCTCATATGCATGATGTTTACATGTAGTCTAGAGACAAATGTGACGCCAAAAAACGTCATCAGAGAAGAGAAGAGATGTCACTGCAAGAGGGAGGGGAAGTTATTCTGATTAAAGATCTAAAGCAATGATTTGTTTATAATAAACACTGCAATATTCCATGGTCAATTTAGATTTTTAGCAAATCAGTTTACAGTTTGCCTGCAGATTATATAGTTCAAGTAAATAAAGTGCTGTTTCCTTCAGATTAAAGCATGAAGAAGCTCACCTCCGCTTTAATGGGGTGCGGCCGCTTGCCCAGTTTTCCCAGTAGATGTAGAGGCGACAGCATGGCCCCGAGGTTGTAGAGGTCGGCGTACTTCAGGTGTTGGGTGAGTGTGGTGGCAGAGATGCCCACCAGAGGGCCCAGACTGGGCAGAGCGCCCGCCGTCACCGAGGGGTCCGGGATCTGTCCAGGCATCACGTCATCAACACCCCTGACCACAGCTGGAGGACACAAACACACTTCAGCATGTGAGACTAAATCACAACAGACTGAGCCATCTGACCAATCAGAGCAGACTGGGACATCTGACCAATCAGAGCAGACTGGGACATCTGACCAATCAGAGCAGACTGGGACATCTGACCAATCAGAGCAGACTGGGACATCTGACCAATCAGAGCAGAGGTGACCAATCCGAACAAACTGGGTCATCTGACCAATCAGAGCAGAGCAGACCAATCACAACAGACTGGGTCATCTGACCAATCAGATCAGAGTAGACCAATCACAACAGACTGGGTCATCTGACCAATCAGAGCAGAGTAGACCAATCACAACAGACTGGGTCATCTGACCAATCAGAGCAGAGTAGACCAATCACAACAGACTGGGACATCTGACCAATCAGAGCAGACTGGGACATCTGACCAATCAGAGCAGAGTAGACCAATCACAACAGACTGAGCCATCTGACCAATCAGAGCAGATGTGACCAATCACAACAGACTGAGCCATCTGACCAATCAGAGCTGAGTAGACCAATCACAACAGTCTGAGGCATCTGACCAATCAGAGCAGATGTGACCAATCACAACAGACTGAGCCATCTGACCAATCAGAGCAGATGTGACCAATCACAACAGACTGAGGCATCTGACCAATCAGAGCTGAGTAGACCAATCACAACAGACTGGGACATCTTACCAATCAGAGCAGAGTAGACCAATCACAACAGACTGGGACATCTGACCAATCAGATCAGAGTAGACCAATCACAACAGACTGGGACATCTGACCAATCAGATCAGAGTAGACCAATCACAACAGACTGGGACATCTGACCAATCAGAGCAGACTGGGACATCTGACCAATCAGATCAGAGTAGACCAATCACAACAGACTGAGCCATCTGACCAATCAGAGCAGATGTGACCAATCACAACAGACTGGGTCATCTGACCAATCAGATCAGAGTAGACCAATCACAACAGACTGGGTCATCTGACCAATCAGAGCAGAGTAGACCAATCACAACAGACTGAGCCATCTGACCAATCAGAGCAGATGTGACCAATCACAACAGACTGGGTCATCTGACCAATCAGAGCAGAGTAGACCAATCACAACAGACTGGGTCATCTGACCAATCAGATCAGAGTAGACCAATCACAACAGACTGGGACATCTGACCAATCAGAGCAGACTGGGACATCTGACCAATCAGAGCAGAGTAGACCAATCACAACAGACTGAGCCATCTGACCAATCAGAGCAGATGTGACCAATCACAACAGTCTGAGGCATCTGACCAATCAGAGCAGATGTGACCAATCACAACAGTCTGAGGCATCTGACCAATCAGAGCAGATGTGACCAATCACAACAGACTGGGTCATCTGACCAATCAGATCAGAGTAGACCAATCACAACAGACTGGGTCATCTGACCAATCAGAGCAGAGTAGACCAATCACAACAGACTGAGCCATCTGACCAATCAGAGCAGAGTAGACCAATCCTAACAAACTGGGTCATCTGACCAATCAGAGCAGAGTAGACCAATCACAACAGACTGGGCCATCTGACCAATCAGAGCAGAGTAGACCAATCACAACAGACTGGGCCATCTGACCAATCAGAGCAGAGTAGACCAATCACAACAGACTGGGTCATCTGACCAATCAGAGCAGAGTAGACCAATCACAACAGACTGGGTCATCTGACCAATCAGAGCAGAGTAGACTCTCGGGTTTAGAGAGACTGAATCCTTGATCGAATTGTTTCAGAAAATTTAACCTTGACATCAGGAACCTTTGAAATAGCACATTAGGGGTACTGTCTTTAACCAACCAACAGAAGTGTTACATTCACACAAGTCTCCAGTTATGGTTTTGAACTCATGTCTATTCTCCACATTAGATATTCAATAGCTGACATGTGTATAATACGGCCACTTACAGACCCTTGGCCAGATAAGCTGCTCTTCCCCCCCCACCCCCCATTTTTTTACGCGAGACACAAAACTAGACCCAGACACATTCTCCTCAAAGCCGCGGAGAGAAAAAGTGAGAACCGAGCCAAGATCCGCCCGCCGCCCGAGTTTCCTCCGTCCCAATCCGAGTTCTCCATGTCAGCCGAGAGGAATGTGGCCGCAGAGCAACAGGACAATGTCATCGGCCTCACGTAAAAAACCCTTCAGATGAGTTTCTACAGCTCGAGAAGAACTATTTTAAAGAGAATTAAGTCTTTCCATTCTTACAGAGAGATGAACAGCAGAAAGTGACCAGCATGAATGAGCCTCTTGAAGAAACGCCCTCACTTTGACACCAGAAATCACTGCCACATGTGAGCCTCTGCATGGCACACACACACATGGGCTACTCGGGAAGTTTCATCAGTCTTTGCACAGGCAAGCTATCATTGCTCATACTGAACGTTAGTCATTTAAACAAACACCTTAAAGCGATAGTTCACCCCAAAATGTAAACTCTGTCAGTATTTACTCTCCCTCATGTTGTTCAACCCCACAACATGACATCATGACTTTTGCGTAAACATACACGCCACTTTCGAGTCAAGTGGCAATATCGATTTCTCATATTAAGTTTATGCCGTTTTCTGTTGATGCGAGACCATCCAATAATCTCAAGCTTTGTGCTCTGTTACAAAGTTTCAGCTTTCAAATTCTGTCACTTTTCAAATGAACTTCAAACACAAATATGGCTTTAGCGCTCTTTACGTGTCCACCAAAGCCTGTTAGCCAGCTGAAAACTTGAAAATCTGTGCAAGTGTTTCCGATATCTGATTTCACAGAGAGTTAGTTTCTGAATGATGTAAAGTACATGCTCTGGGGCTTGTTTTAAATGACCAGCTGTTGTGCTTGTTATTGTCGTTGTTTGCTTGTATGTGGCCGGTGTGGTATTTGTCGTTTTTTAACTCTCAGCGTCCAGAAAACAAAGCGTCTCGTGGCATTTTTAACGAAACGCTCCCATTGAAAATAACGGGGAAAATCCTTTGGTGGACCACACGGCCTTAGCTAGGATTCACTCTTTAATTTTAACTTTCAAATTTATTTGAATGACTATAAACTCAATAGTAAGCTAGAAGTTCACTTTGAAATTAATTTTTGGTATGTTTTATCTTACCTCAAGGGCATCCAAGATGTAGGTGTCTTTGTTTCCACAATAGTTTCAATTTTGATATTTTTAGGTCAAACCGTTGTTGTCAGAGAAAATGATTCGTAAATGTAAGTACACATTGATGGCCTAAGACACGAAACGTTTGTGTGAGAAAACGAATCGTTTTTACATCTTGTAATCACAGTCACGTCCAAGTGATCTGAGGGCGCGGGCGTTTCATTCTTGTACGTGTTCGTCACTCATTGTTTACACAGAAAAAAGATTGTAGGTAAGACGCTGTGGTTACAAGAAGTAAAAACTAAATTTACGAACACAAACCGCTCGTTTCGTGTCTTAGGCCATCAATGTGTACGAGTCATTTAATCATGTTTAATTTTGACTTCTCTGTGCTTGCTCTTTTAGGTGGATCCCATAGACCTCCATTATATGACTGACAGACAATAACGGTTTGACCTAAAAATATCAAAAATACTGTGGAAACAAAGACAAAGAGGTAAGTAAAACATAAGTCGCAAGTGTAACAGTATATTGGGATTCGGTTTTAAAGTGACAGTAGCCTAATAAACCTGATGCTGTCAATCAAACAACAAAAGACAAAGAAAAAAATCAATCACTGCTCTTTAGTAGATTTCTTAGGATAGATCTATACTTCATACAGTGAAGACTAAGCAGTGTTGTTTTACATTACATTGACTGTCTCTTTGAATTGACATTCTGTTGATGAACAGTGTTCTGTTTACTATTATTAGGGTATGGAATATGTTGCACATGTTGCTTGTCGATAATTAACAAGATGTGACAAGGTTCTCTCACAGTTATGGACAAACGTACTTCCACACTCTCAGAAAAAAAGGTACAAAAGCTGTCACTGGGGCTGTACCTTTTCAAAAGGTAAACTTTTGTCCATTTTATGTCCTAATATGTACATTTTAGGTGCTAATATGTATATTTTAAGTGCTAATATGCACATTTTAAGTGTTAATATGTACATTTCATGAGCTAATATGTACATTTTAGGTGTTAATATATACATTTTAGGTGCTTAAATGTACCACTAAGGGACCAATATGCAGCCTTTGGGTACAAAAGTGTACCTTTTGAAAAGATACAGCCCCAGTGACAGCTTTTGTACCTTTTTTTCTGAGAGTGCAGTAACATCAATGAGTTAATAATGTTCTCAAAAACGTTAGCACACAATTGTTCATGGAAGATTTTTTAAGAAACATTTAAGTTGGACGTTTGTCTAATGTTTTTAAATGTTACAACTGGATGTCCAGAGAACATTCAAAGTAACATTCCATAAGAATGATGAAACGGAATGTTCCAGTTTTTAAAAAAAAAAAAAAAATTAAAAACTGGACATTTTGAACATTTTGTTGATTTGGTCAATAAAAATTTTAAAAATCCATGTATCACTACACAATACCAGACAGACATAGGATCTTTAGTATTTGCCAGAAAGTTCCCATCAACAAAGAACACACAAAAAACCCACAACCTCGAAGAAAAAATACTCACAAAATACAGCAAGCTTATATTCCCGTATAGGCAGACACTGTAGAACCCGATGCTTAACTGAATCCCGTCTGCAATATATTCATCAGGAACATTTTCAGATCAAGCGTGTTTCATGTTCAGAAGGTGTGTGAGGCTTTTCAGTCGACAGAACCACAGACTTCTCACTAAAAGCCCCAATGGAAAAATGATTTCCACAGTAAAAAAAAAATTAAAAAAAATCACCATCTTTTGAAACTTTTAACACACTTCCAAATAAAACTTCATACCGACCAGTCCAGACAAGTATGTATTGAGGGAATGACAGCATGAAGGATTTGGAAAAATAAACAGAATAAAACACTGTTCTCTTTGTTTAGATTTTCACTGGAAAGTTCTATAGAGCGCTTTAGTTCAGACCGTGCAAACCGACGCTCTCTCCGCTGTGACCCTTACCACATGTTATATTCATATTTTGATCCATTATTACAGATAAAGTGTTGCTCTAATCGATTGATCAGTAAATATCCAAGTAATGCTGTCTAACGCTACAAATGATGAAACACGCCACACTTGATTATGTTGTTTGTCCAAGTATAATATGGACAACAAGCAAAATAAATACAATAATCAATCTACTGTCCACATGTTCAATTCAGCACAGCCAGGCTGAACAGTACATCCAGACAAATCGAGAAAATGTGTTCGGCAAATAACTCATAAATAAAAGTGATTTAAAGAGTTAATATTTAATAAGGGTATAAATTATAGCTGCATAAATCTGGATAAATTGAGAATCACATTTATTTTTTTACTTTTTTCAAACTAAGATTGTGATTCTGAACAAACTAGCCTAAACTAAATAACAATTGCTGCCATCTTTTTAAAAATCCAAGTCAATAATTTTTTCCTTTAAAGGGATACTCCACTTTTTTTGGAAATAGGCTAATTTTACAACTCCCCCAGAATTAAACAGTTGAGTTTTACCGTTTTCGAATCCATTCAGACGATTTTCAGATATTTAAAAGAATATCAGTAACCAGACCGTTTCTGGTCTCATTGACTTCCATAGTAGGAAAAAAATATACTATGGAAGTCAATGAGACCAGAAACTGTCTGGTTACTGATATTCTTCTAAATATCAGAAAATCGGCTGAATGGATTCGAAAACGGTAAAACTCAACTGTTTAACTCTGTGGAGTGGTAAAAAGAGCCTATTTCCAAAAAAAGTGGAGTATCCCTTTAAACTTTGATCACCAAAATTACATTTTTTCCTTCTTCATGCCTTAAAATACCTTGAATGTAACTCGACACCCTTGCCTCATTTAGTATACGCGGTTCTATGAATATGCAAATGAGCCCCGTCTCAGAGATCCACTGGTTGACGATCACACGTTGATCTGATTGGTTACAAGGTCGTTTGTGGTATAAAATAAGAATTGCGAGATATAAAGTCGCAATTGCATGTTATAAAGTCAGAAATGCAGAAATGTATAAGCTCAGAATTGTGAGATATAAACTATTCTGAGGGGAAAAAAGTTAGTCTTTTTCCCCCCTTAGAATTGGCCTGATAACTCGCAATTACAAAAGATGTCAGAATTTCGACATAAAAACTCGCAATTGTGTGTTATAAAGTCAGAACTGCGACCAGTCGAACCACGAACGCTGAGCCAAGTTCTGGCTCGTACACATCTCACCAGCGCACTTGGCTCAGCGTTCGTGGTTCGACTGCTCGAGACTGTTTTCCAAAGATGGCTCCACCTGTATAGGCGAAGTGGACTGTCTTTATAAAATATCTTCTTATTAAACAGTCTGAAGTTCTCAATAACACAGTCTCATCCCAAAAAGTCATATAACTGACGTCTTGGGACGTCTTTTGACCATACGTCAATATCCGCCCCCTTAAACGTCGGTAGATGGCGATCCCGGGCCGTCATACAACTGACGCTTTAACTTTAACGTCAGTTAGGTGACGGGTTAGGTTTAGGGTTAGGTTTAGGTCTGGGGTAGAGTTAGGATCCCATAACCTCATCTACCGACGTTTAAGGGGGCCCTAAAAAGGCGAATATTGTCGTATGGTCAAAAGACGTCCCAAAACGTCAGTTATATGACGTCTTGGGATGAGACTCAATGCTTCGTTTGCATGTATGGACCCTCATTATGTTACTGTGTTAGTGTGGAGCTATTTTGAGCCTTGTTAATGGTATAAACTAGCGATTTTTATTTTCATTACTCTATGCCCCATATACTAGCGTTATACGCTAAAGAGATTTTAGAGATAACATTCGATTATCATGAAAACAAATCTCAGAGAACGGTTGACTATGTACCAATGTGTTATTAGACCAAAGGAGTTCTCCTTTAATTGACAAATCGTTGTCATTTTTTTGTGTTTGAATCCAGATCTCATCTTTTAAAGGGATAGTTCACCCAAAAATGAAAATTCTGTCAGGATAAAAAATATTGTCGGTTTAACTTAATTAAAAAATTAAGTAACCTGGTTGCCTTAAAATTTTAAGTTCATTGAAATGAAAAAATTAAGTTAATACAATGGAGATTGATTTAATCATCAGAAACTCAAAATATTATGTTATCTGAACCACATTAGGCTAATTATTTAAAGCCTAGTTCACACTACAGGATTTTAAGCCCGATTTGCAAATCGTCGCGCTCGCCGACAGTGTTATCGCGTGCAAATCGCGGGGGATAAGCGGACGATGAACGATCGCCAATCTGTTAGTATGAAAGAGCCAACAACACATCAAAGACGCTCGCAGACCCAGAATAATATCTAGCATGCTAGATATCCAGAGCTGTCGCGCGACTCAACCTCAGTGATGTCATGAGCTACAGCCAATCAGAGCAAGGCATGGGTTGAGGTCACCGGGTAAATCTTAATTTTTCTTTTTTTTTGCATTCAGATCAAATCATCGCGCAAACAGTTTCCAGCACTTTAGTTTCTGTCTGATGTCCATATTTTTTGTGTTCTTCGTCGTCTTCGCTGGGTATTGACGCACATGCTGTTTCGCGCCATTTCCAGTTCGTTTTATCGAGCGACTTTTCGTGACAAAACGTGGTTTGTAGACAAGATAGAATCGTTGGGTGAGAGTTATTGTCAGCTCGTGTAGTGCGTTACCTCCTGTTGTTGATCAATCACGTTGTGTCGTGTGTGTGTGAACAGCTCAACAACTTGAACACACTCCTGATTTCATGTTGTGTGAACCGCACAGTTCAAAATCATGTAGTGTGAACAAGGCATTAGTTGATTTGACAAAAGAAAAAATGTGATAATAAATCATGAACATATTTTTTTACAGTGTATGCTTGCTGCAGTGTCATATGTTAGCATAGCAACAATCTGATTGTAAGTCGCTCCATGTGAGTCGTGTTTAACAGCATTTAGATGAACCATGAGGTTTCGTTTAGTCCAACAAGGCAAAGATTTAGAGAGTGATTATCCCTGCTTCTAATTATAAAAGTCACTGAAATTTCATCCAAAAAAACGACACTTCCGAACTGACACCCTTTTCGATCATCAATTTAAAGTTTATTTTTTAAAACATGTGTTGAAGTGTGTTTAAAATGGAAGACTTGTTTTCAGAGATGCGTTGAGCTCATGAGCTGTTTCATTAATCAATAGTTTATAGTCATTTCATATAGCAGCATGTCACAACGTGCACGTTTAACACTAAACACATTTTATAATGTTAACGAATATAGCATCAAAGCATTTAGATCATTTTACACAGTTGTTAATGCCTGAGAGCGTCATAATGCTCACTAATATCATCGGGTTTATTGACAGTGACATATACTTGCATGGAGTGTACAGTTAATCACAGCATTGTGCGTACACTCTCAGCAAAAAAAGGTACAAAAGCTGTCACTGGGGCTGTACCTTTTCAAAAGGTAAACTTTTGTCCATTTTATGTCCTAATATGTACATTTTAGGTGCTAATATGTATATTGTAAGTGCTAATATGCACATTTTAAGTGTTAATATGTACATTTCAGGAGCTAATATGTACATTTTAGGTGTTAATATATACATTTTAGGTGCTTAAATGTACCACTAAGGGACCAATATGCAGCCTTTGGGTACAAAAGTCTACCTTTTGAAAAGGTACAGCCCCAGTGACAGCTTTTGTACCTCTTTTTCTGAGAGTGTATATGAGCTGTGTGTCATGTTACAGTCCTACATCTGTAAAGGTCAGTGTCATTTCGTCGCATTATGCATGCAGTTATAATAGCACTGTTATGCAATGAGAAACAGCTTCACACATTGCTTCCAGATTTTATCGCCCACTTCTTTTTGAGTGGAAGTGAAACCCTTTTCTGAACAGCTGAACATGCTGATGATCCAGAGAGCACCCTTCACTGTGATGTAACATGCAAATGTGAGTGCAAAAAAAGCATGCAAAAAAAGTTTTTACATCATGTTTTAAATAAACTGAGGCGAAGACACTAATACCACTGTAAAACTGCACTTGAACACACATTTTAAATATACAGTTTGAATCTAAAAAGTTAGCGTTGCTTCCCATTAGCCTATGCATCCGTTTCATTACAAGCTTAATGTATTGCGTGTGACACCGGACAATGCAGGGAAATAATAAGGTAACGATGATGAAAATATGAATGTGCATTTGCACCACGCCCTACAGTGACTCAAAATGATCTCAAAGCGGAAGTTTGTCTTATGTAACACGAACTTCAGTGTCGAGTGAGTCTGTCTGTCCCATCATCAGTGAACATTACAACTAGAGATGGACATGCCTGAGAGAAATGCCGCGTTCAAACTTTTGAGTTGCATGGCGCACGCATGCGTTGAATGCGACACAATCTATTGTTGTTATTTAAATAAACACGCACGTTGCTGATGTTGCGATGTACATTCTGTGCTTGCATACAAACTCGGCCTGTGTCCCACAACCGAGCGAGCTCCCTAGATAGACAGCATTTTTGCGCATCACTGAATCTGTCCATGAATGCTCCTGTCCTGCGCGCGTCCGATGCGCAAAAACGCGCTCCGCTAGGCGTCTCTCTGCGCTTTGGGACACCGCCGAGGAGGAATGCAGAGCCTAGGACTCGAAGCCGTGCAAAAGTTGTCAAAGTTGGCCTCTTACCTGACTTCGGTCTCGGGGTGAGCGAGTGGAGTCCCTTTGTGACGTCAGCTGGAGGTCGCGAGTAGATCTTGAAGAGCGGGAATCGTTGCATCAGCTCGAGTCGCGAGCGCTGATCCCTGATCGGGAAGAGCGAGGAATGCGGAAGTCAGACGTCAGCAGGGAGGATGAGAAATGAACTGCAGGGAAAACACTCATGGAGAAGTGGAGAAGTGAGGAGCAGAGACTCGCTCCACCCCTTAGAAACCAGAAAACAAACATCCCGTTCCTCGTCAGCGTCCGGTAGATTGATGTACCAGGAGCGTTTCTAGCCGTTCATCAGTAGCTAACCCATCAAAAAAGGTCCTCGTATGTTGATGCTCCTTTTTAATGGATATAGTTTTAAACTGCTTGACCCTGAAATGCTGGAGGCAGCAGTTTCAGGACTGCAGATAAATTGGACAATATTATGTAGGGGAGACTGGGGACAGTTGCAACACTTTTGGCTTTTTTATTCAGAGACGGTGTGGATTAGACAAACCAATTGTTTATACAATAAACATACATGTTAATAGTCTCATTTAAAGATAATTACAGAATATACATTTTTCACAATTTGCATTTGAATGTAAGGACAGGAGTCCCTGGCCCGGGGACAGTTGCAACATTGGATGGTTGCAACAAGTTACAAATACAATATATAAATACAAAGTTATTAGAATATTAGTGTTATTTATTCAGCTTTGATTAGATGACAATTATAGGCCGTATGTGCAGATGTCAAAGATTCAAACTGATCTAAAATACAGTAGGCTTTTAAGTGACATGGAAGAATGGAACAATTTGTGAGGCAATTAACTTATATTTAGCCTATTGTCATGTAAAACGTTTTTTAAACTATATTATAATTTTTCATTTTAACAGCATGGTCCCAACTCAAGCACGTGCACACATAAACATAAACCTCCTGCCCTTGCTCCAACTTGATGATCTATATAATATTTAAGTAAAAACTTATGAAAAAATGTAGGGCGATTTCTCGATATTAATCGATTCTCATTTTTACGAACCGATATCGATTTTTTAAATCTCAAGAATCGATTAGTCATCCTGTTTCATTTGAATGAACGGGACATTGTATCGTGGCTGCGCGCATCCAAAAAATCGCAATAATCTTTGTCCTTTGTTACTATTGATATGAAACAAAGTCTCAATTTTCAAATTACGTCCATTTTCTTTAGAAATTCAAAAACATAAATAGCGTTTTGGCGCTGTGGCGTGAGATCGCTCTGGCGTAGCGCTGATCTCACTTCCGGGTTAATAATACTAGTCACAGTGCCAAATAAACATGAATGAGCATCTGAAAGTGTGTTAAAGATAGAGTACAACTTATGCAAATCCGTATCATGTCACATTGATTCACTCAATCAGCGTTTCAACCGTGGAAAGACGTCAGTTAAACAGCTTGTAATCAATGTATCGTCATATTTACCTCAGAAAACCCACATAAACTCGTCAGTCAGCTAGAAAAAATAACTCTAGAGAGGAGCGTTTTGATAAATATATACACCATATTACATATGCATTATAATCTTATGTTCTTCAATATTTAATGCATATTTGAATAAATCTGGAAAGTTTTTATGCAGCCACCATTTAAATGTTTATATTTCATATAAACTTCTCATTATAAAAATAAATAAAAGTGTAATTTAAGTGTTTGTATAGCTACAAAACAGTTCATTATTACCTTCATATTAGGCTAATGAAGCCTATAGGCAACAACTAGACTCCCATAGTTTACAGCATTAGTTAAGAGATTTGATTCCCTTGAGAAAAATGGTCATTTATTGTAGGCCTAACTGATATCCAAAATAATCGATATTGAATCGAATCGTAATCGAAATAGAATCGAATTGCAAGCTTGTGAATCGAAATCGAATCGAATTGTGAAATTCAATTAAAAATACTGCTATGGTCTGTTTTTATATTTGCAACAGTTGCAACAAGTCCTCGTTCCTGTCAGCCATGATAATACCTCATGTGCTAGCTAAACAATTGACCTTGATACATGCTAACCATAATAGCCTAAAGTTAACATATCACTCATTTAACTGATGTTAAGTAGCCTACATGCTAACATATGTAACAAGGACACTAAAATAAAGTGTTACCGAATTATGTGAAATGTGTCAGTCGCCTTATTTTTATGAATTCTAGCAATATTGTGAGAACATGAACAGGCAAGTTTATAAAATCAGAATTGCGAGTTATAAAGTCAAAATTGTGAGTATCTTGAAATTCTGTCTTTATTTCTCAGTATTGCGACATCATGAAAGTTTAAGCCTTGCCAAATGAAATATTCAAGAGCAAAAAGACACAAAGGGGAAATCAATGTTACACGATGTGTGGGACGTTTCCTCTGCGCAAAAGCTGAAGTGCTAACCCAGAAATCCTAGTCTCAGACGGTGCGTGAATACTGAATTGATCTCTCTTTCTCGTCTTCTTGCGCTTGAAAATGCCTTATCTGAAAAAATAACTTTTAATATACAAAAAAACAAACAAACTATCAATCAACTTTAATTTTGTAAGTTATTATAACTGAATAAAAACAACCCAACTGCAGTTTGATTGATATTACTTGAAATATGCACACGATTTCTGAAAATGTAGACAAATCTGTTTTTGCAAATGAACTCTTCACATGTCAAATATTAAGCTGTACTTTCCATCAGTAATTTATTTAGAAACAAAGGACACAAGAACACCAGTGCATGATTGTATATCGTGAATATTTATTCAGCAATCAATGCTCTTTCTGTTCTTTTCATTTGACAAACAAGTCAAATTTAAAATGTAGAAAAATAAATTATCATAAAATACATCTCCATCGATATAGCACTGGATGTTTTCATGGAAAACTCTAAACATTGAAGAACGATGTGAAAACACAGTCGAATGATGACACTGAGGTATGTGATAACTCTGAAGATGACTGTATATTAAAGCACAACACGAGTCGATAATCTATTGCCATAGAAAACAAACACAAAACTGCAGTCAATTCCACAGAACTTAGCACCAGATCAAACAAATATGGAACTGATACATATATACTATATATGTTATATATATTTATATATATATATATATATATATTCATGATATCTTGTGCATGCTTTTCAAACCAGAACATTCATAGTTCATATCTGCTCGAATAAGATAATTGTCCATGCTCTTGTATTTGGGCTACATCAAATGTATCTGGAAGAAAGTAATACCCCGACCCTCACATTGTACATGGAACGGCTGGATTCAATGGCAGCGTGTTTCCGCAACAGCATTAAAAAACAAAAGTAATTGCGACTTTTTTCAATTGTGAGTTTACATCTCGCAATTCGGATTTTCGGTACTCTCAGAACTGAGAAACAAACTCACAGTTGTGAGTACTAACGTCTGAATCACAACATATAAGCTCACAATTCTGACTTTTATAACTCACATTTAACTTTATTCCTCAGAATTGTGAGATATTAAGTCACAATTGAGGGTTATATAATGTCAGAATCATAGATATAAACCCGCAATTGCAGTTTTAAGGTGACTTTTCTTCTCAGAATTGATCAATTAACAAGTAAAAAGGACATTTTAATAGTAAAAATTACTGAATTGTGAGATATAAACTACTTTATACCTCTCGATTCTAATTTTATAACTGGCAACTGACTTTATTTCCACATAAATGTGAGATATAAACCCGCAATTGCAGTTTTAAGGTGTCTTTTCTTCTCAGAATTGATCAATTAACAAGTAAAAAGTAAATTTAATAGTAAAAATTACTGAAATGTGAGATATAAACTACTTTATACCTCTCAATTCTAATTTTATAACTGGCAACTGACTATTTCCTCATAAATGTGAGATATAAATTATATGAAGTCTGAATCGCAAGATATAAACCCACTTAATAACTTAAAAGTCAGAATTTTAAGGTCATTTTTTCTTTGACATCTCGCAAGAGGAGTTTGTATCTCGCAATTTGGACAATAAAACTCGTAATTGCGAGTTTACAAAGCTTTGTAAACATGCAATTGTGAGCAAAAGTGTTCGAATTGCGGGCTACTTTTACACTAGTGCCACCCAGTTTTTGTAGAAACCCCTCTGGAACGTGATTGGCCGCTTGTTTTGGCCATGATTTGATTTGCAATTGGGCAGGATTTGTAGTGCAGACCTTCTAACCCTGACTGTGGGATAAAAAGTCGCAATTACCTTTTTAATTTTTTATTCCTTGGCGGAAACAAACTTCCACGGGCTTCACACCAACATCACACATCTGGACACGTCATAACACTGCGATATCCAATAGATATTAAGAACAATATCGTGACATTACATCATCTACACTTGCATTTATAAGGCAAGAAGGGTTGGAGAGTTGAGGATGTCGACGCCAGATTCTGCTTTGGTCACGCCACCTTTGCAGCCGTCCAGTCCCTCGGCCGGGGAGTCCAGCTCGGGGCAGGCGAAGGTGAACACAGACAGATAGTTGCTGCAAGAAGGTGTGGAAGAGGTCACCACAGGGGTGCTCAAAGGTTCGAGGTCATTGGCCACAGACTTGTATAGGGTTTCCCAGTCTGTGATGCCCAGCGAGCCGGTCAGGTCGATGTCGGGGACGGAGCGAGCCGAGACCCGGTCCTCGTCGGCCGAGGAGAGGAACTCATCCCTGACGTCCAGAGAGGGTTCGAGGTCACACAGACTGACCTCGGCGCTGGAGCACAACAAGATGTTGGAGTTCCCAGAAATAGCGGTGGACGGCACAGTTGGGATCTCCAAGTCCTGCAGGGAGGAGGCGTCTTGCGGACTGTCCTCTGGGAGTTTGCTGGCCGTTTCGGGAGTTGGAAGTGGCTGAGGAGACTCTGGGAACAGGCAGTCCAGCTCTTCAGGCAGTTGGCAGAGAGGTTTATGAGTGGCGAGAACGTACTCAAGCCTCTCCTTTTCCTTCAGGAGGTTCTCGATCTCAGTCTGGAGGGCCGCTTTGTCCTCTTCCAGCTTGTCTGTTTCCTGGAGAAAGCAAAACTGGGTTATTCCACCGACAGATTTAAAGGAGGTAATTCATACCCTCATGTCGTTCCAAACCTTTATGGCTTAAATTGATCTTTAAAAACCCATTTAAGAATCACTCAAACACTTAAATACCGTCATTAATTATTAACCATCATCCCATTCCAACCCTGTACGGCTTTCGTTCATCTTTGGAACACAAATGAAGAAATCTGATAGATTGAAAGTCTGTTCACCCAACCCGATCTCACGACCAAGTCGTACGAATTCGACGAATGATTAAAAAGTGGCTAATTCGTAACAATTCATACGACCTCACTCGTACGAATTTGCTAAATCGTACATATTTTACGAATTGGCCAATTCGTATGAATTCGTACGAATGACCTACCCCTTACCCCGCCCCTAAACCTATCCATCACAGGATAGGAGTGAGGTCGTACGAATTAGACACTTTTTAATCATTCGTCGAATTCGTACGAATTGGGCGTGAGATAGTGTTGGTTCACCCAAAACTCTGATGCTTCAAAACGTTCATAAAGAGATCGTAAAATAAATCAAGCAGTTTAATCCCAGTCTTCAGAAGAGACACAATCACTCATCTGATGAACAGATTTAATTTCGTTTTTTATTCACGTATTGACATTGATCAGAGAACATCAACTGAAGCGCGACCATACAGACACGCAAAAACAAACCTCATTGGTTTTTGCAAAAGCTTAGACGTGATGTGCGGGAATGAACTTCATTGGTTCGTATGCTTGAGCTTCCGTGACCAAATATGAATTCTAAAAGTAAGTTGAAAATGTACAAAAATTATAATTATTATGGATTTGGAACAACGTGGGAGTAATTGTTCTTTTATTTTCTTCTCGGGGGGACTATTAACATTTAAGAGGTGTGTTCACATTAACGAATAGTCAGCTCAATTTGGTGGGTAAAAATTCATATTTCTCAGAAGCTGAAATCGTCATAGTTGGGTAAACGTCTAGTGATGAATGGGAGACGACAGCCAATATAATTTTTGCGTTTCCATTTGCCCCAATAGCAAATGAAAAAAGGGTCAATTGTCAATCAATAGTGTGGTGTTTATTGCAGCACTGCTCACTCAGAATAACGTTTAAACCAAGCATCTTTCATTTGATCAACGTCACGCATTGTTTACACGGAGATTTCGGAAGTTTTACCTTTCCCTAAACATATTTAGATATACGGGAAATCGCAATGGAAGACGATTTCGATATATCTAAATATGTTTAGTGAAAGGTAAGACTTCCGAAATCTCCGTGTAAACAATGCGTGACGTAGACGTGCGAGAGATCACTTCCGGCGTAACGTCTGGAGACGGTTCAGTTCGGTTCAGCTGGACATCTGATTCAGATCATTTCAACGGCTGTTAACAAGAGGTAAAAACTATATAAATATTGTTCGTTTTCTCACACAAACCGCTCGTTTTGTGTCTTAGGCCATCAATGTGTACTTACATTTATGAGTCATTAAATCATGTTTAATTTTGACTTCTCTGTGCATGCTCTTTGAGGTGGACCGATTGAGGACCCCCTGCACCTTCAGTGTATGACTGACAGACAACAACGGTTTGACCAAAAAATGTCAAAATTGAAAATGCTGTGGTAACAAAGACACCTACATCTTGGATGCCCTTGAGGTAAGATAAAACATACCAAAAATTAATTTCAAAGTGAACAATCCCTTTAAGCTCTGTTTGTTTGAACCATACATCAGTGACGGAACAAATGGCAAGAGTTTGGGCGGTGAGTCTACATCTATTTCTCTGAAAACAATCATTATTTTGAATTTCATACTTAGCCTTAAATTTGGGTCTGTTCTTGCATACATCACATGATTGGACAATAACAGGGAACGCTCTCAGAACTTTAATGTTCTTCTGGCAAGTTTCCCGCAATGTTCTTCCAGTAACATTAATAGACTGTTCATTCAAATTAATCAGGGTCTTTAATTATGTTCTCAAAACGTAAAGCCTCTAAAACATTATTTATACATATAGCCTGGTTTATGGAAGTTTTTTTAGCCGCTAGATGTTAACTGTTACGGAACATTCCAAAGCAACGTTCGCAGAATGTTTGCAAAATGATCAAATGGAATGTTCCCGTAACATTCGAATAACCGGGAAAGAAAGAAAAAAGTTTCGAACGTTCAGGGAACACTCAGAATAGCAACCAATGTAACATTTTGTAAGCAGGGATGGCGCAAAACAGCGTCGTATGTGTTCATTTTTTCAGTAGTGGGTGAGTAAACCGAGACTTTACATTAGAGTGTCGTGTTTGTGGATGAACGGTAGCCGTTCGGTGTTGTTGTTGTGTCTGTACTCACTGCCTGGAGGGTGTCGGTGAGTTCTCTCCGTCTATTGCGACACTTGGCTGCAGCCATTTTATTCCTCTCTCTCCTGATCCTCTTCTTCTCCTCTTCCTCCGGAGAGAGCTAGTCAAAGCAAGATGAATTGCACTTGTCATCTCGAAGAATCAGTGCGCGCCTCGCTAAAATGCTTGACTTCTATCGGCAATTATTCACGCAATGGCAAAAGCGTCTCTCTCTGCAATGCGTCTAAAAATAGTCTATTGTTGCAGACTCGCTGTGACCTGAATATAAATTGGATGCTGCTGGTCTAGGCAACACGCCAGAGCTAGAGCTGCATCCCCATCAATCCCATCCCATGCAGGCACATGCTTCACAGCGACAGACCAGCAGCAGCACGCGTGCCAGACATGCAGTGCACGCGCAGAAATACCTGCTCGCTCTTGCTCTTTCTGCCAGCGCATTTCCCCTTGCCCTTTGCCGGCTCGTTGCTTTCGGCTCTTCCCAGAGACGGAGACCCAGACGTGATGACCGTGGGCTGGACCATCCACTGCAGGTCTGGCGTGCTGGAGATCGCGGTGACCGTCGGAACGAACGAGCCCGGAGGCTCAGCATCCACGCACGAGCCCTGCGAAGATGCGACGGAAATATATTATAGCTACATAAACACAACACTTATTTATGCCAGGTCTCTTATTAAATTAATGCATGCCTTTCTTTTTTAAAAAAAGTTTGCACTTATGACACTTTCTTTAAATACACTCGAGCATCTAAAAATAGCCTCATGATCAATATTTAACTTTTGCATTGTCTCTGACGTCAATGCTTACGCAGAGCTGCTGTGGGCTCTCCTCGCTGGATTTATTTTTTTCAATGAACAGCTGCATTTCTACAATGCTTTACCGTGTTTCACTGCATTGCAAAGGATGCGCACACGACAGCACGTTCAACAAATGAAGCACCAACATTGCAACAGTGTGCTAGCCTATTTAATATTTGTAAATATTTCATAACACTTCAGAATAATAGCCTAAATGTTTGAATAAGAAACAATACAGTCTCCAATATTGCATTTGTATTATGTATTAGATATTGAACCACATGCATCGATCATGGCGTGGATGTTATGATGATGTATGGATGAAAGTGAGCATCATACCTGTGTGTTGCTGCTGCTGTCCATCGGTCTGTGCGCGCGCGCGTCCCCGGCAGAAGAGGACGAGGAATCCGGATCAGAATTAGCTTTGCTCAGGAACATTTCTCCAGCACAAACAGACACAACTATTGACAGGATTCCAGCTCTTCTGGTCCGAATCCCTCGCTTCGTGATGTTACAGTCGCTCTCTCCAGGTTTATAAACCTGGTCAGTGACACTCAGCTCCGCGAGCTCCTATTTATAGTCCGCCTGAATTTTATGAATGAATCGGGCCGTACCATTCCGCGTTTGGGGAGCTGCTCTTAACGACATGTAAAGAAAAATTGTTTTCTTTGAGAGTTTTTGATGAATTGTTATTCTTTAATCCATATCCAAGTAAAATGCCGATTACAGCAGATGTTAGTGTAGTGTTAGACTCGATGGCGAACCCCTGAGAGGACGAGATATGGTGCGTGCCCACATATTCATTCATAAAATTCTGATGGATCTTGATATGCATCTTTTTGAATGATGCATGACGCAATTATTATTATATGTAAACGGATGCTCATAATTGACACTACAGTAATGCTGTCATGTTATTCATCTAAATACTCTTGAGTAATGTAAAAATGATGGAGTAAAATTAATATAAAAATGACTTTGGACCAACTTTCTAGTAGAAATTAATTTTATTGATGATTATATGTTTTGCAATCGCATATAATCAGGTGTATTTTAACGTGCGTCTCTATCCACGCTAGTCTCAGCATCTGCACCTGCTCCGCGTCACGTAGTGACGTAACACTGTCAAACAGGAAAATGTCCATATAAGGATAACTACGTGTTGGGATTCCAGAGCTGAGCAATGTGCGCATGTGTCTGGGCTGAAGCTGCTGCTTGGTGTTTTGTGCAGTGCATTTCTGCTTTTCTCTGCAAAACGTGTTTAGACGCCCGTCAGTAGGCTAATACAAATGAGCATATTGCGCAGATAGCAAAACATAAGCTGAAAAGGTTCTATACAGTTGACGATATCTGATCTTGGAAGAGACATTGAGATTGTCAAGACAGTTTCTTTGCTGAATGGCATAATGTAATGAATGTGAGTTGTGACATTAAAGTGATTTATGTGATTCATGTTTTTTTATAGCCCAACTGTATAATCCCTATAATGCAAACTATTGGACAAATCACACCTTCAGACAAATGCACACCTCCAAAGAGACTACCTTTACCTTTAAAATGTAAAATATAAATGAATTGATTTTTTTGTCCTGAAACGACTCCTGTAAGTGACTTCATTATGTGGGACATCTTAATCTTACATAAAAGTCATCATTGAGAATATAGATGATGGCGATTTATAAAAACATACAATGGATTTGTTTGAAGTCGCGATTATGGTGAACGGTGTTTGGTTTTGTTGGGCTCTTGGCCCTTGACTTTTCAACATCACTTTGACTTTGGCTGATTTTATGTTTTTTTAAAGCACATTTGTCAAGCAAAACCAAGAGAAAATACAGTCAGGTGATGTTGGTCATGTGTTGACATTGATATAATCAACATCGAGTGTTCAGATTCAGTGATCTCATCCAGAATGTAGTTTAAATGATGTGTTAAATTTATACCATGAGAACCAGCAAAATTGAATTTTTTTTTAAAATCACATTGTGCGTGTTTTAAACAGTGTTTTAAACTACTACTCTAACATTTAGACACACACAGACATCAAGAACCAGCATATGAATCTCAACCATGGTGACATTAAAAGTTTCATGTCACAATGCATGATGGGTACCAACACAGGACAAAACTCACCCATGACTCCCAGCTTGCATTGCAGCATGAATAATTTTATCACCATTGTTATGATTGTCTGACACCTTATTTCAAATCTTTTTGTCTACAGAGTGTTTGACAATTCTCCCTAATTGATTGCAGCGATATCACAATTGTTGTAGACAGATGAGATGATTAAATCAATAAGTTGTCAGTATTATGTTGTGCTTTTAGACCACCCTTCCAGAGTCTCTTCCCGCCGAGACCACACTTGCAGGGTCACGTCCCATTGAGACCACCCTTCCAGAGTCTCATCCCTTCTAGACCACCCTTCCAAGGTCTCGTCCCGCCGAGACCACCTTACCAGGGTCTCTTCCCATCGAGGCCACCCTTCCAGAGTCTCTTTCGACCGAGACCACCCTTCCAGGGTCTCGTCCCATCGAGGCCACCCTTCCAGAGTCTCTTTCGACCGAGACCACCCTTCCAAGGTCTCGTCCTGCCGAGACCACCTTACCAGGGTCTCTTCCTGTCAAGACTCTTCCCATCGAGACCAGCCTTCCAGGGTCTTCTCCCGCCAAGACCACCCTCCCAGGGTCTCTTCCTGCCGAGACCACCCTTCCAGGGTCTTGTCCTGCCGAGACCACCCTTCCAGGTTCTCTCTTCCCGTCGAGACCACCCTTCCAGGGTCTTGTCCTGCCGAGACCCCCCTTCCAGGTTCTCTCTTCCCGTCGAGACCACCCTTCCAGGGTCTCGTCCTGCTGAGACCCCCCTTCCAGAGATTTGTCCCGCCGAGACCACCCTTCCAGGGTCTCTTCCTGTCAAGACCACCCTTCAAAGGTTTCATCCCGTCGAGACCACCCTTCCAGGGTTTTTTCCTGTCGAGACCACCCTTCCAGGATCTCGTCCCGCCGAGGCCACCCTTGCACGGTCTCTTACCGTCAAGGCCACCCTTCCAGAGTCTTGTCCCGCCGAGGCCACCCATCCAGGGTCTCCTCCCATTGAGGCCACACTTCCAGTCTCGTCCCACCGAGACCACCCTTCCAGAGCTTTTTCACATCAAGCCTTTCAAGCCTGAGCTTCACGTCATGCCTGAACCCTCGTCTCCAGCCAGGAGGGCCGTTGCCATATCCTGTCCCAAGATCTGTTCCTGTTCCTAGACCTGTCCCTGAGTCTGTTTTTGAATCTTTTCCTGAGCCTGTATCTGTTCCTGAGCCTGAGTGTGTGCCCATGGAACCGCCCAGTATTTTTGATTAATTTATTAAATTATACAACAAAATAGCATGATCCACCATTTTACTAACTCTTCAAGAAATTAATATCACATTCTCTCAGAAAGATATGATTTCTGGTCTTACAGATCAGATGCTGAACTCAGTAATAATAACAAGATCAGTTATCATTTTTGATATTTTTTTTACTAGTGTGTGCAGGACACTATAGTTCATTTATGTAAGTGAGGAGAGCAAAATAAAGTAAAAAAAAACATATTATACCCAAAAAATTTCATACAGTGACTAAAATGCCCTGTTTACACACAGACTGAACAACATGGAGCATTGTTTGGTCACTGGTTGAGCTAAACTGGTATTATCGAATTGTGTATTAAATTTAACAGCTGACAGATATTCAACATAATTCATGTGTGAGAGACTAACAGAAGGACAGACAAAACCAGTCAAATATCCACTGATCTGAGAACTAGTTCTGCTTATATTTATTACCATTTTCCAAAACTACAGTGAAAAAACGTGATAAATGTTGAAGGTGTCTGAACACAATGTTGGCTTGCCTGTACATCCAGCCCGTATAAGCACAAGCTCCAGCAGTGGTGTACGTCATCAGAAGGACTCGGTCTGGGTTAATAGAGATGTGTGTGGATGGGCCTTGAAAAGCTGCTGTAGAAATAAACCGGTCTCTGCTCTGGAAGGAGACGAGGGTGGGGAACATTCATTTCCTGGAATGTTTGGCTCTTTCACAATACATTCATTCATCTTGGAGACTTGCTTCTGTTAGAATACCAGACACGCAGGTCAATGTACATGTGAAACATGGCAGAAGAGCAAAGAATCATGGAGAGGGGTGTTTTATGGATAGTGTCACGTCATGGTGCACCTCCAGACAAAATCTGAATTTAATTTCAGAGAGAGAGAAAGAGGGAGATTTGTTTTTTTTTTGCCTTTTACTGCTAAATTCAGAACCCATTCCTCATTATGTGCATCAATGCATCAGCGGTGTCTGCATAATATGAATCATACTGTTTTCGAAACTTGTTTAGTCAATGAAAAAATACGTTTTAAGACATAATTTAGATCACAAGTGTTCTAATAAAAGCGTCTGACAATGATTCTGCTTTAAGCATCAGTTTGAATCCATTGAAAGTAATGCACAAATCCCTGTATGCCATGGTCTCTACTAAACCCTTGTAAGCTATTCTGGGACTTTTTGACCCCTAAATGACATTTGCCGAAATTAATAAAATCCCCCCTTCATCTACACAGCATGAAACTTGAGTGGTGGTTGACATTTGCTAGCTCTAGAAACCCCCCAAAATAAATTGGAATATCTGGTTGTTTGTTAGCGTTAAAAAAACAACACTTTATTAATGTTTTTACTCTCAGTTTGAGCAGTGTTTAGGGGATTTTAGATTTAAGGATTTTTAATAGACATCAGCGAGAGACTATAAAAATTGCTTTTTGTTACATTATAATAATAAAAAAAATGTTACAATGCAGAAAACACACAAAATGAAGGAGTGATCCCATAACATATCCCTGATGGAGTAAACACACACAACACTCCCGAAACGCACAAAATCACTCATAAGAAATGAAATATGTGCTGCCTTAAGTTGCTCTCCGTTACATCATTTGTCAAAAATAAATCTGCTATAATGCAGACTATGCTGATGCACACACAGAAATGGAGTGACACCACAACACATTCACGATGGAGAACAAATGCAAACACACAACATACACACATAAAGCACATATTTAACTATATTCAGGTTGACTGTAATAACGCGTCATAATTGTAGAAATTATACTTTAGTACAAGAAACACATTTTTATTGTTATAATAATTGTTTTAGAATGTCTAAACATAAACCTAAATTGAAATAAAGGAAACCTAAATTGAATTTGGAGGAAAGTTTATATATATATTTCATATAAATTGTTTTTTTAATAAAAATATTAATATACGAAGAGTTCAGATGCCAAAGCCTCTAAGTGCCATTTGAAATTTTCTTCTAAAATGATCATTTTTATCAAACTTGTATATTTAAGTTCAGTAATTTCACTTAAATGGCAATGAGGATTACCTATTAATTGTCATTTAAGTGAAATTACTGAACTTAAATATACAAGCTTGATAAAAATGGTCATTTTAGAAGAAAATTTCAAATGGCACTTAGAGGTTTTTGCATCTGAACTCTTCATACATTCAAAAAATACCTTAACTATTATTATTTAACTATTATTGCAGGCCTTTTATTACTTTGCAAAATGATGTTTAATAAAAATGTATTACTTCCTGACATATAAAATGTATTAAATGTGACATATTAATTTTTTTAATTAAATTATTATTATTTTTTTGGTCCAGTGAAAATCTTGGCAAGGTAAGTAAAAATATCGTTTGACTATACTTATTTTTGTCATTGTTTATATCTAATATAAAATCTAATCTAATCTAATTTATGTCAAAACTTTCCTCTATTACAGTTTATTTTTTTCTTTGAGACCGGAATGAGTTTTCCACAGACCTCAAATAGCATAGACATTAATATAACAATGTTTTCTTTGCCTTGGCTTTGAAATAATTGGAGAAAAAAGCACATTAGTTTTGCACAAGTTAGTTTTGTTTGTTTTTTGAAGGACAAACACTTCCAACCTCCTACTTTTTTATTCATCTTTTGTTGGTATTATCGCGATACATGGTATTTTAATCATTTACATGGTGAAAATCCAGCATTTAATGTTGTTTACACTCTGAAAACTGCTGGGTTGTTGGGTCAAACATTAAATATACATTTTTAAATTACATTTGTAACACAAGGTTTGGGTTTGTCCATATTTGACCCAAAATTGGGTTAAAGCAACACAGTATTTTTAGAGTGTATGTGGTGTTTTTAATATGCTTTAACACACACCGTGTGTAAGTTGATAAGTGGACAGCATTGCTGAGTATTTCCTCCTTAAATCTGCAATGAACCAAAGACAGGCTCAAAAACACGTTGTGAAATCGCTGGTGTTTCTGACCTCACAAACCACCTTGTAACCAATCAGATCAACGTGCGATCGTCAACCAGTTGATCTCTGAGTGAGTGAGTGGAGGCGGGGTTAATTTGCGTATTCATAGAACCACACATACTAAATGAGGCAAGGGTGTCGAGTTACATTCAAGATATTTACACAGCTGGGAAGATCAAGAAATATAGTTTAACTGATGTATAAACCTTTAACAGTGTGGATGACACACGCCACGCCATTATAAAACACAAACACACTGGAGTTCAGGGGTGGAGTCTATTATATTAGTTGTAAGTGTTACAGAAATCTGGGAGAAGCTGGTATATAATGGTGGTGTTTTCCCTCATATTTATACCAGTAACAGGCAACAGGTCACAAAGAAAGAAAAAAATGAAACACTAAAATAAATATTAAATGTAAATAAATACTACTTGAGTTGTTCTGTCATTAACGAACAACTTTGAATTCCTTAAAATCCAGTTTATCCACGGTGCGCTCGTTCCTGAACTCGGCTTTGGCGATGCGTGACTGCGGGCTGCCGGTGGTGCGGAGCCAGCGCTGCATCTGCTGGACTTTAGCAGCCGGACCCTGGATCTGGCCCTGGACCGTCCCGGCGTCGGTGTTCTGCACCCAGCCCACCAGACCCAGCTTCTGCCCTTCTGACTGCACACACACACACACACACACACACACACGATGTTAAAGTATAATAATAATGATGTGACATCAGTGGGTTAGTTACAATGTTTTGAAGCATCGAAAATACATTTCGGTCCAAAAATAACCAAAACTGCGACTTTATTCAGCATTGTATTGTCTTCCGGTTCTGTTGTGGATCTGCGTTCAGTGCCGCTGCTGACGTAAGACGCGGCTGACTGAGCTTCGGTTATAGTCTGAGGGAGACGCACGCTGTACAAAACAATCTTCACACATGTCTAAGGATTTCCACACAGAGGAAGACTTGCCTTTTTTTGCCCAGCCATATTTATTTGCACCCGAATACACGGACACACCAGACACACGTCAGCAGCGGCACTGAACGCGGATCCACAACAGAACCGGAAGACAATACAATGCTGAATAAAGTTTTTGCTAATTTTGGACCTAAATGTATTTTCGATGCTTCAAAACATTGTAAGTAACCAACTGATGTCACATGGACTACTTTGATGATGTCACTATTTCCTTTCTGGACAAGGACAGTATACCGTACACACATTTACAATGGAGGACAGAAAGCTCTCGGACTAAATCTAAAATATCTTAGACTGTGTTCTGAAGATGAACAGAGGTCTGACGGGCTTGGGACGACATGAAGTTGAGACATTAATGACATCATTTTCATTTTTGGGTGAACTAACTAACCCTTTAATGTTATAAACCAGCTTTTTTTTTTAAACCAGCTTTTAAGTCACTTCTTCCTACTCATTTTCGTACATAGAGGGTTTTTTAAGTACTACCCAGCTAACAGGGAACGTTCTCAGAACATTGGCTAACGTTCTCTGAAGGTTCTCTGAAAGCTATCAAAACGGTCTTGCTGTAACGTTATTATAACGTTGTGCCAACGTTATATTACATTGATAAACGTTCTAAAGATGTTAGCATTAAAACGTTATCCTCACATTTATTTGAACGTTTTAAAAACGTTATTATGTTGAACATACATTAGTCATTACAAATTAGTTATACAGCTTTTTTTATTCTGCAAAGCAACTTCCTGCATAAAGTTATCAAAAACGTTCTTATAACCAAAAAATAACGTTAATACGTCTAAAAAAACTGGACATTTTGAACGTTCCGAGAACATTCAGAAATAACGTTTTTAGAACTTAATGGGAACGTTATGAAAACGTTCTTAGAACCTAAAATTGTTAGCTGGGTAGAAAAGTATCGGACTTTTATTTTGTATTTTAAAACTTTGCACATTTTTATTTATGCAAATGTCCCTTTCGGGGATCCGTAGGTGTCCTCTCTGGTTCTTTGTTTTTTCTCTGCGTGGGATGACAGCTCTCCAGTGTTCATTGATGTGACAACTAGCCCCAGCACACACGACACTGATATGTCCATTACCTGTGTGTGTTTCCGAAAGAACACGCCCTGCACTCTCCCATACACCTCATAATCCACGGACAGCAGCTCTTCCTCAGTGGACATGATGATGATGATGAGCACCTGAAACACTCAAAACATCATTATAACACTCCGACATCATCTGACCAATGCGATTCACAACTATCTCTATGACGTACCGGTGGATGGACGATAGTAAACGGCTTTCTAGTTTCTGAAATCCGCAGTGAAATCGACTTTATTATCGTTTCAACGGCAACACACACATGAAGCGGCGCGTGCGCACCATCATCATCACAGCGCGTCCTACATCCGGGTGACATCACGACGGCATGACGTCTGACGCAACTGGCCAATAGCAAAGTTGAAGGGAGTTTACGTTGTCTCGTTCCTAAGCAACTAGTGTAAACACAACTGGAAACCTTACCTGAGGTCATCCAGCAGTTTACATTCACAGACAACACGAGTCGGTGAGTTTAAAGCTAAACTTACATTTAATCTTCTATAATGTGAATGGAAATGCTAATGAAAATGGTAACACACTAACTTACTGATACATATATTTACAGTCAATCTGGTCAGACCCAAAGACTGGGAAATGTAAAGACATGTTAGATATTATCGTTTTCATTAGCTCCGCATCAACAGTTTAATAACCACCATATATTGGACACAGATCGATGATGCGATGATTAATGATGGTTTCAGACTTTACAGAAGCAGCAACCAAAGATCTAATAATGTTACAGAACAAACAGAAATAAATTAAGTTTTGATATGTTTTATCTTACCTCAAGGGCATCCAAGATGTAGGTGTCTTTGTTTCCGCAGTATTTTCAATTTTGATATTTTTAGGTCAAACCGTTCGTGTCTATCAGTCATATAATGGAGGTCTATGGGGTCCACCTCGAAGAGCATGCACAGAGATGTCCAAATTAAACATGATTCAATGACTCGAAAATGTAAGTACACAGTGATGGCCTTAGACACGAAATGAGTGGTTTGTGTGAGAAAAGAACAGTATTTATATCGTTTTTACCTCTTGTAAGCACAGCCACGTCCAATGATCTGAGGGCGCGGGCGCTTTGTGGCTGTGGTTACAAGAGGTAAAAACTATACAAATACTGTTCGTTTTCTCACACAAACCGCTCGTTTCGTGTCTTAGGCCATCAGTGTGTACTTACATTTACGAGTCATTAAATCATGTTTAATTTGGACTTCTCTGTGCATGCTCTTTGAGGTGGACCCCATAGACCTCCTGATAGACAACAACGGTTGGACCTAAAAATATCAAAATTGAAACGACTGCGGAAACAAAGGCAAGCTAAAACATATCAAAAATTAATTTCAAAGTGAACTATCCCTTTAAGTTACTTTGACTATTTTTTTTAAAAGAAATGTCGGTAACACATTACAATACGGTTCATTAGAACTAACATGAACTAACATTGAGCAATACATTTGTTACTTAATCCTTGTTAACGTTAGGGATGCACGATATATCGGCCAGCATATCGGTATCAGCCGTTAAATGTTCATTTTTAATGTTATCGTTATCGGTCTGGTAAGAAAATGTGGTCGATATATTAAAGCCGATAAATAATGTATTATTCCCTTCAGCTGAGACACTTGTTGTGAACTATTTATGTTTTTGAATTTCTTGAAATATGATAGAAATCTCTTCAAAAAAATGAAAATCTGGTTCGGGACAACATCATGTGCAACGCAAATCTGTCATATCGCCTGAGAACATCTTTATAATTATGCACTTGGGACGTGGATTTAATTGTGAGAATTTTGTTTTTGTAATCGGGCTCTCAAAATTAGATTAAAATTTGGATTTAAGTTTATCGGCCGATATATCGGTTACCGCCTTTCAAATATAAAGAATTATCGGTTATCGGTATCAACCAAAATTTTCAGATCGGTGCATCCGTTAGCTATTATAAATACAGGGGTTCATGTTAGTTCACGGTGCATTAGCTAATGTTAACAAATACAACCTTTGATTTAAAAATACTGCTTGAGTAATAGGGCTATTTCTCGATATTCTCAATTTTACGAACCGATATCGATTGTTAAATCTCAAGAATCGATTAGTCATCCTGTTTCATTTGAATGAACGGGACATTGTATCGCGGCTGCGCGCATCCAAAAAATCGCAGTAATCTTTGTCCTTTGTTACTATTGATATGAAACAAAGTCTCAATTTTCAAATTACGTCCATTTTCTTTAGAAATTCAAAAACATAAATAGCGTTTTGGCGCTGTGGCGTGAGATCGCTCTGGCGCAGCTCTGATCTCACTTCCGGGTTAATAATACTAGTCACAGTGCCAAATAAACATGAATGAGCATCTGAAAGTGTGTTAAAGATAGAGGACAACTTATCCAAATCCGTAGCATGTCACATTGATTTGCTCAATCAGCGTTTCAACCGTGGAAAGACGTCAGTTAAACAGCTTGTAATCAATGTATCGTCATATTTACCTCAGAAAACCCATAAACTCGTTAGTCAGCTAGAAAAAATAACTCTAGAGAGGAGCATTTTGCTAAATATATACACCATAATACATATGCATTATAATCTTAATGTTCTTCAATATTTAATGCATTTTTGAATAAATCTGGCACGTTTTTATGACAGCCAGCATTTATTATAAAAATAAATAAAAGTGTAATTTAAGTGTTTATAGCTACAAAACAGTTCATTATTACCTTCATATTAGGCTAATGAAGCCTATAGGCTACAACTAGACTCCCATAGTTTACAGCATTAGTTAAGAGATTTGATTGCCTTGAGAAAAATTGCCATTTATTGTAACTGATATCCAAAATAGTCAATATTGAATCGAATCGAAATCGAATCGAATTGTGAAATTTGTGTCGAAACCCAGCTCTAGTGAGTAAATGTTGAAACTAATATTAACTAAGATTTATAAATGCTGCAGAAATTCTGTTCAGTAATTCAACTAATGAACCTTATTGTATAGTGTTACCGTAATGTCCATATGTGTTTCCTATCAGTCCACAGGTTGACATCGCCGTTATTATACGACCAACCTCTGCTGGAGTTTCTGAAACATGCAAACGCTGCCACAACATCACCTCACACAACACTTTTGGGAAAGAGAGACCGTATCATCAAACCTACCCATATTACACAGAGCGAGCATGAGCAGACAGCGCCGTCCCTCGGGAACTCATCACAGCTCCAGACTGGACCTTTTACATATCCAAGAGAGAGAACTTCCCTGGCAAGACAACATCCACAGGTCCAAAAACACAGAGCAGAACGAATACGTTCCTTCGCAGATAGCGTTAGGCAAATTATTCCCCCTAAAACCAGTCCTCCACAAGAGAGCGTTCAGCTTGAGTAATGTCACCAAATCACCACATCAAGAGATACTTTACTCGCGTTTGCCCACACTGGCTGATCAAGCTGCGGTCCGACAGCAACAGAAGACTGCGAGGAAACTAGATCCCATCAGCTCATCCCATCGAACAGGGAGAAAAAAACAGGATCAGGAAGAGACACGCTTGCCGAAAGAAATCCAGATGCTCCAGCAGAAGATTTCCAAAGCAGAAGAGACGATACGAAGAGTCCAACAAGAGAAGAATGGATGTTATCTCGAGGACGGTGAGGGATACGGCGAATGGGATGAGGAAAGGGACGGATATGATATGGAAAGATGGGAGGAATGGGAGCGTGAGACTGCGGAGAGGAGAAGAGAAAGTGTGAAACGTGAGGGACGGGGACGACCTTTGGCTTTAGACAAGGAAAAGAGAGAGTGGGATGACCATAAACACACCGGAAAAGGGAACGGGCGACGCGAGAGAGGAATGGGATGGGATGATCATCTGGACAGAGAAGGTGAAGACGTGAGAAAACCAAACACACGTGACTCTACGAGGAGGGACAGAGCTCACCTCAAACACGAGAGGAGGGAGAATAAAGAGGGATTTGAGGAAGTGAAGGAGAAGCGCCTGCAGCGTGTTGAGCTCTCTCCCGAGGAGAATCCCGACGCCCCGCAGCGGCTGCTTCCCTGTAACGTGTGCGGTCGACGCTTCGCTCCAGACCGGCTGGAGACACACGTGAGAGTGTGTGAGAGAAAGAGGTCCGAGCGCAAGGTCTTCGACACGTCCCAGCACAGAGCCAAAGGAACCGAGCTCGAGAGGTTCATGAAGACCAACGGCAGGAGCAAAACGCCCGAAGTAAGGAGAAACCACAACACCAGTCACAAGGGTCATTTAGATTTATACATCATATGAAAGTTGAATGGATATGCTTCCTATTCATGTATGTTTTTTAGGATTTGATAGTATATGGCCGAGATGCAACTATCTGAGGGTGCAAAAAAATCGAAACATTGAGAAAATCTCTTTTAAAGTTGTGCATTTATGTTCGCGCTTTGCTCCATTCACTCACAAATAATATATATATATATATATATATTAGGGCTGTCAAAACGATTAATCGCGATTAATCGCATCCAAAATAAAAGTTTGTGTTTACATAATATATGTGGGGGCACTGTGTATAATTATTTTGTATATATATAAAAAACACACATGCATGTATATTTAAGAAAAAAAAATATTTATTTATAAAATATTTATATTTATATATAATATAAATTATGTATAAATCTATATACAGAATATACATGAAAATATTTCTTAAATATATACAAGCATGTTTGTGTATTTATATATATCTAAAATAATTATACACAGTGCCCCCACATATATTATGTAAACACAAACTTTTATTTTGGATGCGATTAATCGCGATTAATCGTTTTGACAGCCCTAATATATGTATATATATATATATTAGGGCTGTGCAAAGATTAATTGCGATTACATTGTATGGGTCAAAATTATAGATTTTTCTTTTATGCCAAAAATCATTAGGATGTTACATAAAGATACTTTTGTAAATTTCCTACCATAGGCTCTCTCTCTCTCTCTATATATATATATATATATATATATATATTAGGGCTGTGCAAAAATTAATTGCGATTAATCGCATCCAAAATAAAAGTCTGTGTTTACATAATAAAGTTGTATGTGCTGTATATAATTATTTTGTATAATTACCTATGCATGCATGTATATATTTATAAATTATTTGTGCTTAACTTCTGTATATATATATATATATATATATATATATATATATATATATATATAAATATATTAGGGCTGTCAAAACGATTAATCACGATTAATCGCATCCAAAATAAAAGTTTGTGTTTACATAATATATGTGGGTGCACTGTGTATAATTATTTTAGATATATAAATACACACACATGCTTGTATATATTTAAGAAATATTTTCATGTCTATACTGTATATAAATTTATATATAATTTATATTATATATAAATATAATATTTTATATATAAATAATATTTTTTTCTTATAAATTTAAATGCATGTGTGTGTATTTATACATGTACAAAATAATTTTACGAAGTGCACCAACATATATTATGTAAACACAAACTTTTATTTTGGATGCGATTAATCGCGATTAATCACTTGACAGCGCTAATATATATAAATACATAATCTAGATTATATAAATATAAATATTTTATATATGAATGACACATTTTCTTAAATATATACATGCATGTGTGTGTATTTATATATACAAAATAATTATATACAGCACACACAAATATATTATGTAAACACAGACTTTTATTTTGGGTGCGATTAATCACAATTAATTTTTGCACAGCCCTAATATATATATATATATATATATATATATATATATATATATATATATAGCCTATGGTAGGAAATGTACAAAAGTATCTTTATGTAACATCCTAATGATTTTTGGCATAAAAGAAAAATCTATAATTTTGACCCATACAATGTAATTGTTGGCTACTGCCACAATATAAGATCCAGGGTCTATTAAACCTGTCACCTGTGTGCTCAGTGTAATTGTACAAACGTCCTCCTTCAGCTCGAGTCTTTCTGTGTCAAATCTGCCCTGATTTATCAAGGAAACGCAGGAAGAACTTTGATATTGTTAGTAATATTTCGCTTTACTTGATTATCATACATCATTTATAGAAAAATCATGCGTATCAAATATGATCATCAGGTTTATTACTTCATCTCTCAATCATCATTGCATTGCATTATATGATTTAAAACTACAGAGATTTGATCATAAACCAAGTATTTAAATATCATCGTACTACGAGATTATTGGCAGATATTGATATTTATCTACAGTAAGGATCTGCTAAAGACTGTTTCTCTCTGATTCACATTAGTAGCGTCAGATGTTCCTCACAAACTTTATAATAAAACAAAATGACTAATCTAAATCTAAAAAATATTCACTTTGTACTCTTCATTCATGCACATTTAAACTTGAGCGTGGAAAAAACGTTCATGACAGTGTTATTAGTTTTGTTCGGTGTGTTTGAGCAGAATGATTTGGTTTTGCTGCTGTAATATGAACTCTTCACTGATGTCACACTGTCTTCTTCACCCACAGCCTAGGAAGAACACGTGGCGGCAGAAACACCAGGCCTTCATTCAGACCATGCGTCAGGGTCGAGATCCCGAGCCACAGCCGGGGTGCGATCTGCACCCAGAGTACGTGCCGTGTCCTCACTGCGGCCGGAGGTTCGCCCCGGGCCCGGCCGAGAGACACGTGCCCATGTGCCAGAACATCAGGAGCAGACCCGCGCCTCCGAAAGCCCCGCAGGGCAGCGCCAGGAGGACCACGGCACGGTGAAACACCACACGTCACATCTGTAGGTTCTGGGAAAACTCTTGATAATAATAATAAATTAAAGGGTCATGAAACCCCAAACCAAATTTTCTGAGATTTTAAAGGGATACTCCACTTTTTTTTGGAAATAAGCTCATTTTACAACTCCCCCAGAGTTAAACAGTTGAGTTTTACCGTTTTCGAATGTATTCAGCCGATTTTAAGATATTTAGAAGAATGTCAGTAACCAGACAGTTTCTGGTCTCATTGACTTCCATAGTAGGAAAAAAATATACTATGGAAGTCAATGAGACCAGAAACTGTCTGGTTACTGATATTCTTCTAAATATTAAAAAAATGGCTGAATGGCTTTGAAAACGGTAAAACTCAACTGTTTAACTCTGGGGGAGTGGTAAAATGAGCCTATTTCCAAAAAAGTGGAGTATCCCTTTGCTAGCTATATATAAAAATCTAACATTTCCTCACGTTTTACCACTGCTTTTTAGTGACAGTCGATATGCATGGGACATAGAGCATCACAGTCTTCTCCCATTGACATTTTGTAAAATCCATATCTAAAGAGTATTAGAGCATGTCTGAGGATAATCAGCTACGGCTGAACTCATTAGCATACAACACATCATTTCGAGTGAAAAAACGAAGAGAAAATCCAAAAAAAGTCGAGGGTACAAGCCTGTGTACATATTTTCATTTCCGAGCAAAGGAACTACTCGTCCCATAAACCACCGCGCCTCACTGAAGTCGTCTGAAATCCACCGTGAAAGAGCCTTTCGAGCGACTTCCAAATCTGACGACGGGCGCGTGAACTTTTTCCTCCAGTGAATGTTATATAGTGAATGTGCAGGGAAACTCCTTTGCCTCAATTTACTGAAGCAAACGCATTTGCAGCTCAACATGCAAAAACATTGAGTATCTGGCTCGCTCATTGGCTAAGCTGTGGCAACCGCACATCCAATGGCGCGCGGGCGTCTCAGAAGTGCGACCAATGAACTTAGCCCTACGTCATTACGCGATCTTCAGTCTTCACGTACCTTCGCGGGGTTTCGGACACGTGACACGACTTCCACCAATCAGATGCATCACTGTTGGATTGTGGGATTGTTCAGGATTGTGGGTAATGAAGTACTTATCCAGTACATCGCGAATAAAAGGCGTTTATCTTAAAACAAGGTTAGTGCCCCATGAACTTTTGCCGTTTATAGGAGCATATACAATCGCTTAGTACAGCCGTAGCTGGTTTTAAGTCTACCATGTATGGTTACGTTTTTATGGCTTATATCTCAAATGTCAATGGAGAAATTGCATTGAATTTTTACTTCCGGCACCGGCTGTGGGCGGGACTGTGACGCTCTTTTGACAGTGTTGGACATACGCACAACCGGCGCTGCGTCATCATAGAATGTTCACGCCCACTTTTGGGGGAAAGAAACTAGACTCGCCATAGACTTCAATACAAAACAACGGCAAAAACCAACGTCCGTACACAGCCGACAGGCGTAAATAACTTAAGAAATCACTTATATACACCATGTCAAGTAATTATAAGTCCAGCCTGCCTGCCATAGAGCGTGAAAGATACATTTTTTATGCCCGTTATACTAGCCCAGGCTACCTGCCATCATAATCATTCATTCATGAGATATACATTAAGGTTTTTTACTTTAAAAAGCGAAATAAAATCATTCACTCGCTTACCTCGTGACTCGACGAGGTAATAGTAAATGTCCAGGTAAGACACCTCTGGCCACTGGGTGGGGTTGTTACCCCAATTTGACGCTGGGAGAATAAAGGGACATGTTTTTAAATTGGCTAAATTACGTTTGTGTATGTATTTTTCACACACTATGGCAGGCAGGGTGGACATATAATTACTTGACATGTTTTATATAAATGATTTCTTAAGTTATTTACTCCTGTCGGATGTATACGGACGTTGCTTTTTGCCGTTATTTTGTATTGAAGTCTATGGGGATTCTAGTTTGTTTTCCCCCAAAAGGGGGCGGGGACAAAATTGACAGTTAAGTTCCCGGATGTGCCGGTTGTGCGTATAGCACACCCACTCCCTCCCTTCTTCTCTCAGCTAGCCACGCCCATTTCAGTTGCATTTTTCAAAAAGATTGTGAGCCAGACTTGAGCTGTGAGTGATCCTTTAAAAAAAACATAGTAAACATGTGGACATGATTCATGGCTTTGAAACCATATCAGCTGTCCATATGAATAAAACCTTTTATATGCTAGATAGTGTTTTATACTAATGTAACAAAACTTAATTCTGCAAACCACAAAGAAATTCAGTGGATGTAGTCAGTGCTGTATACATGTGCATCATTTCAGTAGTTATACTGAGAGTTACAGTTTGTCACTGAAGGTAAACTGATTTACGTTCATCAATCTCACATTAAAATATCTAATGTTTACATTTTTATTTACAATTGTAAATAATAGTTGGGTATACCAGTAGTTCTCTACTAGAGCTTTTTATAGTTTAAAGTGTTTGCTCATCATTTACTCGCCCACAAACCTGTCGGACGCAAAAGAAGATGTTTTAAAGAATGCCGGTAACCAAACAGTTTTTGGACCCCATTGACTTCCATAGTATTTTTTGTTCATAATATGCAATTGTTTGGTTACCAACATTCTCGGTCAAATCATTGATTTGTATTATTTTGTTTTTATTTTATTTTCGAATTTCTGTAGAGATGATGTGTTTTTAGTGACACCACACATCTGTTTTTAAATAGACAGAAGGAATAAAGACAGACAGGTAACACTTGTTCAAATGATTTAATGCAATATCACGAACAAACAATCGACATTTTACAGCATTTGTTAATCTATGTTATTTTATTAACCGTTTGATTTTTGTTAACTAACGTTTGTTACATTTGTTAAATGCTATTTATGTCCATCCTCGGTTGTCAGTGATAAAATGACTCACTCACTCATCGCCATCTTGTGGTGTAATGATGGAACAGAGAGGAGAAGAAATCAGGAAAGGGTTTTTGGTAACCAGACACTGAAGAGGACAATACTGACAACACTATTAAATCACACAATTAACTAGTATCTTTTAACTAGACATTAGTGCAGATTTCCAAGTCATGATACCACAAGAATAAGAATCATAGTAATAAAACAGTCACACAACAGGTCATGCCCACAGATTGGCATAGGAGGAGTTTCACATTTTTTATTTTATACATTTTTTTTTATATTTAGTTCGAACAAAATGTCCCTAGAAAGATGACAGTCTCGGAAAACCATTTTTGGTCCCCATAAGGAAAGCAGCTTATAAAGGGGTGGTATAATACCCTTTTCACAAGATGTAAAATAAGTCTCTGATGTCCCCAGGGTGTGTGAAGAGGTTTAGCTCAAATAAAGATTTTATTTTAAGATTGCATGTTAAAATTGCCCCTTTTTGAGGGTGAGCAAAAACGCTCAAAACCATTTTGTGTCTGTCCCTTTAAATGGCACAGGGGGCGGGGCTTCAAGAGTGTAGGTGTTTCTCAATGTCAAGGATACTTCCTTGGCAGGACGGGTCCTTCCAAGTCATTTCCTTCAGAGGCTAGGCAAGGGTCCTCTTTAGCATTCGGAGAACACGTAAATGGAACAGGCTAGCAAGTGCACGTCATTGCGTCATTACATCAGTGAAAGGTCGCTTCGGCACTGCAAAAATCATGTGCTGGTGTACTGCAGTTTTTAAATACACTTGACAGTCCTTATTTTGTCTTGTCAGTCCTTCTAGAAATAAATAAATAAAGTATAAGAGACGTATAACCAGGCGGTTGTTATAGCAACCGCGCAAACAATCAGCCTGAATGGGTTGTATTCGCTGTAACAACCGCCTCGCTATACATTTTCCCACTTATAACATGGCTACCTACCAAACAAAATAAATAATTTGACACAAAATATTGATTTGAAAAGGAGTTTATTCATTCAAAAACGACTAAGTTTTATTACCGGAGTGAACAGAACTACGTCCATAGCAACATGATCTAACTTTAGCTGTTAAAACACATGCAACGGTAAAATATGTGACCAACAAAAAAGGCTATAACGTTATATAAACTAAAAATTAAAAAGTTAATCACCAGTAAAAGGGAACAGCTTTAAATCCCCTCAGCAAATTTGAGCCGAAATGTTTGTTAACAAACATTAAATAAATGGCTAAACTGAAATTATACTTGCTTACATTTGAAAGCATATTGCCGTTATCACTCCGACTCCGCTAACGGTCGACATTTTTTTATTTTTTGAACAAGATAGCAAAGCTGCGCATAGGATTGTGGGTGATTTAAGTGCGCGAAGGCTACACCTATGCATCCTTTCCTGTGTATGGGAAATTTTCCGAACGAAGGACTCAGTCCTTGGTTGAAATTCTGAGGATCCTCGACATTGGAACAGTCCTTCGACGGACGTCGATGACGTAGCATCCTCGAAATTCCGGCTTCCGAGGATCCTTCCTTGACATTGAGAAACACCTCCTGTGTGTGTGTGTGTGGTCCTGTTATTCCCCATGTTGTGGAGATTGCCAGCACAGGATGAGAGCCTAATTACGAACACGATTATTTATTTTTGCTTATTATTTTATTTCAGTTCGGGCAGAGCTGCACTGCTAACCGTGTCCACAGGGGGCAGAGAGGGTGCAGCGTGGGACGCCTAGGCTCCAGTGTGTTTATTTTCTTGTTCTAACAGTTTTTTTTTACTATAGGTCTAGCATGGATGTTACATTTCTTTCATATCTCCTCTCTTAATGTATTCAGTATCATAATTTCTCCTTGTTTTGATAGATTGTTTATACTGCTTGTATGTAGCCTATCGACTTGTTCTGTTTGTTAATATTGCATTAATAAAAAAATAAATTAATTTAAAAAAGGGTTAGCATGGATGTCTGCGATGTTATGTTTGTGATCTATTTAAGCAACAAAACATGTATTCAAGTGTTGAAAATGTGTCTTTCATAGGGCTGTCAAACGATTAATCGTGATTAATCGCATTCAAAATAAAAGTTTGTGTTTACATAATATATGTGGGCGTAGTGTGTGTAATTATTTTGTATATATAAATACACACACATGCATGTATATATTTAAGAAAAATCTGAAAGTATATACTTTATATATATTTATACATAATTAATATTATGTATAAATGTAAATATTTGATATATTAAGAACACATTTTTCTTAAATATATACATGCATGTGTGTGTATTTATATATACAAAATAATTATACACACTACGCCCACATATATTATGTAAACACAAACTTTTATTTTGGATGCGATTAATCGCGATTTATCGTTTGACAGCCCAGTGTTGTCCCACTTTATCAAATATGATTGAGCATGCTTTGTGTAATATGGGACAGTCTTCAAATGGGGGAAATATGCATTTAAGGACTTTATAAGTGTGTAGATCTCATTATGACTTAGGGGAGACCAATGATATACTTTAAAACGATCTCTAATATATCACTAATATAACGAGAAATGGGTGTTTATGTGCAGGGCTATACTGGAGGTTATAACGTTAGCATAAGTTCGCAGTAGCTAACAGCTAAACCAGCTAGCTAGAGAGATGCTACAGAGATGGGTCCTGGGAAATGTATTCCAATGGCAAGCGAAGGTAAGAGTTAACTTCATTTCTTAAATTCCCGGTTAGTTTTGAATATAATGGTTCAAACCACTGAGCAGGAGGGGGAACCCCAGGCACACACACACTCTCGTCGTGTACAAATGTGAGTCATCATTAGTCATCTAAAATATGAAAATATCTATGACCTTTAATTACAACCCCATTTCCAGAAAAGGTCTGACATTTTGTTAAATACAATTAAATCAAGAATCTGTGATCTGTTCATTCTCTTTATTTAACTGACAAAGAAAAGATTTCCAATGTTTTCACTGACAAAACCGCAATGTATTTTGTAAAGATAAACAAATGTGGATTTTGATAGCTGCATATTTCACAAAAGTTGCTCCCACTGTCTCACATCAGCTTTCCTTTTAATTACACTTCTTAATTGTTGGGGAACTGAGGATATAACTCTGGAAGTGGAATATTTGCCCAATCTTGTCTGACACGAGACATCATTTCAAGAGACACATCTGAACTGCAGGCAAGCTCTTCTCACTGTAAAAAACATATTGTTGGTTTAACAAGTACGTTACCTGGTTGCCTCACAGTTCATTAACATAAAACATTTGAGTTACTATAATGAAGGAGGTTGGTTTAATAAATAGAAACTCAAAATATTGTGTTATCTTGATCACATTTATTAGCTAAGTTGATTTATTAGCACAATGTATGATTTTAGCGGCATCTAGTGGTGAGGTTTCAAAATGCAACCAACAGAAGTTTCAGCGCCGACAGGAAGTGATGTCATCGTCTGAGACAGCAGAAGGTAGCCAGTTTGACGTCACTTTGTAGGACAACTCGGAAGCTAGCCTCGATCGAACGGCTATGCGTTTTCCCCATAGACTTTTGGAAAATCACAAAATGATAAGATCTGTGTTCAACAGTTGTGACCCTTACACGTTTTGTCTATCAAGATAATCTTTACAAGTTAATCCAAAATGTATACATTTTGAAGCCTATATAAAGTTTTTATAAACACTAGCAGACACAATGAAGTTTAAAAAACCACAAGCAGATTATAACTGTGTGTTCTGTGTCATAGATCAAAACGTGAAAATATTTAGAGGCTTATTTGTTCACCACAGACCTTATTTCAGGCGATTTAACCCATTCAAAAATCCCATAGACCGGGAGTGCTAAAATGCTAACTCACTTCCGCGTTTTGGCCTACAGAGTGACGTCATAACTTCAGCACTCTATGAGGTTTCTTTACAAAGATGAAGTAAGAAATGATGTTTACTTAATTATTCAGTAAAACAAAATTTTACCGCGAATGTTATTGTTACTTGTTTATCACTGTGTCGCTGACTTTAGCAGCTTCTTTTGCACCAAGAACTACATCGTGGCGAAACGCGTTTGTCCGTTCAGGGCCACCGTAGAAACATGTCTGTAGTGTGTAGAGAGAAATGGCTCATTCTAAGGTAATAAAAACATAACGGTTCCGTCGTAATTAATTATTTCTTTTTTAAATATCGCTGCTGTCACAAAATATGGAACCCTGAGACTCAGATCTTTCCGACAATGAAACATGATGATACCCAAAAGAGGAGGAGCCCATTAAAAGTATTTAGAGTACGCTTTATATATATATATATATATATATATATATATATATATATATATATATATATATATATATATATAGAAAAAGCGTACTCTCTCTCTCTCTCTCTCTCTCTCTCTCTCTCTCTCTCTCTCTCTCTCTATATATATATATATATATATAATGTATTGTTATTCAGTCTAACTTTTTTCCAAGTGTATTCAAGTGTAGTAAAATGTAGTCTATAACATACAATAAACAATTTTGTATTTGGTATATAGGCTATATATATTTTAATTATAGGTCTAAAATAAGTTAATGGTAATCATACAAAAAACAAACGAACAAATAATAAAAAAGAAGAGTTTGTTTCCTGGAGGCACTCAAAGCCGTTCAACACAATGCTTCATTTAAGAGTTCCTCAGGATTCTTAAACAGTCTAATAGAATTTTTATCTAATGATTTTGACTGTTTAATCCCATAATTATGAGTTAGTAAGTCATATGTCATAATTTTCACATTTTAAATCTATTAATTATTTCCTAAAATTGTCATAGTTAAAGTCATAGTAAAAAGTCAAATATGAATATAGTATCCCATTATATCAACATTTGTGTGACTTTTTCAGTCAAAATGAAGTGTTAAAATTAATTTACTTAAATTACTTTTAATTAATTTAATTTACTTAAGTAATAAATTTACTTACTTTAGCGAGCAGCAGGCTGTATGTTTTATTTTTTTATTCAATGCCACAAGAACAAGCCTATTACATTCACAATATCACATTAACATTAGCTGTCAGGAAATACAAACAATTCAAATAAAAAACTGTTTTACATAAAATCCAGTGCTTTCTAAGCATGTTTTCATTGCTTTTTTGTTTTTAGTTTGTTACAAAATATGTAAATATAATGTAAAGCCATTTATAAAACGTGGAAAAATTGGTTTACATTGAGCCCACTTCTTTTTATGTATATTGCATTTTCCTAATAAAACAAATAACTGTATAATATGTTGATCTTTACATTCCATTATCATTCTGAGTATAAAAAGGACATCAAAAACACATTTCCATCATACAGTTTTCTATTAATGACAAATATCTCTAAATCGTTCCAAAATAATCTTGAGTAAATAGCCTACAGTGAAAATAACAGATGCTGAAGTGTCTTTTTCTAGTGCACAAAGTTCACAATATGAAATATTAAGCTTAAATCTTTCCAAAACATGCTTAGAATGGTCAGTTCTGTGAAGCATTTAGTAAGACACTTCTTTAATTTTGTTATTGACACAAAACAAAACGTATTTGGTAATTTCCATGCTTTAACTCAAGAGAAATCACCGAATAAAGAAAACCAAAACGCTGGAACAGCAGCACGCAGTGTGTGTACTTCGCAGTGTACAATGAGTAGTGAGAGTCGGTGTGTGTGTAATGTGACCCTCCAATGGCTGTGCGAGAAACCCCGTACAACCGGAAGCGGAAAAAAAACTCCCGCGGCATGAGTTTCGCCGCCATTTTGCACCAGACCTATTGAAAAGAGTGAGATATCAGCAGACACGGCGGGATCTGGCCACTTTGCCCTCTTTCAGTACATTTCTCTCTGGATTTATCCCAACATAATCCAAGATATTAACTGACAGGTATGAGAACGCTCTCTTCAGATTTCATAAACGCGGTGAAGTGATGCTTTGGCTTTCCGTAGCGAGTAGAGAGTGATCGCACCGGCACGCGCGCGGCTCAACTCATCACATATCAGACGAGCGGCATTCGTACACATTTTATGCATAATTCACGGGCTATTGTTTGCTTTCTGTGCGCGCAAAAGTAGTGTGGTAAAGTCATGATGTGGTTGCTGGTCAAACACGATGTCGCCCCCCCTCCCTTCCCCTAACAAACACACACGTTGTCATTGTCAAATAAACACATTTGTCACGTCCAGCCATGACTAAAGTTTGTTGTGGGCTTGTTTTGTTCTTTTGTCTTTAAAGAAGAAAAAACGTGTGATTTCTGATTGAAAGACTCAGTAGAGGTGCTGAAACGGGCTTTATCAGAGTGTCCACGTAGCGAGTGTGTGTTGTGGCCTAGCGAGTGTGTTCTTGTCATCACTGACACAACAAAGAGACACGGCCCGATGAGAAAACATGACATTTACTCATTTTATCCAGCATGAGTCGTGTTTGAAGTTGAAATTAAACTGTTTGAGCCTGTCGCATATTATACAAATAAACGAAGTCAATCACGTTCTTTAATAAAGTAATGAATTGTTAATGTGTCATAGGTTTGGAAACTGCAGTGATATCGTGACTGAAGTGACCGTTTTCTCGGTAAACGTCATGTGCTCGTGCTCGTGAAGCGGGAGTTATTCGGAACACGTGGAAGTCTGAGTGATGAAATATTCAGCCAAGGGCGTGATTTAAAGTACCACTGTAATTATAATATATTAAACTATTATAGTAAACACGATTGGACATGATTGTGATTATTTTCACTGTCAAACCCGAATTTTCTGTGCTGAATAGAGTTTATGGAAAAATAAGGGGCCGTATAAAAAGGGACACTCGAAATATTTGTACAGTACCACATGGTGTATGTCATTTCGGTGTCTAAACTTAAGCATTTTTGCCTGTCTGAATCTCAGACATGAACACTCTTTTGTTTAAAGTCCCCATGAAATCATACGCGACTATTTTTTTTGTCTGTTATTGAATATTTCAGTATTTATGATTTATTCATGCATTATTATTGTTTTAAATTCATGTTTTTCGTAATCTTGAATTAGAATACCTTCCCCTCCCTCTTGCAGCGACATCTCATCTCTAATGACGAGGGCGGGGCAACCTGTCACTCACATGAGATCAGCCAATAGCAAACCACATCCATCCAATCAGTCACCAACGGACAAAATCAAGCCACGCCCTACTTTTTTATTTCACTCATATGTCACAATATGATAGAAAATACGATGGCAACTTTAATGAATTGTGCATAAATAATTACTGCATCCATTCTCACAGTTGACATACTTTACAGCATGGGCTTATCAAAGCTGTTAGTACATTTATTTTTAAAGTAATGTGTTTATATACAGTAATAGTTCTGCCAGTTTTTGGCAAAAAAACCTGCTAAATATCAGTTGCAATCGTCTATGATATCATCTGAGACCATCTCTAGTCTGTACTGCCGCTCTCTGCGTATTTATTCAGTATTTTTTCAGTATTTATTTTTCTGTTTTCTATGATTTACTAGTAGCTTTTTGTCCTAGCAGCAGTTTGTAACATTAAAATATCTAAAGTATGCGTGACGAGAACCAATGAGGTCTGTTTGAGCATCCGTACTTAGCATGTTAAATGTGCACTTTGTAACAAATAACTCCTCAGTTTTTTTTTTCATGTTCGTTTATTTTTAGATTGACTAACATTTTGATGCGGTTGCCATTGCGTGTTGCTATTGTGTACTTATTCTGCTTATTGTACATAAAATACATGAAATTTATATCAGAAGACTCATTGACATCGATAGAGTCGCTGTTTGCAATGTCTGCCATTGTGTTTACATTAATGTTTATATAATGTCTATAAACATAATTACTGTAGTAATTGTTATATTGCATATTAGAGTGATAGATACTGCTTGTTTACATGATTTGAGCGGCCATTGCAAAAGTTTGCGTACATAGGCTAATGTGTGTACTGTTTGGAATTATTTTGTGTATATAAATACGTCACGTAAAATATATACAGTAAATACATGCACATATTTCTTAAATGTATTGTCAGCGTTTGTCAAACTGATTTGCTGAAATCGCAACAGCGATGAGCGCCAGCCAATGAGATTGCCTTTTGTGCCTTAGTCCCGCCCACTTCCGGAGAAACAGGCATATCTTCTACTTGTTCCAAATTTACTTTATTTTGACAGGAAAATACGGCAAAAAATATCGTTTACAATAGTACAGATCACTTGACGGAGAGCAGAACTCTCGAGCGAGTGAAATATATGCGAAATTTATACTTCGCCTCTAACACACACACACACATACACACAATCCAAGAATTTATCAGCCAATAGCTAATGATAGACATTATTAAGTTGCTCAGATTGCAGATTTATTCGGATATGTGTATTAAGTAGGGCTGTCAAAACGATTAATCGCGATTAATCGCATCCAAAATAAAAGTTTGTGTTTACATAATATATGTGGGCGCACTGTGTATAATTATTTTTTATTTATAAATACACACATATGCATGTATATATTTAAGAAAAATGTGTTATTAATATATCAAATATTTATATTTATGTATAATATTATTAATTTTGTATAAATATATATATAAAGTATATACATGCAAATATTTCTTAAATGTTTACATGCATGTGTGTGTTTTTATATATACAAAATAATTATACACACTACTACACACACATATATTATGTAAACACAAACTTTTATTTTGGATGCGATTAATCGCGATTGTGTATAATTATTTTGTATATATATAAAAAGCACACATGCATGTATATTTAAGAAAAAAAATATTATTTATATATAAAATATTTATATTTATATATAAATTATATATAAATCCATATACATGAAGATATTCCTTAAATATATTCAAGCATATGTGTGTATTTATATATATATAATAATTATACACAGTGCACCCACATATATTATGTAAACACAAACTTTTATTTTGGATGCGATTAATCGTGATTAATCGTTTTGACAGCCCTCATATTAATATAAATATTTGATATATTAATAACACATTTTTCTTAAATATATACAAGCATGTGTGTGTATTTATATATACAAAATAATTATACACACTACACACACATATCTTATGTAAACACAAACTTTTATTTTGAATCTGATTAATTATTGCCCATCCCTTATCTCTAATGATAATCATTTTACACTGTGGTAACGCTATCCAGTCAAACCAAACTATATTCAGACTCCTTCTTCAACATTTCTCACATTAGCACAGGTCATTCGCTATAGTTTAAAATGTTAAAAATATGAGCAGAACTTGTTTATATTTCGCTGGTTTTGTCTGTCCTTCTGTTGGACTCTCACACATGAATCGTGTTGAATATCTGTTCAATTTAACTAAACAATTAGATAACACCAGTTTAGCTCAACCAGTGACCAAACAATGCTTCATGTTGTTCAGTGTGTGTGTGTAAAAAGAGCATTAGCAAGTACAGAAAACACACGATTAGGGCAAAGTGTCGGAGTCAGTTTTGGTCCCAAATGTTTATATGTCTTCACTGTATGAAGAATATCTGGGTGGGTCACAGTTTACTTTATTTTGCTATATTTTACTATACAGTTCACTATATTATCATCACACCGCCCAGCCCATCATTAAACTCCTCTTACAGCGAGTACGCGCAAGTTTGTCCTGCATTTGTTGAGATCACTGACCTTTGACCCAGTTCTGGATTAACAGGTCCCGGAGACATGGCCACGGAGCATATAAATGGGAACGGTACGGATGAGCCGGTGGAGTCGCCGGCTGCGGTGCCGGTGACCCAATCAGAGCACTTCCAGACGCTGCTGGACGCCGGCTTACCCAGGAAAGTGGCCGTCAAACTGGACGAGATCTACGTCGCAGGTGAGCCGAGCCGCTTTCACACTGAGATCCCGGCAGGGCTGTCAAACCATTAATCGCATCCAAAATAAAAGTTTGTGTTTACATAATATATGTGGGTGCACTGTGTATAATCATTTTGTGTGTAGTATATAAATACACACATGTATATGTATATTTAATAAAAAAATATTATTTATATATAAAATATGTATATTTATATATAATATAAATTATATATAAATCTATAGGATGGGCAACGATTAATCGCTAGCAAAATAAAAGTTTGTGTTTACATAATATGTGTATGTAGTGTGTATAATTAATTTGTATATATAAATACACACACATGCATGTATATATTTAAGAAATATTTGCATGTATATACTTTATATATATTTATACATAATTAATATTATATATAAATATTTGACATATTAATAACACATTTTTCTCAAATATATACATGCATGTGTGGGTATTTTTATATATATATATATATGTATATATATAGAAATTAATTGTACACACTGCACACACATATATTATGTAAACACAAACTTTTATTTTGCTTTTCACATCTGGACCCCATTGAAGACACTATATGGAGAAATCCTGGAGTGTGCTCCGCAAAAACCTTCATTTCTTTCCCACTGAAGACAGAAAGACATGGACATCTCGGATGAAATGATCAGGAAATGTTAATTCTGAAGTGAACAAATCCTTTGACGGATTGCGGTGGATTAAGTGTGTGTTTTTGTGCAGGGCTCGTGTCTCACAGCGATCTGGACGACCGAGCGATCGAAGCTCTGAAAGAGTTCAATGAAGAAGGAGCACTGCAAGTTCTCCTGCAGTTCAAAGACAGCGACCTGTCGCATGTTCAGGTACGCTTCAGAAAGCAAAACTGATGCAGCGGGACATTTAATGTTCCCAGAACTCTTTGGTTAGCATGTTTTTGGCACTTATTTGATTTAATTTAAACACACTCTCATGTCTTGAACAGAACAAAAGTGCGTTCCTCTGTGGCGTGATGAAGACATACAGGCAGAGGGAGAAACAGGGGACCAAAGTGTCAGACTCCACTAAAGGACCCGACGAGGCCAAAATCAAGGCGAGTTTACTCTTCCCATCTATCGCTCGTTCAGCGATCTTCCTCTTCCTGCGGATACAGTGACTTTAGGCCCCGTCTCACGGTCCAGTGTGTTATTTGCTTCCTCTGCAGGCTTTGCTGGAGAGAACCGGCTACACGCTCGATGTGACGACGGGCCAGCGCAAGTACGGGGGTCCTCCTCCCGGGTCGACCCATGCCGGGGTCCAGCCCACCGTCGGCACCGAGGTCAGTCCAGAAACACTTTACACCTGACCACTTCATGCGTTTCTTAGATCGACTTTCATTTACACCTGGGGCCGGTTTATGGCTATAGATATAGACAATCTAAATTAGACCGTTGCACTAAGCACTTAAGACTCTGACTCTCTTAAAGGGGTCATATAATGGCATTTTTTGTTCAAGTTAATATGGATCTTTAGGGTCTAAATGAAAACTTTGTAATATACTTTTATTAAAACTTCTCGTTAGTATTGTAAGAAAACACTCATTTGAGCTGGTCAAACTCGGCTGTTTTCAGCACGCCGTTTCAGTGGATATGCCTTTAAATGATAATGAGCTGTGCTGACTCCGCCCCTCTGTTCTTTGGTGCGTTTTGATGATAATGATTATATAGATCAGTGGTTTTGAAAGCGCACGTGGAGTGTTGCCTTGACAACAGTTGAGGGTAGGGCTGGGTAATAAATATCGATTTCTCGATATTAATCGATTCTCATTTTTAAGAAAAATCTCAAGAATCGATTAGTCATCCTGTTTCATTTGAATGAATGGGACATTGTATCGCGGCTGCGCGCATCAAAAAACTCGCAATAATCTTTGTCCTTTGTTACTATTGAAATGAAACAAAGTCTCAGTTTTCAAATTCCGTCCATTTTCTTTAGAAATTCAAAAACATAAATAGCGTTTTGGCGCTGTGGCGTGAGATCGCTCTGGCGTAGCGCTGATCTCACTTCCGGGTTAATAATACCAGTCACAGCGCCAAATAAACATGAATGAGCATCTGAAAGTGTGTTAAAGATAGAGTACAACTTATCCAAATCCGTATCATGTCACATTGATTCGCTCAATCAGCGTTTCAACCGTGGAAAGACGTCAGTTAAACAGCTTGTAATCAATGTATCGTCATATTTACCTCAGAAAACCCATAAACTCGTTAGTCAGCTAGAAAAAATAACTCTAGAGAGGAGCATTTAGCTAAATATATACACCATATTACATATGCATTATAATCTTAATGTTCTTCAATATTTAATGCATATTTGAATAAATCAGGCAAGTTTTTATGACAGTCACCATTCAAATGTTTATATTTCATATAATCTTCTTATTATAAAAATAAATAAAAGTGTAATTTAAGTAAGGGATAATCCACGGCTAGCCATGCATTAAAGGATTTTAATGCACGGCGTAGAGGCGAAGAACCACCCGACGCGAAGCGGAGGCCTCTACGTAGGGCTGCTCGATTATGGAAAAAATCATAATCACGATTATTTTTGTCAGTATTGAAATCACGATTATGCAACACGATTATTTCACATGACTTTGGGAAAGTGTTACATTTAAGATACCTTTCAAAAATTATTATTTTTTTTTTAAATTTGAGCATTTTGTTGTAGCTATTAAACAGACCTGCAAACTCACAGAGGTGACATGTTAAGTAATTTTTTGTGGGTGGGGGGAGGGGTGTTATTTACCTTTTATAAAGGACACTTTTTTAAACCTTAATATAACTAAACATGTGCTATCTTCATGTCAAATTCTTGCATTTGATCAAATTCAGTTTTAATAAAAAGAGCTGCTATCAATCAAATTAATTAATTTACACTGCAAAAGTATACTGTAATAAATAATTTTATGAGGTTAATGTTTAAACCAATAATAAAATAAAATCAATGATACCTTTAAACAATAAATCAATAGGTGGTGGCAAGTGACCATCTTAATAAATGAATCATTGAGTCATTCATTAAAACGATTCGTTTAAAATAATGAATCATTCAATAACAAAACACAGTGCTTAGTGTTGCTTTTCTTTTGTAACTATTTTCGTCGGTGAAATGAAACAAGCCAGTCAATACTGCGTCTAAAATAAATGTAAGTTACTACAGTACATATAAACCAGGTAACTTGTTTATTAAACTATAAATTCAATGTAATTGCAATCGTGATATAACAGCTACTTGGTCATGTTATGTTACTATATCATATAGCCTATTATAAATAGAAAACCTCAAACTTTACCTCAGTATGTTTCTTCTGTGAGTTTTGTGTGTGCTGTTATTTTAATTGTCTCAGACGGCAGCGCAGCTTCAGAAATACACTACTAGCCTATCCATTATCAATCGCTCTTTGCTGACTTTATAAGATCAAAACCATTCACTTTTGGAAAAAAATCAACTTTTCTCGGACAAGCAGACAAGTGTTAAGGTCCTTTCACACTGGACGCGATTTTGACGCACGAATAATTCGCGCGATGGTTTTATTTTTTGATCAGCTGTTTACCCGGTGTTCATTCCCGATGTGTTTCGTTTCGTTCAGTAAAGCGGCGGCACAGATGATCAGGTGACGTGCGCTCGCGCTGCAGTGGTCGTGCAGACAAAGATCGCGTCAGCTCGAGATGGTCTCTCACTCCAATAGATATTAAATTAGCCAATTGTTATTGTGAAGTTTATTGTGTTTGCAATTGATGACTGTAGGCTGAGCGAGTTTATGGCTTCGGGAGGGGCGGATGTGCGCGTCATTCAGAATACGCAATTATAGCGTCCTTTCAAAACAGAACGTGCATGGCAAAATAATCGTTTTTTCTCGATTATGCTATTTTGGAGATCGTTGGGAACCAAAATCGAAATTGAAATCGAAATTCGATTAATTGCACAGCCCTACCTCTACGTACGTCGTGCATTAAAATCATTTAATGCATGGCTAGCCGTGGATTATCCCGCTTATACCTCGGTTATTTGCCAAGATAAAAAGAAGTTAAAGCTATAACTGATGTTAACAGTGTAATTTTTTAACAGACATGTAAAAATGACGGTTATTTTCTTAAGTTACGGCTCGTTAGTTCTACTCCGTCCACTTTAAATAAAATAGAGCCATCGGATTGCATTTATTTGAATGAATTATGAATCTGTTTGCAAGCGTAACTGTTACTATGGTTACCAATGTTTTTTTTTTTACAGTCTATGGTTTACAGTCTAAGCGGATTCATTTCAAACTGTAATCAAACTGACTGGAACTACCTGTGCATTAAACGGTTTTACTGCACACCTTCCAGCCAATCAGAATCAAGTATTTAAACAGCCCGTGGTATAAGTGTTTATAGCTACAAAACAGTTCATTATTACCTTCATATTAGGCTAATGAAGCCTATAGGCTACAACTAGACTCCCATAGTTTACAGCATTAGTTCAGAGATTTGATTGCCTTGAGAAAAATTGCCATTTATTGAATCGAATTGTAATCGAAATCGAATCGAATTGCAAGCTTGTGAATCGAAATCGAATCGAATTGTGAAATTTGTCTCAATACCCAGTCCTAGTTGAGGGTATATTTTGGAGAGAGAATGGCTGCGGGAGTCTCTGAGGACACATCTGTGTAACCGTATCAGTTTGAACCGGAAGATAAAACACACATAAATCTCTCAGCATTATCTGTGTCATGGAGGCTCAAACCTATGAACCGGAGGACAAATAACACTGGCTTTTGGGTGATAGCTAAATAAATAAATAAATATGGGAAAAAATCGATTAGTGGCCTTTGAGAATCCACATTTTGAAAAACGATTCATCAAAAAAATATTGTTTTTTTTGGCTAGCCCTAACCAAATGACCAAGGGCTTCTGTATTACCATATATTATGTTTCCAGTGTTTTTATGAAGGCTTATGTTGGTCTGATGATATCTTCAAATGTTTACAGATATTTGTGGGAAAGATCCCGCGGGATCTGTTTGAAGACGAGCTGGTCCCTCTGTTCGAGAAAGCGGGGCCGATCTGGGACCTGCGCCTGATGATGGACCCGCTCAGCGGCCTGAACCGCGGATACGCCTTCGTCACCTTCTGCACTAAAGAGGCGGCGCAAGAAGCCGTCAAGCTAGTGAGTGGGCGCTGGAACCGTACGATATTATTGCCATACTACAAGACATGAGGTCAAATGTTAACAAAATTTGAACTGTTGATTAACCCTCTGATGGTCCTCGGTCACTTCTGACTGAATAATTTCTGTTTTTAATTATCAAAAATCACAGCTTCATCGGAATGTTATGATACTTGGTGACTTTTTTGGCATTTGGTATGTGAACACAAAAAAAACTGAGGTCATGATCTGAGCATGCTAAGTGATCGTAAAAAAATAGTCACACTTGTGGTCTTTGGTCAAAAATGACCGACCCATAGGAAATGAATGGGAAATTGACAAAAAATTCTCTGAATTTTTGTTTGTACAATCTACAAATCGGCCACAATTCTTAAAAGAAGTACACCGCAGGAAAGGGGTGACACTCTACAATATCAAGAGTGCAAAAAATTTACACCCACCCAAACACACACACAAACATACAAACACACTTTTATACACATACACACCAATAAATTCAGACTACAAAAAATCTGTTTTGAATTTTTAAAAATCACAGCTTCATCGCGATGTTATGAAACTTATTGACATTTATGGCATTATGTATGTGAATACAAAAAAAATGAGGTCATGATCCGAGCATGCTAAGTGGATGTAAAAAAATTAGTCACGATTTTGCTCTTTGGTCAAAAATGACCCCCATAGGAAATGAAATTGACAAAATTGACAAAAACACAAAAATTCACAATTTTCTATTTAATATTATTTTTTTTTTTACTTTTTTTTATAAGAAATCGTTTTTGAGATTGTTTCAATTATTATTCAAATCCACACACACACAAAAAAAAGTGTTAATAAACGTCTGGGGAATTCACATGCTGTACATGCCATCTAGTGGTTACACCATGATTCTACACTTTTTCTCTATACTGTAACCAGATGGTGCTAATTTTCTTCAAAAACTATTTTTTTCTGAAGGCCTAGACTCTATATTAAACAAAAATACTGCATTAATATATATTTTATATATATATATATATATATATATATATATGAAGAGTTCAGATGCAAAAGCCTCTAAATGCCATTTGAAATTTTCTTCTAAAATGATCATTTTTATCAAGCTTGTATATTTTTATTATTTATACATATTTTTTTGTATTTGGCTATATTGTGATAGGATATATTGTTCCTCCTTTAGTCTTCACTGTTGGTCTTCTGGATTCTGATTGTAATATTTCCTGCAGTGTAACAACAACGAAATTCGCCCTGGGAAACACATCGGCGTGTGCATCTCCGTGGCCAATAATCGTCTTTTTGTGGGATCCATCCCGAAGAGCAAAACTAAGGACCAGATCGTGGAGGAGTTTGCCAAAGTCACTGGTAAGTTTTAATGTTGACTAACATTAGAGTTTGACTGACATGTCGGTTTGACACATTATCAGGACAGTCTGTAGCACTTTACAATAAGGTTCATTAAAGGAGAACTCTGGCGAACAATGAACCTTTGGTCTAATAAAACATCGGCACCTAGTCAATCGTTCTCTGAGATTTGTTTTCATGATAATCGAATGTAAAGAGTTTTATCTCTAAAAACTGTTTAGCGTATAATGCTAGTGTATGGGGGCATATAATATGTAAAAATAATCGCTAGTTTATACCACTAACAAGGCTCACAATAGGCCCACACTAACACAGTAACATAATGAGGGTCCATACATGCAAAACGAAGCATTGAGAACGTTGGATTTGATTTGCCAAAACGAGCGTCAGTTTTCCAGGAAATAATTTCCCGTCCTCAATCCCAACAGAGGGCCTGAATGACGTCATCTTATACCACCAGCCCGATGACAAGAAGAAGAACCGAGGCTTCTGCTTCCTGGAGTACGAGGATCACAAGACGGCGGCCCAGGCGCGACGCAGACTAATGAGCGGCAAAGTGAAGGTTTGGGGGAACGTGGTGACGGTGGAATGGGCCGATCCCATAGAAGACCCCGATCCCGAAGTCATGGCCAAGGTGCGTTGTGTTCTAGGGGCGATACACTCATCTCCACATCCCATGCTATCACGATACTTGGGTGCCAATATGATATGTATTGCGATTTTTATTTTGTATGTTTTATTTTTGTATTTTTTTTTTTTTAAGTCTTGCGATTCGATATTGGAATATTGCGTTTTTTTTATTACACAAGACCATCGGGAAAAGTTAAATCGTACTCTTATAGAGCCCGACCGATAAAGGATTTTGAAGGCCGATACTGATACAAAATCGGTAAAAATCTGTTATTCCGATATATCAGCCGATATTTATATATATATATATATATATATATATATATATACATATATATTAGGGCTGTCAAAACGATTAATCGCGATTAATCGCATCCAAATAAAAGTTTGTGTTTACATAATATATGTGGGTGCACTGTGTATAATTATTTTGTATATATTTAAAAAACACACATGCATGTATATTTAAGAAAAAAATATTATTTATATATAAAATATTTATATTTATGTATAATATAAATTATATATAAATCTATATACAGAATATACATGAAAATATTTCTTAAATATATACAAGCATGTGTGTGTATTTATATATATATATATATATATATATATATATATAATAATTATACACAGTGCCCCCACATATATTATGTAAACACAAACTTTTATTTTGGATGCGATTAATCGCGATTAATTGTTTTGACAGCCCTAATATATATATATATATATATATATATATATATATATATATATATATATATTTATTTATATTTATTTTTTTTCAGAAACGCGCAACTAAACATTAACAGATTTCCCTAACATTAGTTACAACTATACAACTCCAACACTCATGACATGGTTCAAGCGTGTTTCGTCCGTTTTTATTTTATTTTTGAAATTGTAATTTATCGGCCATTATAACTGCCGATACCGATAGTTTTGAAAATGCCTAATATCGGCCGATAATATCGGTCTGGCTCTATACTCTTATAAAGACTGTACATGATGTATAAGGTGAGTCATATTCACAAAAACAATTCATCACATCTTTCTGGGTTTTATTTCAGAAGCATCATATAACACTACATCTCTTGAATAAACGATTCAATATCAAATACATTTTTTATCAGTCACTTAGTGGCGAAACAATGTAATCGATAAATGCGTTATTTTAAGCGCCAAGTTTCTATCAAAAGCTCATTTACTCATTTACGCTTGTGTCGTTTAGGTCAAAGTCCTTTTTGTAAGAAATCTGGCAAGCACAGTAACGGAAGAGCATCTCGAGAAGACGTTCTGTCAGTTCGGCAAACTGGAAAGGGTTAAAAAGCTTAAAGACTACGCCTTCATCCACTTCGAGGAGAGAGATGGCGCTGTTAAGGTAATCGTCTCTTCCTCTGCTTCGCTTTAAAACAGGGTCCTGGAGGGCGTTTAGCTCCAACCGTGATCAAACACACCTCAGCAAGCTAATCAAGGTCTTCAGGATCACTAGAAACTCACAGGTAGGTGTGTTTGATCAGGGTTGGAGCTAAACTCTGCAGGACAGCGGCCCTCCATGTCTGCGTTTGAGAAACCCTGCTTTAGGGGCTGTTGGTCATTTATGCACAGGTTTTACCCAGTGTTTTTCCACAGGCTCTTGCTGAAATGCATGGGAAGGATTTGGAAGGGGAACAAATTGAAATCGTCTTTGCGAAGCCGCCTGATCAGAAGAGGAAAGAGCGAAAGGCCCAGAGACAAGCTGCTAAAACTCAAATGTAAGACTGTTCGTAGCCGTTCATGAGCGTTGTGTCATAACTAACTTCCCCTGAACGCACACGGAGAAACATGGCGGTCTATACCTGACAGTGACTTTAAAGGGATACTCCACTTTTTTTTGGAAATAGGCTCATTTTACCACTCCCCCAGAGTTAAACAGTTGAGTTTTACCGTTTTCTAATGTATTCAGCCATTTTTTTTATATATATATAGAAGAATATCAGTAACCAGACAGTTTCTGGTCTCATTGACTTCCATAATATATTTATTTCCTACTATGGAAGTCAATGAGACCAGAAACTGTCTGGTTACTGAAATTCTTGTAAATATCTTAAAATCGGCCGAATGGATTTGAAAATGGTAAAACTCAACAGTTTAACTCTGGGGGAGTTGTAAAATGAGCCTATTTCCAAAAAAAGGGGAGTATCCCTTTAAAGTATCAGAGCAAAAGTCCATACGACCAAAGCCAGGGACACATAGGATGTATCGATATTCGCTAAAAAAACACTGCATATACTATTAGATATTTTTTATCTACTGAAAGTCTAGACACTCAGAAATGCCTTCTGAAGATATCACTTTATAATATGATAAAGGTTTTTTCCATATATAAACATTGATCAAATGTGCATTTTAATGACGATTCATTCAAACGCGCGATTTGTTATCGTTATCATTTATGAAATTTTTATTCAACTGAATCATTCAGTGATGAAACACGGCTGTGAACTTTTGAAAATGGAAACGGAACAAAAACAGTCACATCTAAAATGTAAGCGAATTAATCTTAACTACTTTTTTATTGAACAGTCGAATGAATCAGGGTTTCGTTTTCAATCCTGATGGTGTTCAGGAAAACTGTATCTATATGTATATTAGGGCTGGGTAATGAATATCGATTTCTTGATATTAATCGATTCTCATTTTTACGAACCGATCTCGATTGTTAAATCTCAAGAATCGATTAGTCATCCTGTTTCATTTGAATGAATGGGACATTGTATCGCGGCTGCGCGCATCCAAAAAATCGCAATAATCTTTGTCCTTTGTTACTATTGAAATGAAACAAAGTCTCAATTTTCAAATTACGTCCATTTTCTTTAGAAATTCAAAAACATAAATAAGGTTTTGGCGCTGTGGCGTGAGATCGCTCTGGCGTAGCGCTGATCTCACTTCCGGGTTAATAATACTAGTCACAGTGCCAAATAAACATGAATGAGCATCTGAAAGTGTGTTAAAGATAGAGTACAACTTATCCAAATCCGGATCATGACACATTGATTCGCTCAATCAGCGTTTCAACCGTGGAAAGACGTCAGTTAAACAGCTTGTAATCAATGTATCGTCATATTTACCTCAGAAAACCCACATAAACTCGTTAGTCAACTAGAAAAAATAACTCTAGAGAGGAGCATTTTGATAAATATATACACCATATTACATATGCATTATAATCTTAATGTTCTTCAATATTTAATGCATATTTGAATAAATCTGGCAAGTTTTTATGACAGCCACCATTTAAATGTTTATATTTCATATAATCTTCTTATTATAAAAATAAATAAAAGTGTAATTTAAGTGTTTGTATAGCTACAAAACAGTTAATTATTACCTTCATATTAGGCTAATGAAGCCTATAGGCAACAACTAGACTCCCATAGTTTACAGCATTAGTTAAGAGATTTGATTCCCTTGAGAAAAAAATGGCCATTTTTTGTAACTGATATCCAAAATAATCAATATTGAATGGAATCGAAATCGAAATTGAATCGAATTGCAAGCTTGTGAATCGAAATCGAATAGTGAAATTTGTCTCAATACCCAGCCCTAATGTATATCAGTGTTTGTGAACTCCTGAAACGCCTCCATTGTAGTCTCGAGTTTCTTCCGGGAACGAACACGTTTAATATTCCTCATTATAATAATTCATGCGCAGAATAAAGGGGCGGGGCCTGGTTGAGTTAGTTAGTAGTGTGTTAAACTGCCGGTTATGGAAAGGAGCGGGACATTTCACAAACACACTCGAAGCGCTCGACCAATCACAACACACCGTTCCAGCCGACCAATCAGAGCACAGTGTGCTTTTAAAAGGAGGGGCTTCATAGAGACAGGAAGTAAACGGAGCGTTACTGACAGACTGGGAAGAGAGGAGCCGCAAATATGGAGAATATGAGGAGAATAATCAACATTCAAGCAGGGAAACCCCAAAAACAACATCAAGACTTTGTAAAAGGACATAAAACTGAATTATGAATTATGTTTTGTTTTGTTTTTCCCCCAGGTATGATGAATATTATTACTACGGCCCACCGCACATGCACGCCCCGACGAGAGTGAGAGGCCGAGGCGCCCGAGGTTATTCGTATCCTCACGACTATTACAGCTACGAAGATTATTACGATTACTACGGCTATGACTATCACAACTACCGAGGCGGATACGACGACCCCTACTACGGCTACGATGACTTTCAAGCTCACGTCAGAGGAAGAGGCAACAGAGGGTCCCGCGGCCCCACACTGTCCCGAGGCCGGGGCTCCAGCGCCCCCCGAGGACGGGCCGGCTTCTCCCCGCGCCCGGGGCTGGGCTCCAGCAGAGCCCGAGGGTCCCGAGGAGTCCAGCAGAGATGTCGAGTGGTACGTGATGTGTGGGTGGAGCACTCCTGCAGTGTTGGCAGGAGGTTCTGAAACCCTATTGGCCAGACTAACGTGTTTTTAAAGTAGACTTTATCATGACAAAGGACGTAGTGATCAAAACACGTTTTGGCGTTTGTTTTTGCTTCCCCTCCCTTTCATATTGCTTACATATGCAAGGCACCTTGTGGACGAAACGGACCAAAGGTTTGCACTTTCCTTTCATTTCTGGAAATTTAACGTACAGCACTTGAGTTCACTGGTTTGTGTTAGTCTGCCGCACACGCGCATCGTCCTCAAGCGCTCGAGTCGCGAGGACAGGGCGGTATAGATCGAATATCATTGTTCTTCGGCTTTATTTTTGCGCCAATTACGCAACGAAATTCCAGCGGCGAAACAAATTCGGCTGAAAATGAACTTTCGGTGTCAGCTGAAATAGTTTTAAAGGGTCGATGATTTGTCGTTCGTTTTGATGAACGTGTTTTCAGCACGCCGTTTAAATGTTTATATTTCAGGAGAAACTTAATTAAACCAAAAAGTTGTATTAAAAAAACTGCCTTGTGATTTTATTTTATTTGTTTTATTGTTGATTAAATAAACTAAAGTAACGTTATTTTTGGTTTTCGGCTAAATCTGAACTTTATTTTGGTGCTTTATTTTAGGACATACGCTGCCTTCACACTGGGAGATGAAATCAGCTCCGTAATACGCAATACGTTCCCAACGGACGTCGTACTACACAGTGAAAAGCGTCGGACGCGGGTAGAACAAACATGGCGGAGAGATTAAAGTTTTATTCCGACTAGTGTTGTCACGGTACCAAAATTTCAGTATTCGGTACCAATACCAGTAAAAATTCACGGTTCTCGGTACCAATTTCGGTACCAAAGCTTAGTTTAAATTTACATATATTTAAGTGTTTATCACGGTTACAAGTATGGAAACTGTACATTTGTATTATAAACACTTTAGAAAAAGATTAGATAAAATGACCTAAAATAAACAATAGTATGCACTAACACATTTTTAAAGTTGTTTGTAAAGTTTTAATCAGTTAACATTTATTTAATGCACAATGAATGAAGTGAACAAACATGAACAACCAAGTGTTTGTATTAAATAACATTTACAAACATTAATTAATGTAGTAAAAATACATTGTTCACTCAATGTGTTGATGTGAACTAAGTAATGTTGATGAAAGGTATCTTATTGTAGCATTACCAAACTATACAGGAGATAAAACATGTTTTATTTGACTTGACTGTACTTTTATTTAATCTAAAACTGCATTCATATTTAATTTTAAAAAGGCTTTTTAAACCTGCTGAGTTATAAAGGCAAGAATACGCCTAGAACTGGCACTGACATTAAATGACATAGGGATGCGTCGATACTAATACCAGTAGTACTCTGGTGTCGGGTGGATACTACTGTGCTCATGTACTCGTAAAACTACCCCGAAAGCACTTTAGAGGCCGTTCACATATCGCGCGTGTTTTTTATTATATTTTTGCGCGTGCTTATTCTTTCCAAAGCGCTTGCTCTTACGCGGCGTCTGTCGTTGCTATGCAACGAGTTTTTATTATGAGCGCGATTGTCTCGCGCCTATATTTGAAATTGCGAATTTGCAAGTAATCGGCCTCTTATGGCAACGTGACATTAGCCTAATCCAAAATATTTCCATATGTGGCTCTTTCCTCCTTTCGTGTCAACAAGTGGATTCAGAGAGAGAGCCATATCAGCGTTATGAAGAGGACACAACTGTGCACCTTTCAGACAGCGCGTCTAGAACTGGATTAACCTGGTATTCGGTACCTAGAAAAGCTGGTACCGTAACATTTTTTTTTTTTTAGTACCGACTTGGTACCGAAGTACCGAGTTTTTTGACAACACTAATTCCGACAGTTTTGTATGATCTCTCTGATGAGAGGGTTATGCTGCGTAAAGTTGCTGAGGACGTTGACATGTCAGGTCGGCTAAAAATGTGATATAGTGGTCAATAGTTTAATATCTACCTTCAATTTAATTGTATTAACTGCCCTTATAAACGTTAGAAAGTCATGAAAATAAAAAATCACATGACAACTTATCGTTATAAAATCATTATTTATGTTATTAAAAGTTAATAATTCGGGTTTGTTTATCATTACCATAGCAACGCTCAACATCCACTGGAATTGTCGGATAGGAACCGTCCGTAGCTTTCCGCAAGAGTTCAAATTTTTTAACGCATTCGGATGACCAACGGACACGATTTTCTTCGCACCGCACTCGGTCGGACCCGTTTCGGACCCTTTCGCATGCGGTCTGCGAATCTCCATAGGAAATGAATGACTTCCGGTCATTTCGCTGCCGCATCGCAGCTGATTTCAACTGCCAGTGTGAAGGCAGCGATACAGTCCTAACGCCTGTATTTGGTGTTGAAAATGGAAACGTCTTTAGATTTTACAATCGATTCAATGAACACTTCTGACAGGATTTACTCACAAAAGTGACAGCCCTAGTGACTAAAGGGTTAGGGTAGGATTAGGACAGTTCACTGATATTAGCCTAAGTACGTGTAATAAGGGCACTGTAAAATAAAGTGTTGCCAGATATTGTGCCTCAGATAGTGTTCCTCTTAAAATGTGCTTTGAATGTGAAGGTCCTGCATGAACCGGACTGATATTATAGCGTTCCTTGTGTCTGCATAATCATAAATAAAGCATGCGTGTCTTTTGTTCCACCAGGGAAAGGGGGTCGAGGCTGGTCCTGACCAGGTAGTATGAAGACTGACTTGTTGTATGGGGTTACACCGGATGCTACCAGGGTTCATAAGGTTAAAGCAAACTCACTGATATTCCAGCCTGTATCGAAGCATATCTCCAGTACTGCCACTCCCAACAAAAAGATCCCCAACTCGCCGTTTTCACATTCGAAGCCCGTCTAAATAAACGCCCCGGTCGACGCCTAAGCATGCCACATCTTGGGACTCTCAAGGATACCGATACATCAGATGTGTTTTGCACTTTTTCTTTTCTACTCCTGCGTTTGAAGTGGCTCGAAGGAGCTTGATGCTGATGTATATTTTTGTGCTAACTTTCTTTGTGGGAATGTCCATGTTAACCTAAAACGTCTGGTAGAGAACATCCGCGGCGGCGGGGGGGTTTGGTGTAACCGCCTCTCGCGGACGAGTCAGGCATTCCAGGAACGTGGTTCTTTTCAGAACTTGTCTTTTTAAGGGTCGGTTAACTACCTCAGTAGAGAGGATTCGACTACCCTGCCTGTACTGTAAATAGGGACACTTAAAAACAAACGAAAAAAAAAAAGCATAGGAGCAGGGCTTGTTCCTTATGAAATATGCACAAGAGCGGCAGCTCAGGAGATATTCTTAATGTAATATAGTCAATCGGCAGCCGCTCTGACATTGCGAACAGTAAAACTGGGCATGCAAATGAATCTCATATGATGAGCTGGAACAAGCCCTGCTCTTATCCTCCTTTCAACTGAATTAGCGGCCTTGCTTCTTCAGATTATGTAGTTACTGGGTGTATGATTGTATGATAGTTTGGAATAAGATGTTACTTTTGTATCGGCTTGAACATCACAAATGCACCCGCTGCGTTTGCCAAGCCCTGCGGTGTCCCTTTTTCGTCCGAACGAATCATGTAGGTTTTATAATCGATCATGCGATCAATATTTTCAGTGGGCATGAGATGAACTGGTTTCTGAAGGAAAAGGGACGCCGCAGCTTCAGTTTATATTCCATATATAGCAAGCAGGTGACCGAACCATTCAACCGGTTTTGTACACAGTTAACTCCCTCTCGATAAAGCTGTAACATTGCAACCTTTTGAGAAGATGTGAGCAGTTTTAAACTATTGTTGGTGGCCAACAATGTTTTTGCATTCCAGCAAATAAATTGTTTTATACTGTAAAATGAGGTGAGTGTAACTTATTTTTGTAATAAAGGTTTTGAATTCTATCTTAAAACCTGGTCACTGTCGTCATCTTGTTGTCTGGAAAGATCTTTTCGTGCCGTTTCGTGTGCAAGTGTTTGGTCGTGCAGAGTAAAGCTTAGCTTTGTTCATCTTTGGAAATCGGTTTAAGATATTTAGGGCCCGAGCACTAACTGCGCGAGGCCCTATTGAAGCTGTTGGGATTATTTATTTATTTATTTATTTATTTTTAATTTTTTTATTTTTTCTGCAAAGTAAACGCCGTTTTCGAGGCCGCAACATGCTCAAAAACTCACCAAATTTGGCACGTATGTCAGGACTGGTGAAAAATTTTGTATTTTGTGGGTTTCGCGGATGGGCGTGGCAAAATAGCTCGTTAGCGCCACCTAGAAAATTGGAAAAAATTAGCCCCTCGTCCACGTTCAACCTACACACACGAAAATTGGCACACCATTTTGAATTTGGTGACCGATTTGGGACGATTTACACAATCCGTACTTTAACGAACTCCTCCTAGGGATTTAGTCGGATCGACTTCAAATTTCTGCTGTGCCTTCTAAAGGCATTGACGATGTAAAGTTGTGCTATCTGCGCGTTTTCGTCGATGGGCGTGTCCGTGGCGTCAACGATTCACCATGAAACAGGAAGTTGTTGTAACTTGGCTGTAAATGCCCAGATCTGCACGAAATTTGACACATTTGACAAGAGTCCCGCCCTGAACAAATCTACATGCCGACATTCACCCACAGTCATAGCGCCACCTGCTGGCAACAGGAAGTGACCTTTAACGAAGCAGCCCCGGCCACATGTTTGACCAACATGTACGAAATCTCTGTGGTACATCTACCACGTCCAGACGCACAAAAAAGTCTCGTGGAGCGATCCCCTAAACTCAACAGGAAGTCGGCCATTTCTAATTTCACCGCCATTTTTGGATGATTTACTCATTACGTACTTTAACGAACTCCTCCTAGGGATTTAGTCGGATCGACTTCACATTTCTGCTGTGCCTTCTAAAGGCATTGACGATGTGAAGTTGTGCTATCTGCACGTTTTCGTCGATGGGCGTGTCCGTGGCGTCGATGATTCGCCATGAAACAGGAAGTTGTAGTAACTTCAGTGTACCTGCGCAAAACTTTATACGTTATACAACAGTCCCGCCCTGAACACATGTACATGCCGAAATTAGGCCACAGTCATAGCGCCACCTTATTGGCAACAGGAAGTGACCATTTTGAATTTTACGTCAATTTTTGGGTGATTTGGATGCGTAGCAAATTCACAGCCGCACCGGCTGAGCTGCAGAATATGCAACGCGGCCGCCTCACACCCCGACGTGCTACAGGTGCGAGGGCCCGCCCATCGCTGCTTGCAGCTTTAATTTAGATTTAGACCCGAGAACGCGGATCCACAACAGAACCGGAAGACAAAACAACGCTGAATAAAGTCGGAGTTTTTGTTATTTTTGGACCAAAATGTATTTTTGATGCTTCAAAACATTGTAACTAACCCACTGATGTCACATCGACTACTTTGATGATGTCTTTATTTCCTTTCTGGACAAGGACAGTATACCGTACACACATTTGCAATGAAAGCTCTTGGCCTAAATCTAAAATATCTTAAACTGTGTTCCGGAGATGAACGGAGGACTGACAGGCTTTAATCTGACGGGACAGTCATTAATGACATCATTTCAGTTTTGGGTGAACTAACCCTTTAAGTTTCAGTTTTGTAGAAGAGTTTATATGGAGCTAATAATATGACAAAATGATTTGAATTTGAATTGTGTAAATTTGAATTATTTGCAAGTAAATAAAAATGTTTTTAGAAACGCTCATATTTTATAGAATGTAGTTAATATTTTCGTTAAGGATGATTTATCATATCCATCCAATGGGCGTTACTTATGCCTAAATCCACTGTGACCTCTCCAACATGATGACGTAATGCCTGGTGCGTCGCAGACCAGCACAAGACCAACAATTGTGGTTAAAAAGTGTATACATTTTAATTTTATTTTTTTTCCAAAATGAGCGATGGTTTGGCTAGATTAGACCCTGTTCCTCATCTGGATTGTCCAAAGCCGTTTGAGCCTTTTCAAACCCTTTGAACTGCATGGATTTGGACTTCAACAATTTAGTTACCATTAAAGTCCATTGTGTGGAGAAAAATCCTCAAAAAAATTAATTTCTTGAGACATTAACGTCTTGGATGGCATTGGGGTGAGTAAATTATCAGGAAATTTTCATTTTGAGTTGAACTAATTCTTCAAATGTGCCTGTTTATTGTAAAATATTGAATAGACAGTAATTGCGCTCAAAGATAATTCATGATTGTATTGGTTTGAGTATATATGTGCAGAATATGCAGCATGAAAAGATTGTTAATAAATAAATAAAATGCAAGTTTTTTTAAATCGATTTATTAGTGGCAGCCAAAGCACACATTAACACATCTTTCAGTGAAGAAATAATCAAGAATTCCAACAATCTGATAACCCTAGAAACCAACCAACTGATGTACAAAAACATTTACATTTCCCTTTGGAATGGGAACACGCACTGCGTCCGTAGACACGCTCGTCTGAGCTCCGGCGAGACCGTGAAGGGCCCGTTTACACCGGGACATTTCATGTGTTTTTACTGATCAGATTTACACTTGCTCACATAACAGAAATAATACAACTCTGTCACCCAACATTCCTATCTTGTCCACAAACCACGTTTTGTCCCGAAAAATCACACGTAAAACGAACCGGAAATGACGCAAAACAGCTCGTTTCCGCGAATATGGATGTCAGAAACTAGTGCTGCAAACTGTTTGCGCGATGATTTACTCTGAGAAAAAAAATTAAGATTTACCTGGTGACCTCAACCCATGCCTTGCTCTGATTGGCTGTATCTCATGACATCACTGAGGTTAAAGGGGTTATTTGGTTGCATGTAAACGTAGCCAGTTCTGTGGTTAGTGAGGTCCGCCATCGAAGTCTGTTGAGCCGTCTTGTGCTTGTCGCAGTTATTCCCTCAGTATAGCGGAGTGGGAACTGATTCCCCAAAGTGTCTTTGGACACAGTGCGAGTTTCCATTTGAAAGGGAACATCTCAGGCTACGACTGTAATCATGGTTCCCTGAGAAGGGGAACGAGGCACACCTGCTCACGTGTACCTCAGTGTTTCACGCTCGAGGCGTTCCCCAAAGTGTCGTTGGACGCAGCGTCTCGTTCTTTTCTCAGTGAACCATTGTAACAAGCGTCATCTGAAATGGTGTTTGGATTTTGTATGTTTTCTGAAACACAAACAACTAACAAACTATGGTTGGAAAGCAACACTTACAATTTGAAAAGCTAAAACTGCAAATGATAGCGTTTACCAAAACTATGTTCTCAGCTGGGTTTCCCCATTAAACCAGTAATTATTTTTAATAAAATATGCATGACTTCAACAAACAAATACATCATTCCAAGTGCAATAACACTGAAGGAATATGAAATATTGCAGGTATTGAGAAAGCGTTTCATGCACCTAGAAGCTTTTTCACCATGTAGCCTGGCATACTGTACAGAAAAATGCCCAGCATTGCTATGATCAACAGAAGCAGCACAATTTTGATGACCAGCCACCTGTATTGGTTGCAGATGAGATGGCGGATGGCCTTTAGCGGGCTAAGGAACCACAGCATTGTAATGTCAGGGCGGCTGGTGGGACAAAACCAATGAACAAGCTTTTAAAAATTGTGAACAGACAATTTTTTACATGTTTGTCTCATTGATGACATGCACTTTTTGGCAGGTTCAAAGCAATAATTAAAATGTGTAATGTTGATCATGCATGGACTGGAAGGAAGTGTGCAATAGTTGAGTCTCTAATGGAGAACAGAGATGGCATTTTTAAAATGGATTTTAAATGTGCCTGTTTAATGCAAAATGTTAAATAAACCATAATTGCGCTTAAAGATAATTCATGATTGGACTGGTTCTGGTAAAGGTGCATGAAATGTAGCATGAAAAGATTCGTCAACTGTTAATAAATAAAATGCACGTTTAGTTTATTTTTTTAAATTGTTTATTTATTAGTAGAAGCCAAAACACAAAACAACACATCTTTCAGTGAAGAAATAACTTCCGACAATCTGATAACCCCAGAAACGAACCAATTGATATATAAAAAAACATTTGATATGCAGAGAAAACACTACGTTTTTAGATATTGTGTGTTTTCTGAAACTTAAATAGCTAACACAATGGATGGAAAGTAACACTTAAAATGTCAAAAGCCCAAACTGCAAATGCTTCTATAGTGTTTCCAAAAAAAAAAAAAAATTATGAACTTTATGTTCTCAGTTGGGCTTTCCCATTAAATCTGTAATGATTTTTAACAAAGAAAAAAAAAGTATGCATACGACTTCAACAAACACATACATCATTAAAGTAATATCAAATATTGCAGGCAAGGTGAACGCTTTTCAAGCGCCTAGAAGCTTTTTCACCAAGTAACCAGGCATATTGTACAGAAACAAGCCCAGCATTGCTATTATCAACAGAACCAGCACAATTTTGATGACCAGCCACTTGTATTGGTTGCAGATGAGATGGCGGATGGCCTTAAACGGGCTAAGGAACCACAGCATTGTAATGTCAGGGCGGCTGGTGGGAGAAAACCATTGAACAAGCTTTTAAAAATCGTAAACATAGACAATTTTTACATGTTTGTCTCATTGGTGACATGCACTTTTGGCAGGTTCAAAGCAATAATTAAAATGCCTTCATGTGTAATGGTCCACATGCGTGGACTCGAGTGTGCAAGAGTAGCTGTTCAACAAAATCTGAGTGTGCAATCTCTAAGATGGCTGTTCATTTTATGCTTATGAATGGATTTTAAACGGGCCTGTTTATTGCTAAATATTAAGTAGGCAGGAATCGCGCTCAAAGATAATTCACGATTAGATTGGTTCTCGAGTATAGGTGCAGAATATGTAGCATGAAAAGATTCGCCAACTGTTAGTTTTTTTTATATTATTATTATTGGTTTATTTAAAGCACACAATAACATCCTTCAGTCAAGAAATATAACTTCAAACAATCTGATAACCCCAGAAACGAATGAATTGATATTAAAAAAAAAAACATTTTACATCAGAATTGGATATGCAGAGTATTTCTACACTTGTTTAGGTTTTGTTTTCTGCAACACAAACAGCTAACACTCAAAATCTGAAAAGCCAAAACTGCAAATACTTAGCATTCCCCCCAAAAATGTGCAATGGTCTCCTGTCAGCATTTGATGAACTTTAAGTTCTCATTTGGGCTTTGTCTATTAAAACAGTTTTAACAAAATAAGTATTCATATGACTTCAACAAACAAAAACATCATTCCAGGTGAGATAGTGTTGAAGTAATATCAAATCTTGCCGGCATTGGAAAAGCTTTTCAAGCACCTAGAAGCTTTTTCACCATGTAGCCAGGCATACTGTACAGAAACAAGCCCAGCATTGCTATTATCAACAGCGCCAACACAATTTTGATGACCAGCCACTTGTATTGGTTGCAGACGAGATGGCGGATTGCCTTTAGCGGGCTAAGGAACCACAGGAAGGCTGTGTCAGGACGGCTGGTGGGACAAAGAGAAACTCATGATAAAATCTGCGGGGTGAACGTTAGCTGTCAGAATTATTACGGATTTATTCTCAGTTTATTCAGACGTGCGTGACGAGGATATATGGCGTTTATGGTTTAGGTTCACTTACCGTGATTTAAGCACGTCAAGGCCTGGTTTCACTGACAGGGTTTGTTTAGTTTAATTAGGATATTTAAGTAGCTTTTAGAAAGGTGCCTTATAAAAAAAATAACACAGTCTCATCCCAAAAAGTCATATAACTGACGTCTTGGGACGTCTTTTGACCATACGTCAATATCCGCCTTTTTAGGGCCCCCTTAAACGTCGCTAGATGGCGATCCCGGGCCGTCATACAACTGACGCTTTACCTTTAACGTCAGTTAGGTGACGGGTTAGGTTTAGGGTTAGGTTTAGGTATGGGGTAGAGTTAGGATCCCATAACCTCATCTACCGACGTTTAAGGGGGCCCTAAAAAGGCGAATATTGTCGTATGGTCAAAAGACGTCCCAAAACGTCAGTTATATGACATCTTGGGATGAGACTGCACTGAAAAAAAACACTACTGGTGGGAATCTTGAGATGAAACAATGGCACTGATATATTCTAATACATGTCAATGCAACAGCTCAAACATTATAGTATTTTAGTCTGAGACTAGGTTTAAACCTTGTCTGTGAAACCGGGGGCAAAAGTTTCTTTGGATTTCTTACTGTTGGAAAAACCCTCAATGTTTATTATTATGCACAGATTATTAACATTGTCCAAACGTTTAGTGCCATGGGAGAAATAATCAGATATTTGGTTTATAATTAATTTTATGTATGGTCTTTATGACAGGAGAGATTCCCTTTAAATCAGGATATGCAAAGCAAATTATTTATTTATTAGAAATGTATTCTTCAATCAATCCTGGAAGGAGGAAAACATGAATCTAACATACACCAATGAGCCAAAACATTACGACCACCTGTCTAACATGCTGTTGACTGCCAAAACAGCGCCGACCCGCGAGATGTGGACTCTCCGAGAGCCCTGAAGGAGTCCCGTGGTCTCTGGCTGCAGATCCCCCAAGTCCTGTAGGTGTCGAGGTGGAGACGCCGTGGGTCGAACTTGAAGGTCCAGCACGTCCCACTGATGCTCGGTTGGATCGAGATCTGGAGAGTTTGGAGGCCAGGGAAACACCTTGAGCTCTTCATCATGTTCCTCAAATCCATTCCCGATCAATGTGTGCAGTGTTACGGTGCATTATCCTGCTGAGAGATTATTCCTACTTCCACCAGGAACACCAGTGTCGTGAAGGGCTGGACCTGCTCTGCAACAAGCTTTTGGTGTGACGCAATTTACATCCACTTGAATGTCCAGACCCAGAGTTTCCCTGCAGAACATCACACTCCCTCCAGCGGCTCGTCATTATCCCTCAGTGATCCTGGTGCCGTCATTTACCCAGGGCACACACGTCCACATGATGTAAAAGAAAACGGGTCCCATCGGACCGGACGACCTTCTTCCGCTGCTCCGACGCTCTCATGCCCACTGTAGACGCTTCGATGGTGGACGGGCTCATCATTGGCATTCTGATTGGTCTGCGCATGTGACATTCCTCCCATAACCATCCTTAAAATCTTGCCGCAGTAGACCTTCAGTTTGCCCGGACCAGACGGGATAGCCTTCATTGCCCTTCATGATGATGATGATTTGTCCCTCCTTGGACACTGTTGGTAAACTCTCACCACTGCTGACTGGGATCAACACACACACCTCGCCGTTTCAGAGATACTCTGACATAGTCGCCTCGCCATAACAATTTGGTCCTTGTCGAAGTCGCTCAGATCTTTATTCCTGCCCATTTATCCTCTATCCAACACGTTGATTACGAGAACCGATTTTCTGCTGACCATCTAATCTAACCAGACCTTAAAATATGAACTTATTAGGAGATGATCGACGATATTCTCTTCAAGTGTGATGGGTCATAATGTTTTGGCTCAATATAGCAAAATAAGTCAAAACCCTTCAAACCTTTGCAATTGCAAACTCTTAAAGGTCCCGTTCTTCACGATTCCATATTTCAAACTTTAGTTAGTGTGTCCTGTTGCTGTTAGAGCATAAATAATACCAGTCAAATTATAAAGCTCAAAGTTCAATGCCTAGCGAGATATTTTATTTAACAGAAGTCAGAAGCATACAGCGAATGGCCTGTTTAGACAACATCCCTCTACTTCCTTTTTAAAGGGTACCTATTATGGCATTTAAAATGTTCCTAATATTGTTCTGGGAGTCCCTAACAACAGTTTTACAAGCATGCAATGACAAAAAACACTTTTGTTGTCTTATAATATGCATTTACTTTTACCTGATTTGCTCACCGACTCCCATATGAATCGTTTAGCGAGTCCTTTATCCAAAACCCGCCTTTGCGTGACGCTAATCTGCGGTGATTGGTCAGATGACCTAGTCAGTTGTGATTGGTATTCTCTGTGCAGAGATTGTGGAAAACGGAACTCTTATCACCTTAAATGGGTTCTCAACTCCAGTCCTCGACCCACTGCTCTGCATATTGTGTATGTCTCCCTTATTTAACACACCTGATTCAGATCCTCAGCTCGTTAGGATAGAGCCGGCTCGCGAATCCATACTTTATAGCGTTTAGGTTTTTGAAGCAATCATCTTCAAAATGACGCAAACACAGAACAAGGTTTGGGCTATACTTGTGTGGTATACTTGTATATATGAACTGCAGCCACTTAGTCTTCAAATACTCCTCACTTGGCAGGTGAAAAAAGTTCGCTTTTGCGTCGCACTTCAAAACACAGCGTCTCGTCGACATGATTGTTTTCCGGTTTTCCCTGGCGTCTCCGAGCGCAATAAGTGGGCGTTTCTTATTCAAATAACTTGTCAAGTTGATGTCAACTAGACAAAGGAAAAGCATCGTTCTTTGAACGATTCATATCAGCGACTCAGAGTCGACTCTTACTTTTGAGAGACAAAAACTTTGTATACGATGAATGACGATCATGTTTAAAACTTTGCAGGATGTTTTCGTTCATTTAGATCTATGTTTGCAATTTTCAAAAATCCATAATAGGTACCCTTTAATGACGTAACTAGAACAGGTTTTTGCCTAATCTCCGGCCAGAGGAATACACAAAAATAGGGGGCATGGTCTTGTTGCGCTCCCACTTCAAATGCGCACCTTTCCGGGGTAACGTGCGATAAGCTGCTATCGAATCACAACACCGGAGTCGCCGGCACAATCAGAAGTCATTACATTTTTCTGAAGGAGGTACTTCATAGAACAAGAAAGTCATCGGGCCGTTTTTTGGACGGTGAAAACAGCCGTATACGGATAAGTAAGTTGTGTGAAAAATACTGTTTTTTTTACATGCGAAACATGAACACACGTTATGCACAATGTAAACACAATCAAAGCTTCAAAAAAGCATGAAGAACGGGACCTTTAAGGACTTTTTTGGGCTGTTTTAAAAAGTATTTCTTTTAAATATTGTATTATATGTTTGTATATTGTATGAGTGTTTTCAGTATTATAAATAAATGTTTGAAAGTGATGTATATGTAGTTCAACAAACAAGATGTTTTTAGTGAAAGTGAAAAATTGTCAGTAGCAAATGACAGCAATGTTGAAGGTAGAGGTAAAAGTTGGTGTAAATGCCGCTCTTACTTTGGTTTCTCTAGAGGCTCTGGTTCATTGCGTCCTTCACCAACAGGACTCTTCTCGGCCTCCTCACCTGTCAGCAGGTGAAGCTCTGCTTCTACTTTTCCCTTAAAGGATAAAAAACAACCCATTAAATAAACATCAGGGCTGAGTAAAAAAAGGCTGCGAGTGTACACTTGTAGTTTAGGAGTGACATTTTATCATTCACAGGGTAAGATCATGCAAAAAGTGTCATTTACTCTGTCATGTGTTTACAATGTGTATGATTTTCCAACATGACATCATGACTTTTGCGTAAACATACACGCCACTTTCGAGTCAAGTGGCGTGTTATCTCTACGCATTTAGAGCTATCCGCGTGTATCCGCGTGTATGTCTACGCCATTAACGTCCGCGTCATTCCGCGTGTCCGTACACGCCGTCAAATGTCCAGTCATAAATGCCATTAACCCCAGTGACGGTTAAGTTTAGGGACGGGGTTGAGGTAAGTCATATATTTATATAACGTTAAGTCAACGGCGTTCATAAACACGCTGAAAAGCGATTATGCATCTTGATAGCACGCCAAAAATGCAAATACGAAATGGCGTGTCATACACACGCTACTTCATGAGATCAGTCTGGATTTTCTTTCTTTCACTGAACGCAAAGCAAGATATTCTGAAGGATGTTCAAAGCACAGTTGGAAGATAATTTTTACCACCAAGCTCCAATAATGTTCAAAGCACCATGAAAGTACTATTACCATATTGTCCATATGATTTGCATTTTTGTTCAGAATGTTGTGCGTTATGTAAATGAGTTTGAAATTGGCGTAAACAGAATGAGAACATGGATGCATCATGCCTTGTTCCCACTGTTGGGCTGGTGGTGGTGGTGTAATGGTGTACAGGGAGATGTTTTCTTGGCACACTTTAGGCCCCTTAGTGCCAATTGGGCATCGTTTAAATGCCACGGCCTACCTGAGCATTGTTTCTGACCATGTCCATCCCTTTATGGCCACCATGTCCCCATCCTCTGATGGCTACTTCCAGCAGGATAATACATCAAGTCACAAAGCTGGAATCAATTCAAATTGGTTTCTTGAACATGACAATGAGTTGACTGTACTAAAATGGCCTCCACAGTCACCAGATCTCAGCCCAATAGAGCATCTTTGGGATGTGGTGGAGCCTGGATGTGCATCCCACAAATCTCCATCAACTGCAAGATGCTATCCTATCAATATGGGCCAACATTTCTAAAGAATGCTTTTCAGCACCTTGTTGAATCAATGCCACGTAGAATTAAGGCAGTTCTGAAGGTGAAAGGGGGTCAAACACAGTATTAGTATGTGTTCCTAATAATCTTTTAGGTGAGTGTATAGTAGTCATACTTAATGTGTAATCTACCAGCCAGCTGCCTTGTGTTCAGCATGGCATGAGCTGATGGGTCCTGAAGTGTAATCCTTCAGCCAATGAACTTGCCTGCATTAAAATAGACTAGTGCAAGTGTGTGTCACTGTAAGTTCACTGTGTTCACATCACTTTGACCCTCCTCCTCCCCAGCACCACCTGTCTATAGGTGTTTACTGGGATTGATGCATGTCAGTTTGTGCATCTTCACTGACACATGTTTGTGTATGTCTTGGCGTAACAGACGCATGTCAGTAAAAGGTGTTCAAGTAAACCACTCCCCTGGCTTCAAGAGGCACGCTGGCGACTGAGAGATGGTAGAGGAATATAATATAATATTTGACTCTCAATTGATTTGCAAAGTTGTGGTACCCGTGCAAGCACTTTAGAAAAGTGAATCATTTTGCAAAGCAACTGACTCAAAAGTTTTGAAAAGCTTTGTTTCTCTTATCACACTATTTTCAGGTCACTTACTGTAATTTCCAACTCATCATTTTCATCACGGGCCACAAACGGCCACCAGCCTTTAATTCTCTTCTGTTTGAAGAGGTTGACCATGGGCATGTCTTGCTCATTTATGACCATGTCAATGGAGCACTGCTTCGCTGTCTTTGCACCTCGAGGAAATCGATTCAGGTCAAGTTCGATTGCACCTGAAACAAAACGCAAACACACATGTGATTGCATGAATGAAGGCCTTTAAGACTGAGGCTGAATCTAAAATGACTTTACAAAGTAAAACACAACAGCACACCTAAGAAGTCGTCTGCAGAGAAATGATCCGCGTCCCACACTTGCAAATTCAGTCGGGCAGGAATTTTATACTCAGTCTCATCCCAAGAAAACATGGACTCTTTCTTTGAAATTACGATCTTTTCTTCGGCCTGTAGGTAGTCGAAGGGATAAACAAAGCGCCAGTTGAAATTGCCCTCTCCGGTCAGCGAGTGATAGTGGACGTCTGTGTCTTGCTTGTCTTCTTGTTGGCCTTTTAGCCATCTGTTGGTTACAAGTTGCATAGTGATGGTACAGTTAGCTGGTACCCTTGTGATCACTTAAGAGATATGATCCTTCAGATATATATATATATATATATATATATATATATATACACACACATACACATATCTGATATACTTCTTTTTTCTTGCAATTCCAAGAGTATATCTTACAATGCTGAGACTGCAACGCAATATAAACGTGCAATTACAAGAAAAATGTTAGAATTGTGACAAACTAGGAATTGTAAGGAAAAAAAGCATGAATTGTTAGGTATAAACTCTTTTTTAAAAAATCGTTTTTTCATTGCGAGTTTATACTTTGCAATTCAGGGGGTTTTTTTTCTTAAAATTGACAAATTTAAAAGTAGAATAGCATGAAATAAAGTAAAAAAAAAGTCAGAATTGTGAAATAAAAACATTTGTTACATATGGTAACCCTCGTTCCCCAAAGGAGGGAACGGAGATGCACTTCAGAGGTGATCCGACGAATTTAGTCCACATACCGGTCACTGGCTTCCCTATTTAACATATCCCGGTAAATTCCACAACCTTTTAGGGATTTTAACATCTTTTTTCTTTTCTTTATCCCAACTCTGCTGCTTCTCCTCGTTCGACTTGCTGTATGTTTACATGCGCGTAAGCCTCCAACATGGCCGCCACGTCAGTAATGACGTCACGACGCCCAAGCCCTATTCTGACTTTATTTTTCACAGACTTTTTTCTCACTGACTATTTTCTCACAATTCTGACCTTATTTTTCACAATTTACTTTTTTCATACTGACTTTTTTCACAATTTACTCATTTTCTCGCAATTCTGACTTTATTTTTCACAATAAAAAAGTCAAACTAGCAAGAAATAATGTCCGAATTATGATCTAAAAAGTCACAGTTAGTTATAAAAATATCCCGTACCCTCTAACAAATATGTCACTTGATTTTTCTCCTGTGAAAATGTCATCGTCCTCCAGAACGACTTCATCTGTGTTCCACACGATCACCCTGAGCTCGAATCTGTCAATGACAAAAAGGTATTTTGAGTAGGCAATGTTCGTTTGCATTTGGCCAAAAGGTTTCAACCAAGTGGTTCCTACTTTTTTGGCTTCCTAGGTGAAATATCAATAGCGGGTCCGGGTGCTGGCATATCCTTCGGGAACATGTCCACCCACATCTCAATTCTCCCCTACATCACAAGCACTCATATTCACTAACAGCTCATTATCGCCATTTTGTTATCTGACAGTGGTGCTTTGGGACATTATTCCTGACCTGCTCAATCCCAGGTTTATCAGGATTCAGGAGAGGCCTCGTCTCCACATGCTCTGGAACCAGCTTACACCCTATTCGTGGAATTTCTTCCCAGTGATTTAGTACAGCAAGGGCCAGGTGCTCATCCGTCTGTTTCTTCAGTCCTGCCGTAGAAAAGTATGTGATGGGATGGTCTCCGATGGGAACTCAGCAATTTAGAAGATCACCCCCTTCGAAATGCTTTGTGAAAATGTACATACCATTTTCATCCTCAATTTCAGTTGGTCCCGTGTAAACTCTGTTTGCCACTTTCACTCTTCCTCCCGGGCCGAACTGGGGTGGATCCATTTTTCCATCTTTGCAGAGTTTGGCAAGGATTTGCGTTGGCTTTAGTGGGTCCCTCCACACATTATAGCCATGACTAAAAGAAACAATTGGAAAAGTTTTATCAATCCATCCTTTTTAAAGCAATATTTAGGGACAATATTCTAAATACAATTTTATTTTATTAAATGTAGAAGATTAATTTAAATTAAATGAAAACTATGAAAATTTTCGAGATTTTTAGATTTAATTTCAAGTAATGAAAATGTTACAGGCAGTTACAAACTTAATTTATACACTGAAAAACAGGGTTATTATCGTTATATAAAACGGTTTAAAAAAACATACTTGAAATAAACATCTGATATGGGAGAGAATATTAAAAAAGTAACATATTTAATTTCAGCTGATTGCAACATTTCTCATTTTCATTTAGTTTAACGTAAAGTAAAAAAAATTATGTTTGCGTAATTATCCGAAGCGAAAACATGTCTGATTTACTGCCAGCATCCTCCTTAAATACCCACGAGGTGAGGCGGAGTTATGCTATGCAAAATCCGCAGACCCATGCCATTTCTTTCCCATTGGCTCGTTTAATATTGTTTGAAGCTGATAGGCTATGCGAAAACCTATTCATCGTTATCCGACGGAACAAAGAGTGATAACAAAAGGGAACCCAAGTTACAGTCTAGTACTTTTTTATCTAACATTTACTTTGTAAAAATCATTAAAGATTTCTTAGCAAAAAAAGAGTTTACTTGATAAAACAAAATCAGAAAGAAGGCATGAAGGAGATTGTTTACAACTGGTTTTTCAGCAAAGTTTTGGTCATATTGATCATTAACAGGCCCTATTATTAAGATGTGCATATTAAATATGAAACACAAGGCTAATATATTCGTGCATTTAAAACAAGAATTGCATACATTGCATATTTGGAGCTGATACCACATGTTGCTCTGTGTTTGCTGTAGTAACGGTTCTCCAAGTCAATCTTCGTCTCCCCAATCAGGTCATCGGTTCCCACCAAATCCCAGTCATAGATGGACACAGTGAGGGTAGAATCCATTGGGAGCGTCGCTTCAATATCAAAAAACCTGCGAGTTTGAAGGCAAGTTAACATTAATATTATCGGTAACACTTTACAGTAAGGTTCCATTAGTTTACATTAGTTAATGCATTAGTTAACATGAACTAACAACTCAGTTCATTAACAGCACAATTAGTTAAAGGGACACTCCACCCATTTGCATTAAGATTTCCATTGTTAGAAAACATTCAAAATACTATTGAATGTTCGTGCAACACTCTCTGATTTTCCCCTGAGACGAGAGAAATAATGTAATGTAACATTGTAAGGACTGAGAAGTCTTTCATCAACAGTACTAACTTTCCAAACACAGGGTTGAGTTGCTTAGAGATATAGTTCTCTTTGTCCTTGATGTCTGAATTTCCGAGCTTGATGGCGATGTATGGGTCGGCCTTCCCATTGATGTCTGCGGGATGCAGATCTGTGGCCTGAGACAAAGACAACAATTGTACAAATGAGCAAACACAAAATGACTCAATGCACTGCTCTCAGGTCTGAGGTACTACTACATACCCTGATGACATAGACCCGGACGAGGATGTTAATCGGATCGTTGTGTGGGATGTTCTGGAACATGCCCATGTTGGAATCAAATCCCGTTTCTCGGTAAGCCTCATCCGATACAGGGACTTTGTAGATACACAAGGAACCCTACAGTAAACACACACACACTCCAACATGACATCATGACTTTTGCGTAAACATACACGCCACTTTCGAGTCAAATGGCGTGTTATCTCTACGCATTTTGAGCTATCCGCGTGTATGCGTGTATGTCTACGCCATTAACGTCCGCGTCATTCCGCGTGTCCGTACACGCCGTCACATGTCCAGTCATAAATGCCATTAACCCCAGTGATGGTTAAGTTTAGGGATAGGGTTGAGGTAAGTCATATCTTTTTTTTCACTAGGATGGTAAGGGAACAGTCATAAATGCCATTAACCCCAGTGACGGTTAGGTTTAGGGATTGGGTTGAGGTAAGTCATATATTTATATAACGTTAAGTCGACGGCGTTCATAAACACGCTGAAAAGCGATTATGCGTCTTGATAGCACGCCAAACGTATGGAAATACGAATTGGCGTGTCATACACACGCTACTTCATGAGATCAGTCTGCACACTCAGAGATGAAACATCCTGCAAAGATTTATATCTGAAAGTGCACCGTATATTAAGTTATTGTCTTTCAAAAGTGAGAGTCGACTCTGAGGGCCCTATTTTAACGATCTGAAACGCAAGTGTCAAAGCGCATGGCGCAAGTAACTTTGTGGGCGGGTCCCGGCGCTGTTGCTATTTTCCCGGCGGGATAAATGCCTCTTGCGCCTGGCGCAAATCTAAAAGAGGTTGGTCTGAAGTAGCTTCATTATTCATAGGTGTGGTTTGGGCGTAACGTGAAATAAACCAATCCGAGCGCCATCCAACATACCCTTTAAGAACAGGTGCGCATGTTGCATGACGGATTGTTATTATAACGGCGGGTTTACCAGGCGCGCGCCAGGAGCGTTCACAGCCGATGAGACCGACTTTCTTGTCAGGACAGTGAAAGACAGAAGTGACGTTGTATAGGGATGGGAGAAACTCTTGCACATCAGCGTCGGTTAAACATTATAGCCTATACGTATGTTTCTTGCCACTATTGGGCAAACAGGTCTGATCCTTTAGTACTACAATAGCCTTAAGAAATGGGTATTTCAGTTTTTTCATCTTCATGTAAACCAAAATGATTTCCCTCATGTGTTAATATTTTTCCTTGTTATAATGTATGATTTGCAAAAATAAAAACTACTGCATCTATGTTGATGAGAGAATCAGTATATGCGCGTTGTGTACCCGCTACATTATGGCCAAGCATGCGCGCTTAAAATAGCATTATGAACAACGCGCAACGCGCCACTGACTTTAGACCAGGTTTTTTATGGTCAGTGGCGCAATTGTGTTCTGGAAGTGTAAAATAGCACCAGGGAATGTTTGCGCCGAAACACGCCTCCTTTTTGCGCCGATCCGCCCAGGGAGCGCAAGTTCATTTCCTAGTTTACCGACGTGCGTCTGTGGAGGGGAAAATCCCGCTTTGCGCGCGTGCAAAATAGGAATGAGACATGCGTTTGTGTATAAAGTCATTTGCGCCGGGTGCAAGATAGGGCCCTGAGTCTATTAAATTAATTGTTTTTGAAATGAGTCATTAGCTGTTGCGTCGTGACGTAGAAACAAAACATTAGCTCATTGGCCGCTCCCTACAACTGCGCATGTAGATTCAAATACTTCAGCTGAATCACGTCATGTCGAGAAGACGCTGGGTTCTACATTGCAAAGACAGTTCAGCCACTTGTTTTCATTGCCCAGGGACGAGCATGTGAAGAATCAATGGTTAGAGTTCATATTTGCAACGATACCACAACAGTATAACCCAGTCGTAATAAATCCTTTAGCGTAATATGAGACTACCCTACCCTACCCCACACCTAAACATAACCATCACACGCGTGTTATATTAACGATAACGGGTGCCATGTGCGTAGTATAGCGCCGTTTTTGCACATCGCGTTCTATATGACGTTAAAGGATGAGAACGCGTTGAAATATTCTGCAAAGTTGTAAATTTGAAAGTGCAAGATATATAAAGTTATTGTCTCCCAAAAGACAGAATCGACTCTGAACGACTAATCCGAGTCTTGTCCGATGTCCGCCCACGAACAACTTCTCCCCCCTTCAAACACAAAATTTTACTGATGACTGCTTCTCAAATCTCGGAGTTCAATGCGGTATTCGCAAAACACTTGTTAGTATTGGAGAGAAATATGGGTCAGTACTCAGTTTATTTGGACCAACTTGCTCCTCAGAATCACAACTTGTAAGTATGATTAAATATAGAGGGTGTTCACCGATGTCACGTTCTGGGCGGTAACCCGGCCATTATGGAGGCACTCGGATGTAAACAACAGCATGGATTGCACTGTTTATGTACTACTGAACACATTGTTACACTAAAAGAAACATGGAAAAACACATGGTAGGTGCAAAATCATGGTAAACATGGCAATTGGGTAATGGCCGACAACAAACCTTGAATTTTCCAATAAGTCTGTCTTCATCGGCTGCATTCTGCTCAACATCAGCATCATCAGAACACTTCCCTCGATACAAGTTAAAGGTGTGAAGCCAGTCTTCAAAGGTGCCGTACTCGTATTCAAGCTCTCTGTTGTACACCTGTAGAGGAAACAAGAATTCCCACACTCCTTTAGGCATCCCATAAGTAGGGCTGGCCTGGGAGATCGATTTCCAAAAAGAATCAATTCCAAGGTATAGGGAATCAAGAGTTGATTCAAAAGGTTGCAATCCAATCCATCAAAGGAAATCGACTCCTCTTTAAGAGCCTTTTACAGTTCAACAGAGCTAATCATTATTCTGCCTCTCACTTACTTATAATGATCGGAAGTGCAATTAACTTCTGTAAACAGGTTCTTTTGGATGTTTTGTTTGCATAAACGGTCCCACTTTATTTTAAGTGGCTTTAAGTACTATATACTACTTACATTGAAATTAATAATTTGATACAATGGACTTAATGTGTAAGGACATGTTTTTACATTGTACTTATATTTTAAAAATACCAGCATGTAATTCCAGGTATAATTACTCTACGTAATTACATTTCATTTGTAATTACACTGTTGACCCGCCCCTTAAACCTACCCTTAAACAGACCCATACCACCACACCTGTCCCTAACCTTACCAGTATCACACCACAAGTGTTTTACAATACAACAGGAACACAATAATACATTGCACTTGTTGTTCAATGCAAGAACATAGTAGGCTACGTCAAGCCACTTAATATAAAGTGGGACCAGACTGGTTTATGTGGTCCATAATTTAAAGTTTTGAGTGTTGCTGATGTAACCGGGTGGTAAATGCCTTTTAAAGTTTGTTTTTCTCCCTTATGTTAAAGTCTTTTATTTCATTATTATTTTCCATCTTTAAGAAAATAAAAACAGAGACCACCTGTATTTCTTTGGAGTCATCAGCAGGTGGCGCTTTGTGTGTTGCGCACGACAACGCGTTTGCGCTCTTGCCTCACGGCATCCGTATTATGTTGTTGTTGATGAGATGTGCAGCGGGCAGTGCAAGAGAGACGCGCACTCTCGAGAGATCGTCGACAATACGAGTCATCCAGGGGTAAATACAATGTTTTGTAAATGCATTGTTGTTTAATACCATTTGTGGATGTATATTTTGTGTTGATTCGGAGAACTGTCGTGTTCGGGAAGTTATGTTTTGTGTAATGTCCACGATGATATGATGTCACTCCATGCGGTCTAGGCCTTGTTATTTGGTGTCATGCCAAATGTTATATACTTCATCTTCTCCATTTGTTTCAGGTGTTTTTCAAGTAATTATAATTAAATGTGATTATTTACAGTGTGCGCCATAATGTTGGAGATTTCAGCCCTTCGTGAACTGACAGTGTTGGTGTGTAAAAGCTGATTCTTATGTGAGTGTTATTTTCTCTAATTTCTCTCAAGGGATATGTAAGTGGGCAATATAAAAAATATACTTATGTTGTTTTGTTTTGTTTGAACAGTATTCCCACCACCATATTGTATTGTATCGAAAAGTTTGATAACTGTCGTTACTCTTATTTTTGATTTCTCATTTCCTTTTCTTTCTTTGCATTTGAAAGGGTTGTATTAATGCATTTCCGTGTTTAAGAGTCTTGTGTTTATCATACACAAGTGGACTGTGATATTTAGCTGGTTTTAATTGTCACCAGCTCTGTAAACGTCATTCATTTAATGTTGTTTATTTTTCTGCTGCTTTCTGTTTATTTTGCAAACATTTAAAGAACCGGAACTGTTTCTTATCAGTTAAATTGATAAACCACATTTAAGAATCAGTAGTTTTGTTTAGAGCCAGACCGATAAAGGATTTTGAAGGCCGATACTGATACAAATATTTGTTGGTTTTAAAATCCGATATTCCGAAATATATATGCCGATATTTTTTTATTTTTTTCAGGAACGCACAACAAAACATTAACAGATTTCCCTAACATTAGTTATTTGTAGTTATGTATGAGATGTTTTAATTCAAATAATATGATACATTTTAAAGAGAAACTTGTTTCTTTTATTGTCGCAACAGAACAGAGGAGGAACCAAAGCGCATCGATTAATTAACATAAAGCTCATTAAATTCCATTGATGATAGTGGCATTAGCTAGCTTTTTGGTTTGATAGAATGTGTTGCGCGTTATAAACGAGTGTTGCCAACAGGGACGGTGTAGAGTGCCCTCTGGTGGACAAACTATACAACTCCAACACTCCAACATGACATGGTTGAAGTGTGTTTTGTCTGTTTTTATTTTATTTTTGAAATATTCATTTGTCGGCCATTATAAATGCAGATACTGATAGTTTGGACAATGCCTAATTTCGGCCGATAATATCTGCCTGTCGATATATCTGGCTCTAGTTTTGTTATTTTACATTATTAAAGGAATAAACTCAAGGTAGATTGAACCCCCCAATGTGTTCCTGGTGGTAAACCTAAATCCCCAGTCACACATGGAATACATGAAGAGATTATAGATAGATGATTTAAAGGTCTTATTTTTATTTAGAACAAAATGCTACCTTTTTTATTACGTTTTCGTTCTACCAGCCAATGATAGTGCTGAAAGAAAACAGTGGAAAGCCTATGACAATTTCAACTTCCATTCACATCTCACTGACAGGTTTGATAAACCGCACATTCTTATTCAAGTATCGTCCCATTACTGTTGGTCACTTGCAAAGTTGTGTCGAAATGCAGACACTAGGGGTCACTTTTTGGAGCCCCAAACACCTTTGAACGTATTCAGAAAAGCACAATGAAATTTGCGTGTGAAATTTGCATGTCTGGCCACGGCCCCGGACATTCAAGAGAAGCAAATTTTCCATTCACCTCATTGCTGCAGGAATCTCTTCTCGTCTATACAGATAAGTATGCAGTTTCCCCCTGTTGCATCAGCGGCATTCTACAAGAGGGAGTTTCCTTAATAAAAGAGCTACACTGCGGATTGCATCTAAAATATGCCGTTCCATTCATGTCCTTCTGAGTGTGTGTGATTTCTCTCTCCCTCGGAGGGCCACGAAGGGTCTGTTGAAACAGCATATGTCGATGGGACATGCGCTCACTGCGAGAGAATTCCCATGGGAATATTGCAGTTGTGACGATCGTACTTCTTCTCAGAGGTTCCCCAGGTGGAGCATGTGATTGCAGTGCGTTTATGTCCACAAAATGTTGGAGGAAGTGTCCAAGGCTCCCGTCCAAAGCTTGTAAGTTTACCTCACTCTGATGGTGAGGGCTTACAATGCTGAATGTCCAGGCGCGCCCTGAATACAGCACTCATAGCCCTGCATGCTATGTCCATTTCAGGCTAAGCATTGTAAGACCTGCACAAGGGTAGTCCTCAAGAGGTCACGCAGGAACTGCGCTCGGCAACTGACTAGGCCTGACAGGCTATGAGGGTCACATCGGGCAATGTCCACACTTGAGGTCCAGGAGTCCCCACTTATGGTTAAACCTTGCTGAGATGTGGGATGACGAGAAAGTGTGCTTCGCTCACCCATCGCTCAAGGTGGTATCTTCGGCCACTGACTTTGCATAGTGTCTGTGCAAAAGTAGGCGGAGGCTCTCAGGCACAACTTACCTTGGCGCGGCTCTACTTCTAGACCCCCAGGAGCCTATGAAGGCTCCACTCGAGGGAAGGAGGTACCGCCTTCCTGTCAGCAGGTCACTAGGAACCCTCGTAAGGCTTCGAAGTAGTTCTGAGACAGGCGGCCCAGGGAAGCAGAGACTGTGGACCTGTTCGTCCCAGGAATTTAGGTGAGCCTCACTCCCATCAGAGGGGGGGGGGGGTTAATTTTAGATTGTCTGAAAAACAGCAAAATTCCTCTTTCCCTGGGTCACACACAGTGTTCATGGCTCTCGTTTTCACTATAGCCATGCATTAAAGATTCGCACCAGAACCTCGTTGGATGCGGATACTTTGCCTCCCCGCATTCTTTTGCCCTTTTGCAACGGGTCTATACAGAGAGAGTCCCCTCGACTGTCATCAATTGCCTCCACAGCAGACCCCGGGAGCAAGGTAGGTGTTGACGCCATTCACCATGAGTACCAAGGTCACTCATGCAAAAGTAGGCGGAGGTTCTCAGGCACATCTTACCGTGGTGCGGGTCTACTTCTAGACCCCCAGGAGCCTATGAAGCCTCCACTCGAGGGAAGGAGGTACCGCCTTCCTGTCAGCAGGTTACCAGGAACCCTCGTAAGGCTTCGAAGTAGTTCTGAGACAGGCGACCCAGGGAAGCAGAGACTGTGGACCTGTTCGTCCCAGGAATTTAGGTGAGCCTCACTCCCATCGGGGGGGGGGGATTAATTTTAGATTGTCTGAAAAACAGCAAAATTCCTCTTTCCCTGGGTCACACACAGAGTTCATGGCTCTCATTTTCACGATAGCCATGCATTAACGATTGGCACTAGAACCTCGTTGGATGCAGACACTTTGCCTCCCCGCATTCTTTTGCAACGGGTCTATACAGAGAGAGTCCCCTCGACTGTCATCAATTGCCTCCACAGCAGACCCCGGGAGCAAGGTAGGTGTTGACGCCGTTCACCATGAGTACCAAGGTCACTCATGCAAAAGTAGGCGGAGGCTGTCAGGCGCATCTTACCTTGGCGCGGGTCTACTTCTAGACCCCCAGGAGCCTATGAAGCCTCCACTCGAGGGAAGGACGCCTTCCTGTCAGCAGGTCACCAGGAACCCTCGTAAGGCTTCGAAGTAGTCCTGAGACAGGCGACCCAGGCAAGCAGAGACTGTGGACCTGTGAGAGAGGCCCCTCGACTGTCATCAATTGCCTCCACAGCGGACCCCGAGAGCAAGGTAGGTGTTGACGCCATTCACCAAGGGGCTAAAGTCTCCCTACGTAGCAACCCTTCCTCCACCTTGCCACAACCTCGGTTCTAAATCGGGCCCTGTACAGGCTTGCATTCAAGATGTTCACACAGAAACACATTCTCTCATGTGTCCAAAATCAAGATTTTCACAGCGATAGACCTGAAAGGCATGTACTTTCCTGTTTCAACTCTTCCTCTCCACAGGCCCTGCGGTTTGCTTTCGAAAGATGAGCATTCTAGTACAAGGTCCTACCTTCAGGTTTTCCCTGTCTCCTTGTATCTTAACGAAAGTCACAGAGGCTGCCCTTGGCCCGTCTTGTACCACCTTGATGACTGGCTAATCTTAGCCCACTCACAAGAGCATGTAGCCACTCACATCCCGGGCGACCTCAATCGCACAGTCGATGCACTCCGGAGACTTCATCCCCAGGTGGTCCAAGGGATCTAGAGTTAATTTAGGGAAGCACAGGTAGACTAGCCTGAGTTTCCCCATGCTGCCTGGCCGCAGCGCAATTTTATTCGTGTTGCTAGGCAGTCTGGATACCATGAACCATATTTTCCCCTGAAATAGGCAACCAATCACAGAACGGGGAGGGAGCACAGGCACATTTGATAAACGTACAGGCGCATTTGATAGCACCCAATAATATGGCTCTGGGCATTTGTAAACCACACCTCAAATATGTGAAAATGAACATGTGGTGTCCAGACCATGTTTCACTCTCAATGATATGTGGTCTGGCGTTAGCCAGACTACAGGTAGACATGTTCGCCTTATAGAAATCCTACCATTGTACACTGTGGTATTCCCTGACCAAGGCCCCTTTGGTGTCTCTCCTGCCACAACTATGGCTACTGCTGAAGTGGTCAAGATATTGTCTCAGCTCCTGAGCATGCGGTGTGTGGTGCACACTGGCCGCCTTTTATATCTGTATTTCCAGGGGCGTGGCAATACATGCAAATTCCACAGGCCTGTTGGCCTTATGCTGAATACATGAGAGGTGTTTGGGGCTTCCAAGAGTGACCCCTAGTGGCGGTATTTTGGCACAACATCTCTGTTCCCTCCATCAGGGAGCGGGGGTTACACTAGTAACCAAGATGTTAATGTTGAAGTTATTTTAGCATACAGTTTACTTTATGTTGTTGCATAGAGTGTACAAAGTAAACTTTATAATTAAATGTAACTGTGCACATGCATTTTAGATGTTATTTTCTTGCACAATCCCTGCAATAAGCTCATGTCTTTGGATGAGCGTAACAATTATCTTCATATTTGTGAGCCTTCATTTTATAAGGCGGCTACTTTTGGCGACTTACTCTTGGCCGGATTAAGTAAACATGTTCCTCCAATCTTTTAATTGCAAAAAAGAATCACAAACAACAGTGAGGAATGGATTCTTGAAATCGAGTCCAGAACCAAGAATCTGAAGGTCGATTCCAAAACATTTTGAAATGGAATGGCCCAAAATATCTGCTATCCAGAGAGATGAACGACTTCAAATGTACCTTCAGCTCTTCTATTTTATGCTTCTTCTTCTCTGGTCCGCCCTCTCCAGTCATGCCTTTGTTCTTGTTTCCCTTTCCTCTCTTCTTCTTGGTCCCTTTCAAATCAGAGGCATTAGGAACATATTTGGTCAGAACAGAAGATTGATTGATTGTATTTCTACGGGTGTCTTGTATTAGAGACACTATAAACGACACTACTTCAGTTACCTCCACCCTCTCCAGAGTCAAAATCTTCCTTTTCCTCAGCTTCTGATTCTTGTGCTTTAAGGACCTAAATCATTCATAAAATAGTATACAATTTTATCAGTTAAAAAAAAATAAAATCTGAATTATACATTTTTATGGATTTGTGGATTTGGCAAATGTAAAATAACCTCTTTCAGTGTCTCGATCGAGGCAAAGTATTTGGACCACCAATCCAGCATGCTTTCATCCAGCTCCTCCTCTTCAACCTCTTCCCCCTTCTTCCGCTTCTTTTTCCCTTTCCCACCTTTGTCATCATCTGGCTGCCACAATGTTCAAGACACAAAATTCAGAAAGCCCTTTTCACACAAAAATAATGCGTTTATGAATGTTCATTTTTTCCCAGCTAACGGAAAATTCTCAAACATTCTCAGGAAAGTTATAAATAAACGTTCTACCCGTAACATTAATGTTTGTTATCTGATGTTCTCAAAGCGTTAGCATAAAAACATCTATACATTCAGGGAACTTTTTTCTTTCGTCAAACGGTTTTAAAATGTTTCTAGTTGTTTCAGAATCCAGAGAAAAATTCAAAAATAATATTTGCATAATGTTTACAAAATGATGGAACGTTCCCTTAATGTTTGCATAACAAAGAAGAAATATTTTTAAAAAGAAAAAAATGGGAACATTAGGAAAACATTCTTAGAGCATATGTTTGTTCGCTGGGATGAATGTTACAGGCACTGAACATAATAAGAAAGAAAGAGAGAAACACATTTGATATCTGTATACTTACCATATCAACTTTAACCACAGCATCAGATGCCTGCAAACAGATTCAATAAAATTAAACGAGTCAGGTTAAAGCATAATCTTATTTAAATATAAGCAATGTTTTATGAAATTCCTATTGCGTTAGAATATGATTTACCGTATACCAGCCAAAAGTTGGGACACAACTACTTATTTGTTTATAATAAAAATCTAATAGTTCCGTCACAAAAACTGTGTAATAATAACGATGTAGTGATGAAAACGTGACACAAATGAAAACAGTCATCTTTTCCTGCATCACTATTCATTTCAACACCTTAAAAAATGTACATTATACGTGAGCCCAAATGTTTGACGGCTAAAGTTAATAGACATTTAATATATATATATGTATATTTAGTGTAGAGTTTCCTACTGAGTCAAGTTTGACCACGGTCTCGGTCTTCTTTATGGATGGTTCTGGCTCTGTGTGGATCACGACCTCCTCTGTAGAGGAAAAAACATTGTTTTAAGGGATATAAAAGTATACACTACCATTTAAAAGTTATTAAATCTACCGTTTTTTCCATTATTTACCAAACATGACCAATGTTTAATTATTTAAATGCTCTTTATGCTAAAGGCTCACATGATGCTATAAGTCAACTTAACTAAAGCTACACACTGCATACACACCCATAGCAGACCAGTTATTGACACTCTTGTCCGCCGGCCTGTAAATGAACTTGCGTAGAGATGTGACGGCGTGAGAGCCGACTAGCGTGTAGCGTCCGAACGCCCGGCAGTCCACCACCCGAATGTTCAGAGGGGGATGGAGGAGCTCGTTCTCAGGAAGGTCCTGGAGAAATATTCCTCAAAATGATCAAATCTTTGCCGTGCGATCGACATCATTTAGAAAATCCCGAGATATAAAAGAGCAAAGACTCACCACTTCAAACCATTTGACCAGAGTGCCGAAGTTGGGATTCTTCTTGTAGTTCTGAATTAGCGCTGACTGAATGCCTTTCCCCGCACACTCGATGTCCACGCGGGGACGGTCCACTTGGGCCAGGTTCACCCGCTTCAAGTCCCGCAGGCCCCAGAACAGAACCTGCAAACACATATTGGGTTTATTTACATCCAGACAGTACAAGTTTTTTAAAGCTGTTTAAGTGCATATAGCACTTTTTAAAAGGGCACCAGTGACGGTTCCGGCACTTCTGTGGTGTCGTTTTGTAGTACAGTGCACACATTTCAACAATAAACCAAGCAAAATTGCTAATTATTGCGCTGTATTTTCATGCAAACAGTGCACTTGACTTTTTGATCATATTTGATCAAATCACCATTATTATTTTTTTCGAGATACGTTTTCACTGTAATAATTACTGAATTGTCTTCAGAGCCAATTATATTCTTTTAAATTATAGCCAGAAGTGAGAATATACATTTTTGACGTATAATGTATAAAGAAATGAAGTAATTTAAACCATCAGCGTTGTAAACTGCACTGTTTGGAAGCACATTTAGTGAATCAGAGGCATTTTCCTGAGCCTCCACCAATTGGCAAACAAGCTGACATTTAAATGGATATATAATACATCTCACATGAAATGCTTTAACTGTTTGACTGTATTGTGTTCAAAATAACATATTGTAATTTTTTTTTTTTTTGCGAAATGTAAGTATATTACCGTCCAGCTGTAATCTGTCAAATGTGACTATGAGGCATGAAGATATCGAGTTGTTATAAATATTACAGTTGCCACGAAATCAAAACTAAACTGGCAATTCTTATTTTTTTAATGGGATATTTCAGAATTTATCGGTGCATATCATTGTTTTAAGTTAATGTTCCTGGTAATCTTGAATCAGAACTGCAGCTACATCTAAAGATTTATATATAATTTATAAAAATATAAATATTTTTTACATAAAAATGAACTTTGAAAATGAATTTTACATGAAAATATTTCTTAAATGTATACATGCATGTGTGTGTATTTATATATATATATATAATAATTATACACAGTGCACCCACATAAATTATGTAAACACAAACTTTTATTTTGGATGCTATTAATCGCGATTAATCGTTTGACAGCCCTAATTTATATAATATAAATTATATATGAATCTATATAGAGTATAAACATGAAAATATTTCTTTAATATATATACAAGCATGTGTGTGTGTATTTATATATATAGAATAATTATACACAGTGCATCCACATAAGTTATGTAAACACAAACTTTTATTTCGTAGGCAATTAATCACGATTAATTGTTTGACAGCCCTACTAAATATAAATATTTTATATATAAATAATATTTTTTTCTTAAATATACATGCATGTGTGTGTATTTATATATATATATATATATATATATATATATATATATATATATACAAAATAATTATACACAATCCACCCACATATATTATGTAAACACAGACTTTTATTTTGGATGCGATTAATCGTTTCACAGCCCTACTTCACTTGACTTCAAACCAACGAAATTCACCAAAAGGCAATGAAATTTGTACCTATATACAATAATTGTGAACGTAATTACCAAAGATAAAACATATTGAGGTTGCTTTGGCCTCAAACTGACACAAGATAATGATGAACTCACCTCAATTCGGTATTTACTCAAGACGGGTCTTATGCCGATAGGAACAGGCAGGATCGGACCGCGATCGATATCTGTAGGTCCGTCTATTGGAGGCAGGTCGGCCTTTCCAGCGGGTCCAATCTGGAAGATTTACACGGTACATGCATATATACACACACTCACAAAATGGAGACGTTCCATAGACGTAATGGTGTTTATACTGAACAAACTGTATATTCTCCCCCCTTACACTAACCCGACCCTAAATCTACTCATCACACACACACACACACACACACACACCTGTAGCAGTTCGAAGGCGGCGAGCATCTCTCCCGCAGTGCAGTTTCCCCGGTAGATCTGGTAATACTCCAGCTGAGGAGGGAAGCGCGGCGGCCCGTAATGCTCATCTGACATCTTGGTTATGGGTTTAGCGAAAGTCCTTCCCATGAAATCGGCTTTCCCCTTGAGGAGCAGAGTGAGATCGCAGCACATGTATGATTGTGAAAGCATGAAAAGCAGTAGAAAACCAACACTTCCGAGGACATGGACACTCACGACGGTGTCCTGGTCATAGATCTCGATGACGATTATAGGAGGATCGTCTCTCAGTTCGCCGGCCTCGCCGTAGAGCTCCACATTATCAAACACCAGCAGCTGATCCCATGTAGGACACAACGTCTCATTCAGGACCTGAGAGAGACACCCAACGGATCACATCTACATCTTGGTGTGGTGATGCACTCAAACAGGTCTCTGCTCAAGCTGTAAAGCAGCGACAAACTACTTTTTTCCGTAAATATTGTCAGTTCAAGCCTTATTATGCTCAATGATTTATTGTCTTCATTTGGCCTGATGGTGCTGACAAAACGTTTTTGGGTTTGACACCACCCACTAAACATTGGATGTCGGATAGATGTTCAAATCATGTCTAGATTGGGTCCGTCGGTCCATCACCAATTCTAGACATCATTTCGACGTCCAAACTAGGTCTAGGTCCACTATTTGGACGTCCAAACATGACCCAACTTGGACGTCATATTAACGCTCAACATTTGACCTTTGAACTGTGTCATATTTTTGGACCAGGACATTTACATGATTAGTATGCATTTTTTTTTTTTACAAATATCAACAATGTTGTAATCAACATGATTAATCGGGATTTGGATGTCCAAAAATTACGGTAACACTTCCTTTTACAGTCCAGTTACCCATGTAAATATGATGTACTTATTTTAGTAACTACAATTACTGGGTAATAACTAGTACTAACCCTAAACCTACCCCTGTTCCATGTACTTACCTTATATCAGTCAGTACTTTCTAGGTAAGTACACTGTAAGTATCCTGTAAGTACTGTACTGTAAAAGGAAGCGGTACCAAAATTACTTAGAAAAGACGTCACGTTGTGCAGTGGGCATATGCATGTAATTGACCATTTATTATTTGATGTAGCAAACAGGATGTGGAATTGTGATTTAATTCACCTGTTTTAAGTGAAGCACATACCATTTAATCATATTAAAATAAAAACATTAATTTTAGATTAAATTACCTATCAACATGTCGTCATAGACACAACACAGGGGGTATTAATAATATCGTATAAATAACAACAAGGTAACACTTTATTTAGATAGTGGACATTTTACTAAAGTAACTTTGCAACTGCAAGTCATCAAACTCTCATTAAATTACTAGTAAACTGTCTGATTAATATCGGCTAATCTTTATTTTGATGGTCCTCAACAGACACTTAACTAACTATAAGCCAGAACTTTACAACTGCATGTCATCTTAATCTACTAACCCGAACCCTAACAGTCTACTAATAGTCTGAGAGTTAGTATGAATCGGTGAAACTCGAAAAAACTTTTGCAGGATATTCGAATTTTTCGAGTTTCTAATGTGGGTGCAAAGTTAATTATAGTAGAATGTACCAACTAATAATGTTTGAAATGTCACCGAAATGAATTGAAATGTATGTTATGGAAGGTATACTGGAAGAGCATGTATCTCACCTCTGTGACTTGACTGTGAGTAGAGAAGAAAACCCTGGCGAACGGGTCAGACAGGCCTGTGCTGTCGGCCGCAAACAGACTCCTGGCCTGATACATGTGAATCCTCAGCTGGAAGATCTGCTTCACTGTGGGGGAGGGGGGGATTCACTGTTGTGTGCTTTTTTTTCAAGATCGTTGCCGATTTGTAGATTGTACGCACAAAAAAACTCAGTATTTTCACATTTTTGTCAATTTCCCATTCATTTCCTATGCGGGTCATTTTTGACCCGAAGGTCCTGAGTGTGACTATTTTTTTTACGACCACTTATACGTTTCAAATCCTGTCCCCAATTTTTTTGGGTGTTCATATACCAAGTACCAATAAAGTCACCAAGTTTCGGACCATTCCGATGAAGCTACGATTTTTAACATTTTTTTTTAGGGCTGTCAAATGATTAATCGCATCCAAAATAAAAGTTCGTGTTTACATAATATATGTGGGCGTAGTGTGTATAATTATTTTGTATATATAAATACACACACATGCATGTATATATTTAAGAAAAATCTGAAAGTATATACTTTATATATATTTATACATAAATAATATTATATATAAATATTTGATATATTAAGAACACGTTTTTCTTAAATATATACATGCATATGTGTGTATATATACAAAATAATTATACACACTACGCCCAGATTTATTACGTAAACACAAACTTTTATTTTGAATGCGATTAATCGCGATTAATCGTTTGACAGCCCTAATTTTTTTATTAAAACGCTTTGGGTCATTATTGACCCGAAGAACCCCAGAGGGTTAAAAGTGCTATATAAACGAGGATGACTTGACTTGACCAACTATTGATAGATCATCTGTAGCCTAGATGCATGGGTCTCTTACTGGAGTACACCAGGCTGGTGGGCGGCAGGGACTGGGCGCCTGGCCCTTTTACCGCCATGTTCTCCTCGAAGCCGTTGGGCAGTCCGCTCAGGTAGTCCTTTCGCTGCCGGCTCAGGCCGAGCCACAGGTACAGCTCAGTCTTAGCCTGAACCGTCCAGCCCGCAGGCCCAAAGCTTTTCTTACCAGGAAGCTGGAAAGACAGAGTGAAAGTAAATGAGTATTTGTTGCTAAAGCATATCTATGTGTAATGGAGGCCAGCTAGTTCTGCTGTGCAAGTAAACCTCACTCCTCTGATCTCAATAGGCGCTCTAGCGACAGACGCTAGAGGCTGCAGTCTTTAGCCTCCTTGTTACTCTCATGCCGGACACCAGGGTTCGAGGCCCGCTCGGAGCGGGTCAAGTAGGACCCGGGTGGGTTCGTTACATATGGAAGTGTGTTTCCGCCACAGAATGAAAAATAAAACAGGTAATTGCGACTTTTTATCTCGAAATTCTGACTTTTTATTTCACAACTGCACAATTGTGAGATGTAAATTCACAATTGCCTGGAATAAAACTCGAAATTCTGACTTTTTTTCTCAGATTTGCACGCTCATCACGCAATTCTCACTTTATATCTTGCAATTCTGAGAAATAAAGTCAGAAATGTATTACAGTAAGTCAGCAACTGTGAGATAAAAAGTCGCAATTATCTTTTAAAATGTTTTCTCGTGTGGCGGAAACATGCTTACATACACATTAAGTACCATTTAATATTTTTTATTATTCCTTTTTTTAAAGGTTGTTTCCATCACGAAATATAAAAGAGTAATTGCAACTTTTTATTGCATTTCTGAGAAAAAAAAGCAAAAATTGTGAGTTTATGTGCAATATGTAATGGCGATTTGAGTCATTTTCCGAAGGATTTGACGCGTGAATCCATAACATGTCTTGTAAATCGTTACTTTTTCGTTGTCTTGTTACATTATAAAAGAAATCAACCTCCAGTCCAAACTACTTTACACTTATTCACGTTCCAAAAACATTCATTCTTTTCCACATTCAAAAAAATGTCTTGCAAAAACCCTTCCTTCTTTCTTTTTCTTCAAAATTGTTACACGTACGTAGCACGTAAAAAACTAGTTAAAGTCACATGATACAATACAAATAACACAACAATTACAATTATCCAAAAACATAATCACTCTTAATATAAGGAAAAATATTACACAATTATGAATGCCCTTATACACAATACATTACAATTCAGAAAATTTCTCTCTCTGAATTGTGAAATAAACTCGAAATTGCGAGTCAGAATCTCAACAATTCTATAAAAAAGTCTGAATAGCGAGAAATACAGTCGACTTTTTTTCAAGCAATTTATATCAAGCAATTATGACACTTTCAATTTGTCAAGAAGTCAGAATCCCACTTCTGAGGAAAAAAGTCTGAATTGCGCTAAAAAATGTTGCAATTGCGAGTTATAAAGTCACAACTGCGAGAAGAAAGTCAGAACTGTGGGATAAAAATAAATATTACTTTTTTCTTCTTCTATACTCTCGCTCTAAAAAAAGTTTCCAGAGCCAGAGGGGCGTAAGTGGCTTTTGACAAACTTTACAGGAGAGACAAAACAAAATTGTGACCACACTTCAATCACCTGTATTATTAACCTTAAACCACAAATATTGCAACCACAGGCATACTTACATGAATGAGTATTTAAGTAAAAAATGTATGGCATATTAACCTAATGAACATGTTCTAAAACAGTACGTCAACAACACGTCAGATACGCCTTTTTGTTACTTTTGTTGCTTTATTCAGTAAAGTTTGATCTCAGATCTCACCATTGGATAGAGCTCATTGAGACCTTTATTTTGATATAAAGAACTCGTATTCGCCCAAAATGCCACTTACGCCCCTCTGGCTCCAAGCCCTCGATATACAGTACATTTATATAATAATATGGCTGTTTTTGAGACATGTTCAGAGTGCATTCATCCCAACCTTAAAAAATATGGTCTGGACCTTCCCACAGTCCTTTCCGGTTTCTTCCTCGACTGGAGAGAAGAGGATGTCTTTGGAGGGAACGCGAGCGTATGCAATGCGCTTGTTGTTGCTTATCATCCATATGTAAATATCTGGAACGCTATGTTGTGGCTATGATGAAAAACCAAAAGGATTTACATGAATATTTTTTACGGTGGTTTGAATTCCTAAAAGCAAGCATTGTGTGCTCTACCTCATCAGACAGGAACCTCAGCTTGTGGAGGAAGTTTTGTGCCAGTTTTATCTTGTCTTTCACGTTGCTTTTCTTAACTTGTGACCGCATGGTCTTTGCTTGCTGGCTCATGTTTTCCTGTCAGAAACAGAATCATTTTTTTAAACATTATAATAGCATTTATTTGTAACAGATGCTTTTAATTGAAGTCTGAGTGTTTTACCAGCTCCTGCATGCATAATTTGACCCTCTCCCGGTCCAGTTTTGTCTTCCCGGCCTGATTCTGGTCATTGTTTGCCAAAGTTACAAAGGTACTGCAAGAGAAATGAAATCTGCTATTATTATATGCTTCCTCTAGACTATAGGTATAAAAAATGTTTAAATTATACATTTTTTGTAAAAATCTAAATTTTCGTTCAAAATTTCAGGCAATTTTTTTCTCTTTCACTACTGTATATGTACCAATATAGGAAGGTAATTCCCCCAATATATATATTTGGGGAATATATATATATACACTCACTGGCCACTTTATTAGGTACACCTGTCCAACTGCTCGTTAACACTTAATTTCTAAGCAGCCAATCACATGGCGGCAACTCAGTGCATTTAGGCATGTAGACATGGTCAAGACAATCTCCTGCAGTTCAAACCGAGCATCAGTATGGGGAAGAAAGGTGATTTGAGTGACTTTGAACGTGGCATGATTGTTATTGCCAGAAGGGCTGGTCTGAGTATTTCAGAAACTGCTAATCTACTGGGATTTTCACGCACAACCATCTCTAGGGTTTACAGAGACTGGTCCGAAAAAGAAAAAACATCCAGTGAGCGTCAGTTCTGTGGGCGGAAATGCCTTGTTGATGCCAGAGGTCAGAGGAGAATGGCCAGACTGGTTCGAGCTGATAGAAGGGCAACAGTGACTCAAATAACCACCCGTTACAACCAAGGTGGGCAGAAGAGCATCTCTGAACGCACAGTACGTCGAACTTTGAGGCAGATGGGCTACAGCAGCAGAAGACCACACCGGGTGCCACTCCTTTCAGCTAAGAACAGGAAACTGAGGCTACAATTTGCACAAGCTCATCGAAATTGGACAATAGAAGATTGGAAAAACGTTGCCTGGTCTGATGAGTCTCGATTTCTGCTGCGACATTCGGATGGTAGGGTCAGAATTTGGCGTCTACAACATGAAAGCATGGATCCATCCTGCCTTGTATCAACGGTTCAGGCTGGTGGTGGTGGTGTCATGGTGTGGGGAATATTTTCTTGGCACTCTTTGGGCCCCTTGGTACCAATTGAGCATCGTTGCAACGTTACAGCCTACCTGAGTATTGTTGCTGACCATGTCCATCCCTTTATGACCACAATGTACCCAACTTCTGATGGCTACTTTCAGCAGGATAATGCGCCATGTCATAAAGCTGGAATCATCTCAGACTGGTTTCTTGAACATGACAATGAGTTCGCTGTACTCAAATGGCCTCCACAGTCACCAGATCTCAATCCAATAGAGCATCTTTGGGATGTGGTGGAACGGGAGATTCGCATCATGGATGTGCAGCCGACAAATCTGCGGCAACTGTGTGATGCCATCATGTCAATATGGACCAAACTCCCTGAGGAATGCTTCCAGCACCTTGTTGAATCTATGCCACGAAGAATTGAGGCAGTTCTGAAGGCAAAAGGGGGTCCAACCCGTTACTAGCATGGGGTACCTAATAAAGTGGCCGGTGAGTGTATATATATGGGTATACTTTGGTTTGGTTTGGTTCTGTTCTGTGTGCCAGTTAATCACTAATTAAGTTCACCTGTTGTCACATCTCTGAGAGTTACTGAAAGACTGGGACTATGTCAAATGTGGCGAAAAGAATGTGTTTTTGAACATTCAAGTATGGAAACCTGTTCCATTAGAGCCCCAAACTATACATCAAGTCTTAATAAGGACATAATATGGCCTCTTTAAGTCACTGGAACACAATCGAAGCACAAATTGCATAGTTTCCAGAGAACGACTCGTAACTGGCTCATGATCTGCAGAATAACGTGTGCAAACCTGCAGCTATTGCTGAGCTCCTCCAGGACTCCTCTGAGTCTGCGCTCGGGATAGGCCTTCTCCGTCTTAATGATCTCCTGCACATCGTTTAACCCTTCCTCCTATAAAAGGACACAGAGCACAGGCTGCAATGAAACCGTATGGATGTATAAACCGTATGGATTAGGGGTTTATTTATATACCACATGATTTAACATTTTATTCCAAAAAAATATGGTGAAAATTGGCGTATTTTCTGATTTATGGAGTGCTAAAAATAGACATCTAAATGTATACTGGGAAAAGTAGGGTGATAATAATTAGTATTTTAGCGGCATTTTAGTGCAAAATGAAATCAAATTATGTAAAAAAAAATACGAATGTGAACAGAACAGGAACTAAAACAATATTTCAGGAAGTGATATAACCCATATTCACTGATTTATTACCAGCTTGTCTGCAATGTTGTCCATGATGTTGGCATTATAAAGTCGTCGTCTTTGGTCCTGCCACCAGCTCTTGATAAAGATGCAGGGCTTCCTCTCAAAGTACGGGAGGTGGAAATAGTTTCTGCAAGATGAATAGTTATATCACATGAATTTGCACCAAAAGTCCAAATAAAACAGATTTGTGTCAGCAGTGTTGGGTGACTGAACCTGTCAGTGATGACTGGCTTCATTGGAGGGGTGGAGGAAACTGAAGATATGTCTCCACCATCATCATCCTCCTCATCGCTGGAGCCGTGGATGAGCTCAGACTCTTCATCCCCATCTCCACCCTTCTTCTTCTTTGATTTTGGCTTGGTTGGAGTGTCAAGGTCACTGCCGTAGTTTCCTGGTGTCGAGAGGATAGTTTAATGAGGCAGGACTCTGACACATTTCCCAGATTCATTTCATTATTTGTATAAAGGTCAGGTGTATCATTTCTGGACCACTAAAAATGATTGTTTTCAAACAGGTTTCCCAGTCCAAAATCAGTGCCATGTCTTTGAGTCAGATTGCTCAAAAAATCAGGTCAATGTGTAGACAGCACAGTATAACTTTTTATAACAAACTAGGATTTGATGTGCAAATAAATATTATACCTTACCGTACCTTACTTTACCTTACCTTGTCTTACTTTACCTTACTTTACCTTACCTTGTCTTACTTTACCTTACCTTAACGTACCTTACCTTAATCTTACCTTACCTTACCTTACCTTACTTTACCTTACCTTACTTTACCTTACCTTAACTTAACGTACCTTACCTTACCTTAATCTTACCTTACCTTACTTTACCTTATTCTTACCTTACCTTACCTTAATCTTACCTTACCTTACTTCACCTTACTTTACTTTACCTTACCTTACCTTAACCTTACCTTTACCTTAACCTTAACCTTACCTTAACCTTACCTTACCTTACTTTACCTTAACTTACCTTAATCTTACCTTACCTTAACCTTACATTAACATTACCTTACCTTAACTTAACCATACCTTACCCTTATCTTATCTTAACCTTACCTTAACCTTACCTTAACCATACCATTCCATAACACACCATACCATACCTTAACTTAACCTTACCTTACTTTACCTTACCTTACATTAATATTACCTTATCTTACAATAACCTTACCTTACCTTAACCTTACCTTATCTTAACCTTTCCTAACCTTAATATTACCTTACCTTAACCATACCATACCTTCACTTAATCTTACCTTACCTTAACTTAACCTTACCTTACTTTACCTTACCTTAACCTTACCCTATCTTATTACCTAACCTTAACATTACCTTACCTTAACCATACCATACCTTAACATTACCTTACCTTACCTCACCTTACCTAACAGTACATTACCTTACCTTAACCTTACCATACCTTACCTTAACCTTACCTTACATTAACATTATCTTAACCTTACCTTAACCTTACCTTAACCTTACCTTACATTAACATTACCTTAACCTTACATTACCTTACCTTAACCTTACCTTAACATTACCTTAACCTTACCTTACCTTACCTTAACCTTACATTAACATTACCTTAACCTTACCTTACATTAACATTACCTTACCTTACATAAATTTTGCATCTGAAAGGGAAACTCCTACAAATGCAATAAGGTCCTCCACAATAATAACTGTTCACGCCTTTTCAGTGCTACTTTTTCACTGTGTGTCTTTAGTAAATCTTGACAGTTGTTTTTTAACCCTGTGATAGTTTATTATAATTTTGCATGATGTTTAGTGACATTTCCATTGATATTCCAAATTTGTTTATTTGCTGGATGCACAACAATGCATATATTTAGTTTATGTTAGTTAGTGCCAACGAAGTCCCTTTCAAGGAAAGTCTGTTCAACTGGCGGCCATGTTTGCAGCGCCTTCTGGCTGCATTTTCGAGCATCCAAGACCAAGTATTTAAAAGGGTGAATTCTAAAATTTCAAAAACTACTTGCCAAACTCACAATTAAATAACATATATTTCCTATCAGCAACCAAATCTACATGAACTGTCTCATAACTATGGTTTTCTATGCTCAAATATCGATAAAAAGCTTATTTTTCAGGTTAGATGAGCCAATGCGCAGTCCTCAGTTCAAGTCTCACATTTCTATAGGAAGCAGCTTCTCACGGCAGTGATGCAATGACTTTACTAATCAGTGATTGGCTCTTTCATTTAGAGGGCGGGACTTATTCCGTCATTTGCATGTTGCAGTTTCTCCCATTCATAAGTAATAGGAGTGAACTGTCTTTGCATATCTATAGTCTTTGGTGGCAATTAATGCTCTTTGCATGTAAAAACTGGCTAAATTTTGATTCATGTGTTTGAATTTGTTTTGAATCAAACAAAATATAAAGATTGTTTCATTCATATTAACTATAAACTGTATAAACTTTTTCTTTTAAAAATAACTAATGCCTTTTTAATCCTAATTTGTTTAATTCTTTAATTCTTTCATTAGAAGCATCAAGGTCATGGGTCAGATTTCTAGGTAATGCATGAACTGATAAAGTGTAGACCTTCAAGCAATGTAAGTCACTTCGGAAAAAAAATTCATATCTATAGCTTGAAAGGCTGATAACTGGTCTACCATAGATTTTACCTATTGTAACCTCGAAGTTGATGGGTTTGTCTCCAATCTTCCTGTCAATCATAGTGGCCTCAAGAAAACATCCGAAAAGAAAGAATTCCTCGATTTTTCCTGTGGCATTCTAGATATAAGCAACAAACAATTGATTAAATAATGCTTTGTGTATAAAGAGGGCATTCCTAAGATTAGACAAAAAAAGACAGTGTGTTTATAAATAATTCTGAAAGAGTTTGATTAATTTTTAAGCCTAACTTTGGCTTTGACTGTGCGGATCATTGTATTGCACACAAAGAACTACTATAAGTATTACTGCTAAATGAATAATGTAGGGAGAAAAATAAAGAATGGATGAATTATTCACTGTAATTGGCCCGTCGGTGGATCACTTACATCTGAGATGTTGGGTATCCCCTCCACCTGTACCTCGGTGGAGCTCATTACTTCAGGAGACGAGGTGTCCAGTATCTCCACGGCCAGGCTGATCAATAGACGAGCCCGGAACGAAACCCCCTCCCCTTGCCCTTCATTCAGGTCTTGGTACTCGTCCATGATTGTGTAACTGCGTGTGGAACCGTACATGTTGACCCAAGCCGGGCCCAGAGTCGGAAGAAAGCCTACGAGTGGAAGCAGGATAAATATTTTGTATCTTGGACCTTTTATATAATCAGTTCAGAAACCGACTAGAGTTTATGAAATTAGTTCAATTCAGCTGTAAGCAGCGCTATAAGAGACAAAAGTGTTATTAGTAGGGTTGTGTATCGTTTGAATTTGAACGATTCTGATTCCTTGTTTCGATTCCGGTTCCCAACGATTCTCGATTCCGATTCTTTTAAGAGGCAGGGTCAAAAAAGTTTAGCTAACCTTGCTAACCAACGGTCTTTCTGAAGGAAATACTCCTTTCTAAAGGGAAAAACTCTTTTTGTCACAAATTTCGCATTTTGCTGAGATTTTATTTTTAGAAAAGTGAAGCCACACTTTGGACCGCCGACGTAAGCTACTCATGTTCGACTCGCGCGGTTATGCCAACACTTCCGGTAGACACTTCTTCATTGGTGTTGTTCAGCGGTTTCTTCTTCTGGTCGGCGAAATGTGAATATCGAAACTAGGAATCGAAATTTTAACTTTTGAACGATTCCGGGAAAAACGAAAAGTTAGTCCCGGTTCCGATCGATACTCGATTCTCGATACCCAACCCTAGTTATTATTCACTTCAATCCGGGTGTTGATTCAATTCACTTCAATAAGAGTGAAGAAAATTTATTAAACTAATTTGATTCAGCTACATTGCAAAAAGATGCAATTATCTGCTGTTTTTGTTTTTCTTCATTTAATCCATAAAAAATGTATTTTGTTGGTTTAAATTAATGTACTTAAAGTTCCTCTGTGGTGAAAATCATGCTTTTAATGTTGCTTATGTGTCTATGTGTCTTTTTTTTTAACAAAGCATGTGTAAGTTGGTAAGTGGACAGCATTGCTAAGTATTTTCTGCTTAAAACTGCAGTGAACTAGCCTGGATGCCAGCCCGAACTCCGCCCACAACATTTTTTGGACGGGAAGTTCGGTCTGGACTCAATCCATTGAGGAGTAATTATGAACGGTTCAGAGATCATCGGGCCAATCAAATTGCCAGGGCGGGCTTTATACGATGATTGACAGGTGGTCTTCAGTAACGTAATCCTCACGTCGTCAAAGAGCGCTTGTCAAAGATGAGTGCAGCTAGAGAATTGAGATGTATAGATTCCGCTGTCGCGTCTTTTGTAAAATAAATCGACAGCGCATTCATGTAATAGACAAACAGAGAACTGCAATCAAGGCATTTGTCGATTGGAAATATATTTTTGGCGTCCTTCCTACATGATCCGGGAAAAGTGTAACTTATCAGCTGGCTCTGACGGTCGCTAAGAAGACGGGACGTAATGAAAAGCCTGTGGTCGTTGTGGTTTCTCCTTTTGTGGCACTCATGGAAAAGTAAGTAAAAGAAATAACACTCGTTATTTAACTTCTAAAATAAATTAAGTAGGCTACGTTCTGTATTTAAAAACTGCGCTATGCAAAGGAGTTGACCTATGCGTTGCTCCGATTGGTTGGTAGGTCTACCGACTATCCAATTGAGTGCAGAGGGTTTTTTTTGTCCTGGTTCGGTTACGACACGCCTCATAATTAAAGTTCAATTGAGTGGTTTCAGACTCATATTCTCATTAGAATATGAGTATAACGAAGTCAGGCTAGCAGTGAACCGAAGTCTCAAAAACACGCTGTGAAATCGCTGGTGTTTCTGACGTCACAAATGACCTTGTAACCAATTAGATCAACGTGTGATCATCAACCAGTGGATCTCTGAGCTGAGTGAGTGGAGGCGGGGCTCATTTGCATATTAATAGAACCGCGAGTACTAAATGAGGCAAGGGTGTCGAGTTACATTCAAGATATTTTAAGGCATTTTTTCAAGGCAAAAAAACATTTAAATGTGTTATTTTGGTGATCAGAGGTGAGTTTTAAGGAATACAATTATTGATTACAGGGGGGCTTTAAGTTGAATTTTAAATGATATTTTGGCTTGAATAAAACCAGTTTATTTAGATGTTTGTTTCAGTGTAAAGTATCATTATTCAGCTCAATAGAATTGTCAGTGTTACTGTATTACAAATAATTTTATAATGATCTTGAAAGGCATTGTAGTGCATTGCTTCTGTGGTTGAGCATTCAAGGCTAAGTGTAATAAACAAGAAGAAAGACACACCGGAAATTTTATTTTGCAGACTTAGCCAACTTAGGCCTGTTACCTTTGTCTCCATCATTAGCAATCTTCCGGAGATCAATGAAGTGCGTTCCGATCGCCACGTCGTTCACTTTATCTGAATCTCGGATCTGGAGTTTCATTCTCCCGCACAGAGGCGGAAACTGCTCGGTGAAAACGATCTGCTCGTTCCAGATCGGCTCATAGCTGCTCTTCTGAATCGAAGTTTTCCCCTGCATTGTGGACAGATACAAATGTAACAGATTAAAGTAAGTATAGAAGCTAAGACTAATAGGAATGTTCTGTTTATGCATGTGTAACACATTCTGTCCTTTGGGACTTGCCATAGGCAAGAGGGGAGGAGCATGCGCATAAGTGGATGAGGAGCACATGTGTTTGAAGAGGAAGATTAAAAGAGTTTGCATCGTTCATGGAACTTCTGTCTCCGGTTTTCATCATTTTATTAGTTAAAAGTGTTTAGGCGAACCCAATACAAAAGCTTGGTTACATTGGTGGCAGCGGTGGGATATTTGGAACCTAACGTGTCTGATTCAGCCGGTTTGGTTATTGCACACACACTCACTAACGTGCACGATGGACTAACTAAGGCTCGGATTTTGAATCTTCTATACCTACTTTAATCTGTTACACAAACATCAGATCTTGTGTCTGCACTTGACCCAATAAAGACCCCATGAAATCAAAATCGAGTTTTGTAACTTTTAGTTCATGTCTGTTAGATTTGATGTCAAGAGTACTTCTAAAAGTTAGGTTTTAGCCATAATCCACACTTAAAATCTAATCTTTCTCTTTAAGGACAATGGGGACAATGACTGTAATCTTTCAGACACTTAATTGCATGTTATCTTGAATATATGAAAATGTATCATCTTGTACATTTATAAGAAATGCCATTAGTTGAACTTAAGAGCATTTTTGACCCACTTAAGTACTTTAATATTTAAATATTTTTTATAATTACTTCTATTGTCTTTGAAATGTGGTTAAAGTGTACTGTCAAATGTATAGTCACGTATTTATGGTAAACTACAATATACTTTAAAGTGCAACATGCAGGTTGATTTTATTTGTGAATTAATACTTTAAATTGTCTGCAGAGGTCTTTTAAAAACACTTATGTAAAAATTACTAATGAAATCTCATTTGATGTAGAGATTTTGATGAAAATGCGCTAGGCTCTGGAATACGCCTTTCCAGCAAGCAACGCGTCATATGACGTGGCCCGAGGAAAACAAATCAGCTCGCGGCCGCTTTCTCATTGCTGGGTGTTGATGTAGTTAGAGCAGTAGCGAGAGACATATAGTTTTAGATCGAAGCCATAATGGTAAATTATTGTGTTTGTGGTTGTTGCACGAATTCCAGCCTGTCAGGACATCATATCCATCATTTTCCTTCAAGGAAGAACAAGGCTTTTTGGTCTTGGGTGCGTTATGTGCAGGTGAATAGAGCAGACTTCACTGCCGCGTCTGTTAACACACACACACTCGGTCGTTTGTGGCGCACATTTCACTCGCTTTAAATGGTATCACAAACTGCATTTGAAAAGCATTATTTATTTGTTGTTATGGCATGATCATTAGTCAATGTGGATAGTGCTAACCAGCTTGGATGGTCTGCATAATCACTGTCAGCGTAGAATATGAGAAGACAAAACGTTGCTGGCTTAAATAAAGACAATCTAAATGGATGTTTAATCAAGAACAAAGTCAAATGTATGTTTGCTAAAGCAGATTTATTGCAAAACACCAAGGTATAGCCATACAGTAGATGAATCAGCGTTAGCCGCGGTGCTAACTTACATGAACTCACTTGCCCTATTCGCCACTGGTTTTCTCGACACCACAACTCTAACGTTACTTATCTCCTCTGCCCATTGTTCGTCTCCCGATCTCCCCCTGACTTCTATCTCGCCTAGAAGGCTCATAATTATTTGCCTGTGGGTCATCATAGGCATATTCGTCAACATCGGAGAACGCGGTTTCGTCGTTCGCATCCATTGTAACCTGAGCCTGAACTTGAACGGACTCCCTCGCCAATCGTCACTTCCGGTTAGTGCGTTGTAGACGCGGGAGTTATTTTATCACAATTTTTCTCAAAATATCGTTAATGGCTAAATATATATTACTCCAGTTCAGAAAATCTTGTTGTTTTATCGTCAACTTACACTATGCTATATAGGGGTGTCCAACCTGCAAGTTGCACTTTAATGTTATTTTGGTTGAAACTTGCATGTCATGTACTTAACTACACATTTATAATGATCACAAGTCACAATTTAGTACATTTAAAATATATTAACTTTGGTAAAACGTTATTTTACAGTGTCCTTGTTACACATGCTGTGTAGTAATATCCATCAGTTCTGCATAATTACATGCATATATGTATATTAATAAAAATTCTGCCCACCTTCTGTCCTGCAAACTGCACCTGGACATAAGGATCCACCAAATCCTTATTTTCTCCAATGAAAGCTTTTTTGACATTTGCCATGATGCTGGTGTTCATTTTGGGTAACCCCTCGGCTCTGTATATTTTGACATAAAATCTTGCCCACTGCCGCTCGGCTGGGACGTCCTCCGGCAAAAGAAGGTTACTGGAACAAGAAGAGAAATGAATAAAAGAAGTGATATGTGTTTCTGCTAATAGAATTGACGGTAATACTTTACTTGAAGAGGTGTGCAGACACCTTCATAATCATGGAGGGTTTATGCATCTTGATGACAACTGTCTGTCAAATATGACATTGTATGACTTTATTATGACAACTTGACATTACCAAAACAACATAAATTGTCATAAATATGTCATAAACATGACATAGCAGATTAATTATCAAACTTAAGAAACTTTAGCTTTATGGGTTAACATTACATAAACTGTCATGTGGTTGGCTTTGACATTGGCTGTCATGAGGCATTATAATGTAATGTGTCATGAATATTTTTCTTGTCCTGAACAACAGTGGTACACAATGAATTTGTCATTAAAATGTTATAATGGCCTCATCACAGCCATGCAATGTCATAAACATAAACCCTCCTTCATATTCATGACATGTGCCCTGTCATGATTATGACGGTGTCATGTCACTCTTATGCACACCTCTTCAAGTAAACTGTTACTGAATTGCCTTTGAGTTGGCTTTAAATATATTGTTATATGGAATTATCTGTAAGATATCTACATTTTTATTGTTGAGTGACAGGTGAAATACTAAACTCATATTTCGCATTTCCTGCAGAAATTGCCAGTGCATTCCTAAAATGTTTTTCATTGAACATGAACGTTTTTCGTTTTATGGACAAACCCAAATGTTGGGTTAGTTGAAAGTGAAAGTTGAAGTTGGGTTAAAATTTTAAATGACATTTTTGACCCAACATTTGGGTTTGTCCATATTTGACCCAAATTTGGGTTGAAACAACCCAGCATTTTTTAGAGTGTACCCTAGAAAACAACACTATTAATAATATTAACAATATAGGATAGGTTTTATTACCCCTCAATGTCATCCTCATCGCTTTCATTTGCTTTGTGTGGAGTCTTGATCGTGTCGCCCTTTGCAACAACTGCAATGTCACACTTGACATATCCCTTGCATCCTGCAGTGATGTCATCGGGATCACATAAAGTGGCCCATTTGTGGAAGAATTGATGTTCTGGAGAAAAAAAAATATTCCTGAAAATCTGAAGTCTTTAGTGAAATTAAGAGCTTCATATAGAAACATATAAAACCAGTTACCAGGTTGTGTATATATTGTGCCCACGTCAAGCTTGAAGCTCCCAACCAGTGTGCCACTTCGCAAAAGATTCTTAGAGTGAATAACCTGAATGGACACATTATTTTAAAACAGTTTAAAACCAAGCTTAATGCTACACGAAAAAAGATCATCTTTTAGGAATAAGCTCACCCTTGTGCTTGATTTTATTCAATGTGCACTTGTAGTGTACTTCAGATCTTATATATATATATATATATATATATATATATACAGTATTTTAACTGTACAAGCAGATAATACAATCTTAATGAAATGAAAGACCACTTAGGTTTACTTAAAGAGAGAACACTTTTATATTTCATCTTCATCATTACAAATATGTAATATTTAAATACACAACATACATGATTAATTGAAGTTAAATTACTTTAAATTATATTTTAGTTTTTTTTAACCAGTCACAGTCATGTTTAGTTTCTGTCTTGTTTAGTTTTCAGTATTATTATTATTATTATTATTATTAATTTTCAGTGTTATTATTATAGTATACTGAATCCGAAATCGCCCCCTACAACCTCAAATAGGGCGTTATTCTTTTAAAGAAAAACTATCTTTTAAAAAGTATCTTAAGGGGAGACTTTATTCAATAACTGTTATTTCATGATACTCACTGACACTTTCAGGATCTTGTCAAACATGACATCAGGAGGAACGTGGAAGTCGAAAACGAAATACTACAAAAAAGTATGCATATATTAAGCTTTAGGATGAATCTTCTAAAAACATTTCATTTACAATGCTTAGATAGCCATTACAGTTCAGTAAACAACAAACAAACCAATTAATGCTTTGGTGATTCATTTTCCATAGGGCAATATTACAATCCCATACCTCATTGTAGTAAGGGCAGTTGGTCGACTCCTTCATTGAAGTGTATTTTTTATCATCGCCAATTTCCACACACACCACTGGATCCATGTTCAATCCCACCAGCTGTCTTGCCTCAATTACAGTGACACTAACCTGGAAAGTGGGGAATAACAAAAATTTACGCGATAATGTATATGGTATGTTGTATTTAAAAAATACAGTGGCCCCAAACCACCACAATTACAAACATACAAAATATTAAAGCAAGTGTCTGGGTGTAGTATATCACAGGTTTGTTTATCACATTTACCATGAACAATGTTCCTCTAACGCTTTACCAATGCAAAAATCACACAATAATGACTGCCTTCATTTGCACCACTTCATCTATTTGTTTAGCATTTCAAACTGGACAAACTTTATGTAACATGCTTGGCTTCTTCTGTCATTCCGTACAATAAATGCCTCTGATTTGATATATTGTTATCTAATTCAATCATATTCCGTTCCCTTTCAAGGGAACTCACGCTGCGACAGAGTAGTGGCGCTATGGGAACACGTCTTTTCTTACGTCTTGAAGAACGTGTGGCAGGACGTCAGCCTGTAGTGTGTCACGTCATGACCATCAAGCTCTGTAAATAGCACCTGGACCAAACAATACAAGTGTAACCCCTACATCCGGGTCCAACTCGACCCACTCCAAGTAGGCCTCGAACCCGGGTCTCTGGCATGAGAGTCAGGCGCTCTAACAAGGAGGCTAAAGACCACAGCCTCCAGCGTCTGTCGCTAGAGCGTCTATTGAGATCAGGGAGTGAGGTTTACTGGGACAGCAACTACTAGCTGGCCTGTTACACTCACCCCCCTAAACCTCACTCTCATCCGGGTCACGGCACCAATGTAACCCCTACACCCGGGTCCCACTCGACCCGCTCCGAGCGGGCGTCAAACCCGGGTCTCCGGCATGAGAATCAGGCACACTAACAAGGCTAAAGACTGCAGCCCCTAACGTCTGTCGCTAGAGCATCTATTGAGATCGGGGAGTGAGGTTAACTCGCACAGCAATACTAGTACTCCGTTACACAAGCATTCTGTGTGAACTGTTTTCTTATTTATTGTTCGTTTGGCATTCATATAATGTACAAAAGCATTATACTGTAATGACAAGTACACAACAGTTCAACTCGTGTGTTCCTAACTGGAGTTCTGAGGGGGCTGAATGTGCTCACTGTGTGCGTTTACTGTTAAGGACGCACCACTCCCACCTGGCGCTCTTTGAGGAGGGAACCCAGGCACTCGTTCCTCGCGATTGAGGTCCCAATTCTGCTGAAGCTTGGCAGCAGCTGAGATCGTGAGGATCGCAAATTAACCTAGTGGAGGGGTTGGAGATGCGCTCTGCCTTTTCTCTTCCCTCACTCGATAGATCCAGAGCCTTCTCTCTGGGATTGGGAGCACAGAGTGAGGGTCCAGTGCTTCAGCAATCCAGCTCCAAGGAGGTGGATATGTTCAGCATCAAGAAAGGAGAGATTGAGGACTTGCCATCTCACTCTCCTGTTTATGAGGTGCTGGTGGAGGTTGTCACTCAAACCGTGGCAAAATTAAGTATTGACACTCATCCTGAAAAGTAAACTGGACGAGCATTTCCTGTCAAGTATAGTGCAACCTCCTGCCATTTTTCCAACTGTTGAGATATCAGAGAAAACCATTTCCGCCCGTGTTTTCAGCCCCCAAGTCACAAATTATACAAACATCATGGGGTAGAAAGACACGGGTATGGGGCGATGCCAAAGGTGGAGCAGACGCTTGCGAGCTATCGCTCTCTCTCACCAGGCCGTCCACAACAACATTGACCTTGGTGGATAAAGTGTAACCCCTCACACCCGGGTCCAACTCGACCCAACTCGCTCCGAGCGGGTCTCCGGCATGAGAGTCAGGCGCTCTAGCAAGGAGGCTAAAGACTGCAGCCTCTAGCGTCTGTCGCTAGAGCGTCTATTGAGATCGGGGAGTGAGGTTTACTCTCACAGCAACTACTAGCTGGCCTCCGTTACAAAAGCATACAACGGCAATCTTGCAGGGGTACCAGGCTGACCTGTCAAGGGACCTTGACAAAGGTAAAGGGACGGGATCGGATGCAATCAAAGAATTTCACTGGGCCACACATTTGGATTCCTGAGGACTAAAGAGATAGCCAATGCCATCTTGTGTTCTATGGCAGCCCTAGTGGCCATTAAGAGACAAATTTAGTTAAACTTATGGGGAATAAATGAGAAAGATAAAGCCTTTCTGTAGGACACCTCTCTTGTCCAACACCTCTCTGATTTCCTCTCCTGGCCTCTTCGGTGGCGCTATCACCTCAGTTGTCCATAGACTCCCAGAGCTCAAGAAGCAAGCGGCAGCATTTCAACATTACCTCTCTAACTGAGCTCAGATCTCAGAGCTGCTGGGCGGGAGTAGCCCGAGCAGTCAACCAGCTCCCCATACACGATGAAACAGAAGCAAAGGGTCACTTCCTGGGCCTCCCCACAAAAAGAATGGGGTCGGGTTTGACCTCTTTGCCGAGGTCTTCGAGGGGTAGGGCGGATTATCTCAAGAAGGCTTTGGCTCTGAGGGAAGCCTCCTCCGTGGAGAAATGGCTCACGTCTCATCATACGGTGCCAACCTTTCCTCTGTGTCCTTGTAACGGAGGCCAGCTAGCAGTTGCTGTGCAAGTAAACCTCACTCCTCTGATCTCAATAGACGCTCTAGAGGCTGCAGTGTTTAGTCTCCTTGTTAGAGTGCCTGACTCTCATGTCGTAGACCCGGGTTCGAGGCCTGCTCGGAGCGGGTCGAGTGGGACCCGGGTGGAGCGGTTACATCCTCAAGGGGCCATTCTGCCATCCCCGCCAATCTTGGTGCTTCGGGGCTCACTTTTAGGGGTAAAGCGTACAGTACCAGTAAATGGGTTCTTCTTTTTGGCCTAGCCTTGTCACCCCGCACCTTCACAAAATGGGTGAATCCAGCATTGGCTCCAGTGCGACTCCAGTGCATTTGCGTATTGTATTAAATCAACGATTAGTTGATTTTGTCTCAACTGGAGCATATGGGGGTTCGGCATAAAGGTGTCATCTTGAAAGGCAATAAAATTGTACTTCCTCCATTACAGAGGACAACTTTTCTGGGAGTGGTATGGAACTCGACAACAATGCAGACACGTCTGTCTCCTGCTCGCATCAAATTGATCCTGGCAGCCGAAAAACAAGATAAAACAGGGCAGTCACTCACTGTCAAAAAGTTTCAAAGAGTGTTGGTTCTGATGGCAGCTGCATCCAACGAGATACCTTTTGGCCTGCTGTATATGAGACCTTTGCAGTGGTGGCTCAAGACCAAGTGGTTTTCCCCAAGGGGCAACCCGCTCTGCATGACTAAGGTTCCCGTAAGTGCATATATACCTTGATGATGTTATAGAAAGATTGGTTTCTATTCCAAGGTCCAGTATTGGGGACACCCTGTTGTTGCAGATTGTTTATAACTGATGCTTTTCCTATATGCTGGGGTGCGATCCTAGAAGGTCGCTCAAAGCAAGGTCAGTGGAGGGGGTTATCAATTCTCTTGGCAAATAAATTGCCTGGACATGATGGCTGTTTTTCTAGCTCTGAAGCATATCCAATTAACACTAAGGGGCCATCATGTGGGCAGACTGCTCTCCCCGATAGATACAGTCGGTTGGTCTGGGAACGCCCCCGGGAACGCCCCGTCACCTGATGTGAATTTAGCCCGTGGGGGAAAACATTGCCTTGGCGCTCATTGAAATACATAGGACAATCATGCCGTAGAGTTGCTGTGTCGTTTTCTGTACCACCAATAAACTAAAAAATTATAAATTGAAGTTACATCCTTTTTTACATACATACAGAACCGGATAGGAGGACAAAATGGCAAAATTAATCATATCTTGTTAGATTACTGTGTGAGTAGATCCCTGTGTGATAGTAGTAGATGTTTAACTCGTATTAGACAGTGGGCCAGATTTTTCTGACGTTACATCCCTTACAAAAAAGAACTATAGTAATCCTGTAGTTGTTTTTCATAAGGGATATGTCTCATTCAAATTAGTGTGATCAGCTGAAGGTTATCAGACTGCAGTCTGTGAGAATTCGGATAACGGTCAGCAAAGTCCCTCTGCAAATTCGTAGCTACTACTGATCACCGTTTTACAAAAGGATTAATAGTTTGGAGTGAAGCATACATACAGTTGTTGAGTGATATGATTTTATGGACTTATAGACCATTTCACAAGATGTAAACAACACTGGTCCAGAAGCACTTCCTGTTTCAGTTTTTTAACACTACATAAAAACTGGGATAAAATACAACCAACAGAACATATAAAACTGAATCAAAAAGTTAAACAAACATCTTTAAGATGTTTTCTGTACATCTGAAATAAAGAAAACAGTTGCAAACTGAAACAGGAAGTGTTTCTGGACCAGTGTTGTTTACATCTTGTGAAATGGTCTATAGTAATTTATCCGCAAGTTGATTGAGTTACAGGCTTGTTGCCGGTAGCTTCCGCAATGTCTTGCCTGGAGATTCAACCAGATATAAGAGTCTGGAAACTACACCTCCGGCCATTTGGTTGGGTCATTGACCCAGTTTTTCATTAAATAAGGGCTATCATAACCTATTACAGTTTATTTTGCAGTGTATCATTGACGGTCGGCAGGCATAAATGACTTGCAAAACTATATTTTTGTCATTCAAATACATAGGATGGTCGCGCTGCTTTCCCCCACGCCGACCACGCCCCCCAAGTATGACGCGTTGCCGACTGTATCTATTCCCATTAGGAATGTAACCCTGTACAATTTAACAAATTAATTATAAAAGGGAATTAATTCATTCGAGATATTAAAATAATAAACTAACCAGAATTAGTGTTAAAGGTTAAAAAATATATAAATCAAAAAGAAATGCATGTCAGTGTGATGATTGACATTTGAATGATTTGTCCAATTAAGTGAGGTTATGTTTAAGTCCCGCCCCACCTCGTTAGTTGCTGTATGGAGGAATCCATTTTGTTTTCTCTGCGTGACCGCGAGACGAGCAGCAGCATAACTTTGCATAAGAGTTAAAACCGTCAGAGAGGACTGAATAAGAGACATTTATATGATACATTTTCTTTGGATTTGGTGAGTACACATTTTGAAACGTGTAAACTTTCATAAATGTGATCGTGTAACGCTAGGTGTGTTCATTTGAGAGTGAATCTAACGTTATTTCTGTATCAGTATGAAATGCTGATAAGCTCTGATGTTAATAAGTAGCAGCTAAATGTAATGGTTAATGTGTTTATGAGTTGTAATGTTAATATTTCATTGTTGATCATATTGAACTATTGATTTTGTAGTTGCATAATGTTATCTAAGCTGTCGAATTACGACGGAAATGTTGCTGTTAAATGCTGAACAGGATTACCAGTGTTACCGTTTTTTATGTGTTACACTAAAAGCCGTGAATTGAATGTGTGTTTTGAACTAAATGCTGCCTGTTGCACATGCAGGTCAGGTCTTAATTCTACGCTGGAACTGCGTTCATTTCAGCGATATGATCTAAGATGGCGAGCCTTCTTCCCAGCGAGATGAAGTCGATGACGTGAGATTTCCAACACCTCTGGAATTCGGTAGGAATGTTCTGATTTACTGTTTGTTTTTTTCTTAAACGGGACTGAGCTTTATTTTGGAAAGACTGCTCAAGAGTATTTTGTTTTTCCTGTGAAAAAGATCTCTAGAACTGTTGATTCACTTTTCCGCGATTCAAAGGACCTTTGGACTTTCCGAACTGAATCAATGAATCGGATGTTTTGAATCAAATTCGTCTAAACCGATTTGAAGTGAATTTTTTCAATTCAATCTTTTTGAACTGAACAGGTCGAACGAGTCTTTTGAACTGATTCATTTGAATTATTCTCTTCTGAACTGTTGTTTTGCATAATTCATGAATGTGATTTAGTGAACTGTCCATTTGTCCAATTGTGAACATTTATCACTGGCTAGGGGGTTGATTTTTATGTAGTAGTCAACTGAGTGAATGAACAAAAGAGTCAAGTGAAATTTTCCACTAATTGTGAATTGAAGTGAACCCCTCCCAGATAGCAAACTGACATTGAATCAACGTGGAAACATGACATTGAAACAACGTTAATCTGACATTGTTTTGCTCATTGAATATGGGGCAAGGAACCATATTTGGTAACTTAATCGCGCATTCAAACTGACTCTCCCCAGCCCAGCGTTGTTGTATGAGTGCATATATTTCTCCTCGCCAATCAGCAAAGATCATGCTACGTCACTGATAGTCACATCATGGCATCTGACCAATCAGAAGTTGCGCAGAGCATTTCAAAACTTTAGTGTCGTTCCAGATATTGGAAAATAAGGTTATGCGCTAATACCTACTCCCACATACAGGATGATAACTTCAAAACAAAAAACGGTAAGTTGATGAAACTCACACATTCTATGGTTGAATAGTTGTGCAACATGTTGACATAGATGTTGTTTGCATAGATTTCTTGAAAGGAGTAACACTTGTGGCATGAAAAATGCTGAGACCATATTTGATCATACGCCCTGTTCAGGTAAGAAAAGCCATACTAAGGTATTTTTTCTTCAAATAATACATTATAACCACAGTCTATGATTATAATGTAGGACAATAGTATTTACTAGTGCATTGGATGTCATCACAGGTTTGAATAACATTATAAATTGATCCAGTGGGAAATGTAACACATTCTTAGACATTTTCAAGCCATATTAGATATTGAAATATGTGTGGTTTTGGTAAGTTCTATGACCTTTATAACAGTTTTTAATACTTATAATGATATTTTGTACTTCTTATCATATATTTACATATAGTATGACAGACCAGTCTAATGTTACTCACTTATGTTTCTTATTATTTATATTTCAGTAGATCTGCACTTGTCTGTTACTAACAAATAACTCAAACTGGGCTTGATATTGACTCAAAAATGTACTCTCAGTTCTTTGCAGCTATACGCGAATCTTTTACGGCAAGAGAGAGAGAGTTGTACCAGCCCACCCCAGCATCAGTGATGATGGGGGCTCTAAGGAGGAAGATGATGATGTGGCATGACCCTGACACCTTCCCACCCACCCACAATATAGACACTCCAGGCCAGAGTGATATAGGCCTCTCTGTCAAGAGGTGTAATTTAACTTAAAATGTTCCTAATAATAATTTAAAATGTTCCTAAATAAATATTTTTATGTTTGTAACAAGTTTGTGTTTTTATTATATTTTTATATATACACTTTTTAAGCGAAAAAAATTACCCTAGACTGGTGAGGAACCATATATGGTCACTTCATTGCCCTTGATTTCCAACCTAAAAAAATAAATAATTTAAAAAAACTCAAAAATGTTTAGAAGTCTTAAAATATCCTCCAATAACACTCCAAGGTTGAAATTTAGAATTTCCAAGTATTTCAATGAGTGCCCTATAGACCATTTCACAAGATGTAAACAACACTGGCCCAGAAGCACTTCCTGTTTCAGTTTTTAACACTACATAAAAGCTGGGATAATATACAACCAACAGAACATTTAAAACTGAATCAAAGAGTTACACAAACATCTTTAAGATGTTTTCTTTACATGTGAAATAAAGAAAACAGTTACAAACTGAAACAGGAAGTGCTTCTGGGCCAGTGTTGTTTACATCTTGTGAAATGGTCTATAAACGGGTTAACGTTGAACCAACGTCAGCCGCGTCATTCATTCAAAACTAACGGAAAATCAACTTGAAATCAACGTTGTTTCAACGTTATGAAAGCAAACCAATTTTCATTTAGCTTTGAAGAATGCCGCGTCTGACGTTGGTTCAACGTTAATTCGATGAGCAAAATCAACGTTGTTTCGATGTCATGAGAGACGTCGTTTCCACGTTTATTCAATGTCAGTTTGCTGTCTGGGCTATAACTGGGTTTACATTGAACCAAGACAATAATTTGACAATTTATTTTTTTGTTTTTCTTTCTTTTGAATATCAACAATAACTCCAATCATTCATTTAAATATGAAGATTTACTTTATTAGTTAAACAGCGTTGTCTTTATTACACCTCCACAGACGAACCTACTGCCCTATAGTTAATACTAGTAACAAGTGCAATTATTGACACGTGTGCTGCAGACGGACTTTCTTTCTCAGACGGGGGCACAATCCTTCACCCAGCTCTGTAGGTTCATTTTACACTTTAGAGCTCCCCCCACGAGGAAACTATATTCCTTGAAATAGAGAGTCTTCACTTCATGGTGCGGAAATCCCCAGTTGGACCCAGTTAACGGCTAGGTAGCGCTAGAGTTCCTTCAGGGTCAGTTCTCCACAGGGCTTTCCTGAAGGTGTACGTGGTGGCCAATAGCTGCTTACCACGCACCTTTGGGTGGTGAGTCATTGAGGACTGTACGCCAGGTAAGGGTTCCAGTTTTGGTTTTGGCCATGGTACTAGAGGATCTTTGAGCCTATTGAAACTGTAGGAGAGAAACGTCTGACTCCGAATGGCTCATGGTTAAACGCTTCCGATCCCTAGACTGTGATACGTGCCTAAGGTTCCCCTTAATTTAAGGCTTTGGTCCTCTTAGATGTGTATGCCCACAAACAGTAGCTGCCCTGTGGAGAAAATCTGATCAGCTTTTTGTGTATTTTGGGTATCCTAAGGAGGGTTCTCCAGTGACAAGACAAACTATGAGCAAGTGGATAGTCAAGGCTATTGACTATTGAATAAAATTGATGATGATGGCTAATGAAGGCAAATTGCAGAATTAAATAATGAAGTTAAATAGGCACAAGCTAATTTACATTGGACCACAGTTATATTTACTTGTCTAAGATTCCTCAGTCAGATTATGTTAACGGTAACACTTTACAATAAGGTTCATTAGTTACTACATTAGTTAACATTAACAAAGAATGAACAATACTTTTTCAGCATTTGTTAATCTTTGGTAATGTTAATTTCAACATTTACTAATACTTCATTAAAATTTTGTTAACATTAGTTAATGCTCTGTGAACAAACAATGAACAGCTAGATTTGCATTAACTAACGTTAACAAAGAATAACAAATACAGTAACAAAGGGTTAGTTCATGTTAGTTAATGCATGAACTAATGTTTAATAAATGAACCTTATTGTAAAGTGTTACCATGTTAACTTTAAGAAAACGGTGAAAAAAAACTAGACAACACACTCATATCAACAACAATACTAGACCATCTTGGTTAATGTTTCAGAAAAGTTAAAATGGAAAGAGTACTTGTTTCCTTTAGGATTTTAATTAGCTGTGAGGGCAGGTCTGTCCAAAAAACAAACGAAACAAACAAAAAAAGCATGTCCGCGCTATTCTCTGACATTAACTTCACTTTTACTATTTAACCAGAGCGAATGAGACGAGTGCGTCATGTGTGGTGTTTGTCAACACGCCTTTGGAGAGAAGTGAAACTGAAAGTGACCGCGCGACTAGTATCGATACTTCGGGAAATTAGTATTGGTATCGTTCAGATATTTCAGTATCGATATTTATCGAAATATCGATATTTTTGACAACACTAACGTGCCATTTGCATCGCTAACACAGCATGAGTTCCCTTGAAAGCTGTAACCATGACTGCAACCATGGATCCCTGAGAAAGGGAATGAGACGCTGCGTCGCCAAGCCATACTTACTCCATACCTGTAACCGCCTTGCTTTGTCATCATGCCAAATATGTTTGGTCATTGTTTGACATTGTTTGGTCCAGGCTCTATTTATAGATCCTCCTGGAAGTGATGTCACACTGTACGTGCTGATGTCCCACCACATTATTGGACTAATTTCACACGTGCTTCAAGACGCAAACAGGCAGAGGTTTTCCCATAGAGTCGCTACTCCAACACAGCGTCTCATTCCTTCTCAGGGAACCATGGTCACAGTCGTAACCTGAGACGATATTTGGGCAGCACTTTATTTTGATGGTCCCCTTCAGACATTTACATACCATGAGTAACTTTGCACCTACATGCCAACTGACTCTCATTAGAGTATTAGTAGACTGTCTGCTTAATATCTGCAACACTTCATTTTGATGCTTTCCAACAGACACTCTAATGTCTATAAGCGACTTTGAAAGTACATGCCAACTAATTCTACAAACCCTATATCAGTCAACTAATACTCAAATGTCTAAACCAAATGTCTAAAGAGGACCATCAAAATAAATTGTGACCAACATTTGTAAGAGTGGTTAACTGGGTGTTAAATGAGTTTCTCTTTCTGTTTTACATACTTGGAAATCCATTGGTCTTCCAGCACTAGGTTCAATCTTGATGTCAGGCTTTGATCTAAAATATTTAGATAATTTTCGGATGAAAAAAATACAAAAAGTTGATCAACCTACTATATTAGAATATAGTAATATATCACGTTAGAACATATCTTAAATAATATATAAAATAAATGTAATGTAGAATATCATATTTGATATTTATGTATATAAGTTTTGGTCACCTCTTATTGGAGACATTGGTTGTAACAGCAGTTACTGATGCTAGTGAGATGGTATCCGGGTCTGGCATCCTCATATCCTCGGTCTCAAGAATGGCCGCTTCATCTTAACAAGTCAAATATGATGAAATGTCATTACGAACAGCACTATGATTTTCAGATTTACTACATTCACACGTAAAATACTTAATATAACCTATCAAATATATTATTATATAAATATCTAATAATTATAAAAATATATTCATGAGCCACTATAAATAGTACTAAAATAATTATGTTGAACGATTCATGATAATTTTAACATTTTCACACAAGTTATTAAAAGCTTTTACCTTTGCCATCATCCTTGGAGGCACGATGCTTGTTGCGCTTCATTGTTATGAATTTGATTTATCCTCTGGATACATGATCATTTTGAATATGAAAAATGAAAAATAAAAAAGTTAATCATCTGTCATAAGCATCTTAAATGTAACGTTAATGTCTTTGGAACTGTGTGTGGCTTTATCCTATAATGCATTCCGTTCCATTTCAGTTGTAAAAACAGCAATAGCCAGAAAAAAAGGTAATTTGCCTACAGAATTTCTTTCTTTCTTTCTTTCTTTCTTTCTTTCTTTCTTTCTTTCTTTCTTTCTTTCTTTCTTTCTTTCTTTCTTTCTTTCTTTCTTTCTCTCAAACAATCAACATAAATATACAATAATTAAAACCACAAAGTAAAACACAACCACCAGAAAATAAATATGTACATATAAATAATAGTAATAATTATAATATCAGAACAACAACAACAAAAGAATAAAAATAAAAATTCACTTGATTACCCTAACTAACCCATCAATAATTAGCAATAGCAGATACATGAACAACTTAATGTTTTACTAACATTGAAAATGCTGAATGTTGTAAATGAGAAAGAAAGAACGAAAGAAAGGCAGATTATTATACACATTCAAATCTGAGAATTATACTCTGAAAAATTTTATACAATCTAAACAAGTCACCGATATAGCAGATCGAGAAGAAAATAGCACCACAGTTCATCTTAAGTAAGTTCAGTTTTAATTTATTAATGTTGTAAAAAAGTTAAATTTAGTTTATTATCTATACAGCCACTCTGGAGATAACAATGATGTCATCGTCCAGCTCAGTTCAGTTCTCATATAATGGTGTCAATGCAGGCAGATCAATAATATATTGTTGAATATTTAGTGTCCCCAACTAAGCAAGCCATAGGCAAAATGATGAAAATAGGGTTGGGGATGAGTTAATGGACTCCGAGCAAATTTTTTTTATTGTATTTTAATGTTTTCTAGAAATTTTTATTTCTTAATGAGCAATTATAGATTCAGATTTTTTTATTCCCATTGCAATTTCAAGGTATTTTTTTAATTACATTTAAATGTTTTAACTGTACCCTTTAACTGAAACCTCCTTAATTTCCCAATAAAAGTAAATTAACTGCTAATACATTTTCCATTATATTAAATGTTTTCATGAATACAGCAACACCACAAACACATATGCCAAATCTGAAAGCCATTGTCATTAAGGTACAACCTTTAGGATCGCAATGTTTGGTTTCACACAAAGCAAGCAAAAGTCTCGCATGTAAAGTCTGACGAGAGACCGTTAACTTACCGTACGATGCAGCTGGTTCTCAACTTTTCTGAATCACATCTAGGAGTTTGCAGGAAGAACAAAATGATTCCAGTATTGAGATGCTTTTAAAATAACTTGCCTACAAACTCATTATTGGCATTTGGAGGACAGAAACGGAGAGGCCACAAAAGTACCTCAAAAAGAGTCTGGTTTGGTCTAAGCCTGAAGATGGCCAGGAGAGATGTGATATGGCCATGAATAGTGTATGAGCGTTGAACCCGAGACACTGGTAACTAGAACTAGTTCCTGATGAGAGAGATCATGTGGGACTTTGACAAGCCACAACTATATAACACCAAATCCTCAGAGTAACAAACCAGGTAAAAAGCAACTAAACGGTAAACTGCAGAAGCAACATGTGGTATTAACTCTCACCTGCGATGGGCTACATGTAATCGAACTACAACTTACGCAAGATTTGGAGAAATTGGCAGTGCAATTTGTTGATTTAATTTACTGCAACTATGCTTTTATTGTATATAAACTACTGCTCAAAAGCTTGGAGTCGGTCTGGGGTGCGTTTCCCGAAAGCAACGTTAGCCAACTACGTCGCAAGTTCCGTCATTACCAATAGAGTTCAATGGAAATTGCGACCATAGTTGGCTAACGATGCTTTCGGGAAATGCACCCCAGATTTGTTCGTCTGCTCACCGAGGCTGCATTTACTCAAACATTGTGAAATATAATTCCAATTTAAAAGCTGGTTATAGGCTATTTTAAAATTTAACTTATTCTTGTGATCAAATAATTTTAAGCATCATTCCTCCAGTCTTCATTCAATGTCACATGATCCTTCTGGGGTGCGTTTCCCGAAAGCATCGTTAGCCAACTATGGCCGCAAGTTCCGTCGTTATCTGGCGAGCGTTTCCTGAAAGCACCGTTAGCCAACTATGGTCGCAAGTTACATTGTTCCCAATAGAGTTCAATGGAAATTGCGACCATAGTTGGCTAATGATGCTTTCGGGAAACGCACCCCTTCATAGTTTAACGAGACGGTGTTTCCCGAAACCATCGTTCCAAAGGACATTCGCAAACAGCATCGCAAAGTTATGTGGTTTGAACGACAGCTCTCGACCTGTGGTTAGAGGCATCGTTTCTATATTGCATGACATTTGGAGGTAATAAATCCTTATCTTGAACAAAATAAGCAAGCTGACATTCAGTACAACCGGTGCCTTTTATTTAGAATACATACAAATGGAATTTACGTATTTTAGTTTTTCAAAAGATTTGAAGTAACGTGTTTGAAGAGTGCGCATGTGCGAACGTGCTCTACTGTGTAAGAACGAGCCAAATATTGAGTCTGGTAATAAAGAAAAATAACTGAGAACAATTAGAAATAGTCCTCAGATTACATGTCTGTAATTTATATTAAACAAATCTAGCGTTAATTGGATCTCAAACAGTTTCATTAAAAGTAGTTATTACTCCACCACGTGCGAAACCACCGTGGTTGAACGATACTTTGCGATAGTGGGTTTCGGGACACAGTCGTGACTAGCTAGTTGAATTTTCCAACGATGCATCGTACTATGGTAGTGAAACAGTGAACTACGTCATTGTACGGGAAACGCACCCCTGACTGATAGTGTACTTACCATGATAACAATAAACGGTAACACTTTATTTTTACAGTGTCCCTGTTACATATGTTACGTTTACTTACCATATAGTAGATTATGCATAATTACTGTACATGCAACTAAACCTCTTAAATGGGCTATTACAATTAATGGGTGACTGTTGTAACTCTTCAAAAATAAACTTTATTTTTGATCTTTTTCAACATTAAATCTATTAATACACATATTTAACTATTCAAAATGTGTATTGGTCTATCAAAAGGTCAAAAGGTTTAAGCAGAATATGGACCCATGTTTTTGTCAATCCTGTTACCGATAATCATGTCGTTTAGAAGCATGTCAATTAATTCCTTTGTTTTCCCCACAATAAAGTGTTTATTTTAAATAAATCGTTGGTTATATGTTCAAAAAAATTGATATGTGTATTTTGATTTAAAAAACAAAACAACAAAAAAACACAAAGGCATGTTTTTCATTTTAAAGACAACCGAAGCCTCAAGCTTATATTTATTTTAGAATTAATTCATTAAATAATTGTATAAATTATGGGACAAACAAAACTGATAAAAATAGTGATTTAATTTTTTTTTAGAAAAAGAAAAAAAGTAGTAACAGGATTGAGTTTTTAAACAAAGTTATCAAATACAGTTGTGTTCAAAATAATAGCAGTCAAACATTACTAACCAGATCAATCACTGTTTTTGGTAGAAATTATATTTCTACATGGCAAATAATTTACTAGTAGGTGTACTAGAATAATAGAAAAACAACAGACCCAACAGTCATGAGATGTATGTTGGTAGTTCTGTAAATTTAATCATTAATTGAAAGGGGTGTGTTCAAAATAATAGCAGTGTGGAGTTCAATTAGTGAGGTTAATCATTCTGTGAAAAAACTAGTGTCAATTAGTGGCCCTTATTTAAGGACGAAGGCAGTACTGGACTGTACATGGTGGTTATAGTGCATTTCTCTATGAAGATCTGAATAAAATGGGCCGTTCCAAACATTGTTCAGAAGAACAGCGTACTTTGATTAAAAAGCTGATTGGAGAGGGGAAAACTTATAAAGAAGTGCAGAAAATGATAGGCTGCTCAGCTAAAATGGTATCAAATGCTTTAAAATGGCAACCAAAACCAGAAAGACGTGGAAGGAAAAGGAAAACTACCGTTCGAATGGATCGAAGAATTGCCAAAATGGCAAAGACTCAGCCAATGATCAGCTCCAGGGAGATCAAAGAAGATTTAAAGTTACCTGTGAGTACAGCAACAATTAGAAGACGCCTATGTGAAGCCAAGCTATCAGCAAGAAGCCCCCGCAAAGTCCCATTTTTGAAAAAACGACATGTGCTAAAGAGAATCCAATTTGCCAAAGAACACATTGACTGGCCTAAAGAGAAATGGCGCAATATTTTGTGGACTGATGAAAGCAAGATTGTTCTTTTTGGGTCTAGGGGGCATAGACAGTTTGTCAGACGACCCCCAAACACTGAATTCAAGCCACAGTACACTATGAAGACTGTGAAGCATGGTGGCACAAGCATCATGATATGGGGATGTTTCTCATACCATGGTGTTGGGCCTATTTATCGTATACCACGGATCATGGATCAGTTTGAGTACATCAAAATACTTAAAGAGGTCATGTTGCCTTATGCTGAAGAGGAAATGCCCTTGAAATGGGTGTTTCAACAAGACAACGACCCAAAACACACCAGTAAGCGCGCAGCATCTTGGTTCCAGACCAACAAGATTAACGTTATGGAGTGGCCAGCTCAATCCCCGGACCTTAATCCAATAGAAAACCTTTGGGCTGACATCAAAAATGCAGTTTTTGAGGCAAAACCAAGAAATGCAGAGGAACTGTGGTCTGTAGTGCGATCGTCCTGGGCTGGAATACCTGTTCACAGGTGCCAGAAGTTGGTTGACTCCATGCAACACAGATGTGAAGCAGTTCTCAGAAACCGTGGTTATACAACTAAATATTAGTTCAGTGATTCACAAGAAAGCTAAATCTTCAAGTATTTTTCAGTTTATACAGTAAATGTTTGACTTTGTAAAGAAAAATGCAGACACTGCTATTTTTTTGAACAGCCTAATTTACCCTTTTCTCCACTTTCTATAAAGTAAAAACAAATTTCATACATTTTTCTTTTTTGGTTTGATCTTGAATAGAATGTGCAGTGTTCCCAATGCATTTTTGTGTATTGAAATAAAAGTTGTTTTTAGGATTTTGAGCTTTATTCGCTTTTTTAAACACACTGCTATTATTTTGGACATAACTGTATATGGCATATGGCCACATAGCATGGATACTAATAGCGTGAGGACACTAGTGCCTTAAAAGTTAAAATTTTTTAAAATAAAAAAAAAATAAATCTAAGAAAAAGTGTAGGTAACAGGACTGTAAGTTGAGATTGACATTCTCATTCATTGTTACAATTTCACCAAATATACAGAAATGAAAATTAGAGGAGGTACTTATAGTCACCCCATTGTTGAAAATGTGTCTTGTGGAATATTCCACGTTTTTCAGAGGGGGGATGTAATAGTGTAACAGGACAGAGTGAAAACACGGGGACATGATTAAAATGTGTATTTTGTCTAAAATCAAATCAAATGGTTTTTTTTTTTTCAATTTAAAGCAGTTTGGATATAAAGTCACACGACAATGCAAGAAAAATCAGATTTCTGAAGGATTTTAATCATAATATTTCATGGTAAAGTTTAGAGATAGAGAGTTGGGACAGGCAGAAAATGCAATTTTTTAGTGTTCTGTGTCGTTTTTATTCGTGTTTTTAATTATACTTTTTCAAATTGTAGTTAGCTTAATGTGCATGACATTTTGCTTAATAATGAAATGTATTTTAGAGCTAATTTTCATGCAATTTTATACATAAAATGTCCTGGGGACAGAATGTCACCCTTTCAGTGGAATGGCTCAAATATATAATTGCACTGTAACAAGAACACCTTAAAATAAAGTGTAACCCAATAAACTATACATATGTAAACCCTAACCCTATAGTAAGTACATGTTTCAATTAATATTACTTGTATTTACATGCGTAATACATTTATGTAACACAGACAAAATAGAGACCAATGATTCTCTACTGGTTTACTTCCATGTTCCTTTTTTGTTTCTCACTTTGTACATTTTTCGATTAAAAATATCATTGTTTAAACCCATAAATACAAGAGCTGGAAAGCAGTCTGTGTAGAATAGTTACATACAGTGTATTATCTTGCAAACATATAGCTTTCATAAATGAGCGTGTGAGTGTTATACCTCATCTGCACTGAGAAAAGTAGGATACTGTTATAATCCACGAGGTGAGAATGGCGGTTATGAGCATTTGGTCAAGTCACAGCACACTTGACTCAACAACACCACAATGTGATCACAATCATTTATTCAAATCTAATTTTTGCCTCATTGCCAGTTGTCTGTAATCGCTTACGATGCTTGAACAGAAGCATGTGTAATTGTCAGGAGACAAATCAAACTGACTCCGGCTTCAATAATTGACGATGTCTTGTTCCAACGGCAACTTTCAGGCTAGCTGACGACATGTAGGCTAGCTTCAGTAACGCAGCAGTGTCATGTGCTAATCTACAATGCTAATGTCCTGAAATGTGATACTCAACAGCTAATTCACTAAGTTCCAGGAAAATAGTTTAAAATATTGGACTTAATTTAGGTCAAATATTTAAAGAAATATAATAATAAAAAAAATAATTAGCTAAGGTAGCAACAAAGACCAATTGTTTAAAGATAAAATGCGTCAGGTAAATCCTGTTAATGTGCATGAAGCAAAACACTTGCATTGTTTCTCTACTATCAACAATGCTATAGTAAACAATATATAAAACAAGCATGCTTTTGAAAAGTCAAACTAAAGTAGTCAGCTCATAAATAAGACATGATGTTTGTAAGGTATACGTTTAAGGTCTAAAGTTGCCTGTATCCAGTGAAAAGCCTTAAATTATTCAATTGTGCCAATCAGTGTTGAATGCGTCATCCACAATGAGGTAGCATCATTTGTATTGTCTTGACAGACATTTATGCATCATTAACCAATAAAAGAAAATGATACATATTGAATAAACAACGTTTTTGTTTGTATAAGGTTTTCCCTATACATTGAACACATTCGACAAGACCTCCTATTTAATGTTCTATTGTATTTTTGCACCTAAACACTTCATATTGAAATATTCATGGTTCTTTGAATAAACAAAACAAAACAGACCAAACTGATATGATTTATGATTCTGAAGCGGTTTATTGTTATAACTGATGATTTCTTTGCTGTCATCAAAGTCTCATGTGTGTAAGTTTTTATTTTTTATTATGGCTTAACAATGTCTAAATTAGCTGGGCATCCTCTTCAAAACTGACACAAAACTCAAATTTGGTAAAATAGGGCTTTTTAAATGACAATGGAAGTCAGGTCATGCCACATTTATTTACATAGTGCTTCATAAAATACAGATTGTTTCATCAAAAATAAATAAATAAAATTATAAAACAATTTAATCTGTAATGCAGTTCTAGAAAAGATAATAATTTCATTTTTCCGTTCAATTCAGTTAAGTTAGAGACATTTTTTGTTCTTATCCGATAGTGTAAGTGCTATTAAATCAATAATATTACTGAATATTTATTGTGTTTTAAACCCTTTGGGGTTTTGGGAAGTATGGTAGTGCCCTAGGAAAATGTATATCTTCACCCTTCATATCTAAATATTATTAAAACTGTGTTAAAGATTTTGAAAGAATATTGTGTGTTGTGTTTGGAGTCATTTTTTATTTTATTTGTGATAGCGCAATGAAACATGCTAAATTGTACATACATAATTTTTGGCCAGACTGTCATACAACGAAATAATGAACACATGCAAAAACGAGAGAACAAAAATATATTAATAACTGTGCATCGTAAATGTACACTTTCCCCTTGATTTTAGTCAAATAAAACCTGTAGCTGTAGTTTTTCCTTTTTTGTTGCCTAGTTTAATGTTTTGTTCTTCTCTCAAATTTAAAATATTTTACTCATATTTTGATGATTTAATCAAACTTGTAGAAAAAAATAATCACTTGGCCACTGTAACTTTTTTTTGCCAAAAAGTTTTGTATGATTTGCTTCCAAAAAAAAAAAAAATGGGTTACAGAATTGAGGTGATAGTAAATATAAATGAGTGTGTAACTCAGTCTACAGACTGACACCTTTAAAAATGTCATCTAGGGCGAACCAGAGCCAACCTGATAGCAGGGTGCAATCTTATACCTCCTTTCTTGAAAGCGCTTTCTTGGCTTTGGCTTATTATCCTAATCTCTTTGTGCTCCAGTGCCTCTATGGGTGTACCATCTGACTGGGGTGTAGTATATCACTAATCTATTCCAATGCTGTTTTTACATGCTATTGGTCAGCTGTGGTCTGTGGCTAAAAGCCAGTATGCAGCCAGTTTCATCCCATTGACTGATAAATATCATTTTGCTTTTTTATACTCTAAAATATATTTATAGCCATTGATGCTTCTATGAAGAACCTTTAAAGGGATAGTACTGTCTGCCAAACCTGCAGGAACATCTTTAATCCACTGGACACAAAAGAAGATATTTTGAAGAATGTTGATAACCAAACAGTTGATGGTATGTTTGGTATACCATCAACATGCAGGTATGTTTTTGCTTCGGAGCTAAGAGTTTTCTTCACTCCTGCAACAACACAGTCTCATGAAGATGCGAATCTATACCACGAGTGTCATTTCTCGTGGCATTTATACGCCAAAACTGTTTTTTTCGTGTATATGGTACGCACTAAAAAACCCTGGGTTAGGTTTAGGGCGGTGGGGAGTTCAAGCATATTATACGCCTAAAAGTGCGTATCATATGTACGTGAAAATTGCGTGCCATATACACGAAAAACTGTTTTTTGGCGTATAAATGCCATGAGAAGTGACATTCGTGCCATAGATAGGAACTTTCATGAGATCGGGCTGCCTGCAACCTATTCTCTGACTATCTTCAAGAATCTTCTAGACGAGCAGCTTCCAGTCAGTGTTGGTGTGATTCCAGCGAGTTTCACATTCCTGCCTGCTGAACTGAACAGCGTGTGTGTTTCTCCCTGGGCGCTTCAGCACTGCTGCAAGCTTTTCTCTCACAAAAATAGTGTGTACGCGTCTTTCTAAAGACGATCTGCCAATGTACTTCTGACTGCGGTATTCTGATAGATGCAGCTGATGGTTGCGAACGCTGTTATGGCGTGTTTGGGCTTCGACAGTGCTCGCGGGTGTGTACTGCTTCGCTGCACCACCAAGAGGACATCTGTGGCTTGCATGGCTCTGCTGGCACAGTCTTTGAGAGCCTCTCTGAGCTTCCCAACCTGTCCTGCTGGGTCGCAAAAGCCATCAGGCTCAGCTTGCGATTCAGTTCGCACAGTTTCCTCCCTGCTTCAGGGGAGTCCGCTCCGCTATGGTCGGTGGCTATGCCTCTATCATAAGAGCAGAGATTGCTACCCTACTGGCGAGGGGTACGATAGAGACTGTCCCTCTAGCTGAAATGAGGTTCGGGTTCACAGCCCATGCTTTATTGTCCTGGAGAAGCCGGTGGGTTATGACCAATTCTGCTCCTGTACATCTGGACCGCTTGCTTCACAAGCTGTTGTTCAAGATGCTCCTGGCCAAATGCATTTTCGAATGTGTCTGGCCACAGGATTGGTTTGCAGCGATTGACCTGAAGGACGCCTACTCTTATGTCCGTTCTCTCAACTCAGACTGTACCTACGGTTTGCTGTTGGGGGCACGCATATCAGTACGCTGTTCTCCCATTCGGGCTAGCCCTGTCTACTTGTGCCTTCACGAAGGTTGTCAAGGCAGCCCTTGTTCATCCAAGGGAATACGGGGTTCGCATCCTGACCTATCTCGGCGACTGGCTCCTCTAGCTAACTCTCGAGACCAGGTCTGCAAACACAGGGGCACAGTGCTCCAGCAACTAGCTCGTCTGGGCCTTCAGGTCAACTAGGAAAAGAGTAACTTTGCCCTGTGCAGAGGATCTCTTTTCTCAGTTTTGACTCAGTCGCTTTCTCCACTCAGCCTAGCAATCAAGCGCAAGAGTGCGGTTCCACTGAAGTTATTTCAGAAGCTCCTGGGGCATATGGCATCTGCAGCCATGGCAACGCCGCTCGGATTGCTTCACATGAGACCGCTTCAGCTTTGGGTTCGCAACTGAGTCCTGAGATGGGCATGGCATCATGGCACACTCCGAGTCCCAGTGACTCCAACCTGCCGTCAGACCTTCACTCCGTGGAGGAACCTCAGTTTGACATGCCGTGACTGTAGCACTACATCAACCATCAGGGTGGTCTACGCTCCTGCCTATGTCGCAACTCGCCTGCCACCTCCTCTTATGGAGTCAGAAGCACCTGAGGTCCCTTCGTGCTATTTACATTCCAGGAGACCTGAACTGTGCAGCCGACGAGCTGTCATGGTTTCGGCCCATCTCCGGCGAATGGCGACTCATTCCCCAGTCGGTCCAGCTGATTTGGGATCAGTTTGGCGATGCACAGGTAGACCTGTTTGCCTCCCACGACTCATCCCACTGCCCCTTGTGTTACTCCCTGACCGAGGGCACGCTCGGCACGGATGCACTGGCGCACAGCTGGCCGCAGGGCCTCCACTTATATGCGTTTCCCCCAGGGGCGCAGATAGCACTGGGGACAGGGGGGACATGTCCCCCCCAGATTCATAGTGACCCGATCCGTCCCCCGCCCTCACTATCCCTATGAAAGTCGACAAAAATCGGTAAACCAGAGGATAACCAGTGTTTTCGCTAGCCAAAGTTATTGTTGTGCGTGCCCCGACCCGATCTGAAGCAGCGGCGGGCCGGGACACGCACAATAATAATAATCTACTACACCGGCGGTCACCATTACTTTGTACCCATGTTCTCACTACACGCTGTTCTTGTCAATAAACACACGATGCCATCATGCCACCGGCGACGTTTACACTCTCTCGGTGTGTGTGCTACGACTCCTCTTGAGTGACGTCCCCGGGGTCCTATGGCGAGCTAGCTGCCTCCATCGTGCCTGTAGTAGCGGACCGGTAACCATAGTGATCATATACAATCTATGACTGAGCTGATCGGTGATTTTCTTAACTGAAAAAAAAATCGACTGTATAAATGCCACATAAGGCATCACCTCCTTTTTTTTTTTTTTTTTTTTTTACAAAAAACCAAACAACATCCTATGCCTGTTGACTTTCCCAGATGTGGCAGATTAGATTTGTTAAGGGGAATAGCTAGTATGAAAATAAGGCTTTTGCACTTAGTAAACACTGCAAAATGTGGAGACCATAACTATGCATTAAGATGAGTGGACAGAGGCAAATAATGAATGAACACAAAAAGAATGGTTGGATAAATCAAACAATTTATCGTCGTCAGGTAATAATGTTTTATCTAATAATTTAACCCATTGTACTGTATAAATTGACTGAGGTATGTTCACTGTTGTGTTACCACTATAAAATAATTATAATAAGTAAATTTATGTAGTGCAAGGTTTATGCAAACAACAAATAAAGGCCTACATAAACTTTTGACATCCTCTTATAGCAGGAAATCGTATTTTTATTTATTTATTTATTTTTTTTTTTACTGTACGGAGCAACAGAGGATATAGATTCTAAAATTATGGGCTATGAAAAACATTTCTTAATATGTCATACATCATTTGAAAGATATTTCTAATCTATAAATTGCAACAAACTTGTAATTAACACTTACATTTTAGTTATTATTATATATTTTTTAAATAGTAGTTTTAGCAATTGATTCTCTGGAATATGTTGTATTTCACATTGTTGTGAAAGTCTATAGAGGTATGGAGGTTTAACTGAAATTATATACTTCAAAATGTTGTCCTCCTGGCCAGCAGGCAATATCTGTTGACAGTCCCTAGTAGTCAGTCAAGTGAGGATCTGCAAGAGGGCAGCCACAGTAAAAATATGCTGTTGTTATTTTAGTTTATTTTATTATTATTTTTATTTTTGCACATAGGTTCTTTGCTTTTTTGTTCATAATGATAGAAATTGCTAGATAAGCAAATGTTTAAATAATAAATACTTTGCTGAAGACATGGGTCATGGGTGATTGGAATACTAGTCAAATAACAGTCTGATCATGCATATCTAGTGGTGATCAGTAAGGCCCTTTTTTATTTATTTTTTTATTTTTATTTATACCTTTGTTTATTGTTGTAACCCATGATTTAAGAATCCCCCATTGGCTTTTTAGTCCAAATCATTTGCCCAAATAACGCAAAGTAACTACTTGAGCACTAGTTAAAGCCCAAATTATGTAAAATCAAGAATTGAGTTTAAATCATTTGTTGACAGCCTGGTCCCCCCCAGTTAAAAAATCCTATCTGCGCCACTGGTTTCCCCCAGTGAGCCTTCTTGCACAGACCCTGTGCAAGATCAAGGAGGACGAGGAGCAGGTCATTTTGGTTGCGCCATACTGGCCCACCCGGTCCTGGTTCTCCGACAGCACCTCCTTGGCCAATTCCTCTGAGGAAGGAACAGATGCTTACATTTTCATTTAGCTGACGCTTTTATCCAAAGCGACTTACATTTGCTATATATGTCAAAGGTCGCACGCCTCTGGAGCAACTAGGGGTTAAGTGTCTTGCTTAGGGACACATTAGTGTCTTCCAGTGGATTCAAACCCAGGTTTCTCACACTAAAGGCATGTGTCTTATCCACTGTGCCACCACCACCCCAGATGCTTATGAGTTATCTGTCCCCTGACATTCCCTCAAGACCCCGACTTTATGCACCAGCCCAAAATCTTTGGCCTTGGTGGGTAAGGCTTATATAGCAGGAGATCAGGATTCAATGTAAAGGAGGTAGGTCTCGATAAGGAGTCCCCAAGGAGACGTCCACAACCATTGGTCATTCTATGTTCAGCCCTTGTGGCTACGGAGTGGCATCTCTGGCTGAATTTGTCCGACCTGAAAGGAGAGGGAAAAAAATTCTGAATGCTTAGCTGTCTTCTTCTGGCCTCTTTGGCGACCGTTCCAAGAGGGTGAAAAGCAAGCGGCAGTCTTCCAGCACTACCTCCCCCGACAGGCTCAGGTCCTCCTGCGGGCCGCTCTGTCACCCGCACTTTCACAAATGCAACTCTGCTGCGACTCCAGGACATTTGCGTATTAAATTATATTGATGTTTGGCTGATATTAGCGCAACCGAGACAATTCCGTAGATCACTGCACATTGAAGTGGGACAGGACAAAGTATTTAAACATTGAAAAAACAGGCACTTCATATTTAAAGAAATTGAAAGTCGAATTAGCGTGATGGCTTTAATAAGACCACAAAAATAGGATACAGGCTCATAGGTGCACCCACTGTGAGCGGACAAGGTGTCAGTATACTCATCAGGAGATGTTTGAGTCATAAATGGTAAAATAAAATGGCTATTGTTATGTTTATTTTGGGGAAAAAGCTGCATATAGCCTCTTTAACTTAAACACTGCTTCAGTGTTCATTTATAGGGAACCCCGATTAGTGATGCATGTTGGCCTTCCAACTCCAAATGTTTTTGATTTTATTAAAAAAAGTCGAAAATCTGTTCACTTGTAGGTCGCCATAGTTATTTACGCCTCAATTCTTCATGTGCTTTTGTCATTTTATTAGATTTTTTTAAAATATTGCTTTTTAGGTTTTATAGCGTCAATGTCAATTCATATATTTAATTTTTAGTGCTTCAACTTATTTTAGTTTATTGCTAAGAAAACATTTCTAATTCCTGCGTCTTTTATTTGAGTATTACCTGAGTTAACACAATTATCTTTAACTTATATATATATATATATATATATATATATATATTAGTTAAAGATAATAATCCTGTGATCATAACCCATTATTGGAAAATGTTTTGCTTTGAATTTGATTTCTGAATTGGATTTGTGTGCATGCAGTGGTGTATGATTATATTAAAATGTTTGGTAACACTTTAGTGTTCCATCATTAATGAATAACTACAACTATGTTTTTCATACTTCCCAGAGTACTACTAAGAGCTATACGGAATGTTTAATTAATCATGATAACCCATTAGTAATGAGTACCAAAAATCCACCAGAAGCAATTACTATCCAAAACCTTACAAAAACCTCAAAAGCTTACAATGACTTCAGTAATTTTTAAAGAGTTGTCATGATCTTCACTTTAGAATACTTTTCCAAATAATAGTTCATTAAGAAGGATTTGGTAACACTTCTGTCATTACCATTGGGTTAACATGATCTTCACTTTAGAATTAATTATACGTTATTATTCACATTAATTATGAACCTGTAATATAGTTCATAGTGTTTCTCTTGATTAGCTAATAGTGAACTATCACATTTGACTGAGCGTGATATTACTCAGAGTTGAGTTATTGCTCAGTGTTTTAAAGTGTTATTGCATTTAATATTAAAGATGTAGGCTAATTATATCAAATAAATCCACAGAACAAATGCATGAACTGGAACTAATATTTTTCTCTCTCTCAAATTTAAACAAGGTCATCATAACTATATGCTTAAGTCTTACTAAAGCTGCCAAAGCCAATTTATGCAAGTAACTAAAAGAACAATTTTTATGGATGGTAAACATATTATATTTTATTTATACCAATGTTATTTATGTGTAATGATACCATTAGTGTTTCTTGGCCTATGAGCCACTAGATGGGAGCAAACATTAACATTTATACATCACATACCTCAGACTCGGGACAGTGCAAGTCCCCTACTAACAGCCAATTATTACTCGCCTTACATAAGTGAATTTAATGTTTATTTAAATTTGTATTATTTATAATTCAAATATGCAAATAATAATTAAAAAAAACATTTTCCAAAAATGTTGTATTTTTGATACCGATTTACATTAAGACTATATTGTTTAGTCAGTGGTTAGTTAATGGCATACTAGTGCAAAGAGTAGACTAAGATGAATGTAAAAATCATGCTAAATATGGTAACACTTTATTTTGATAGTCAACTTTAAAAATTCTACTAACTATAAGAAACTATATATCAATGAACTGCCATTAGAGTTTTAGTAGACTTTCTGCTTAATTTGATACTTACTTTATACATTATAAAGTAGCGAGAAATGTTTCTCGCTACTTTATAAAGCGCGAGTCATCTTTACTGTGGCGAGCGGGACGAGTGAGGGCCGCGGGAGAACGACGCGAGTCATGTTTACTGTGGCGAGCGGGACGAGTGAGGGCCGCGGGAGAACGACGCGAGTCATGTTTACTGTGGCGAGCGGGACGAGTGAGGGCCGCGGGAGAACGACGCGAGTCATGTTTACTGTGGCGAGCGGGACGAGTGAGGGCCGCGGGAGAACGACGCGAGTCATGTTTACTGTGGCGAGCGGGACGAGTGAGGGCTGCAGGAGAACGGCGCGAGTCATGTTTACTGTGGCGAGCGGGACGAGTGAGGGCCGCGGGAGAACGACGCGAGTCATGTTTACTGTGGCGAGCGGGACGAGTGAGGGCCGCGGGAGAACGACGCGAGTCATGTTTACTGTGGCGAGCGGGACGAGTGAGGGCCGCGGGAGAACAGCACGAGTCATGTTTACTGTGGCGAGCGGGACGAGTGAGGGCTGCAGGAGAACGGCGCGAGTCATGTTTACTGTGGCGAGCGGGACGAGTGAGGGCTGCAGGAGAACGGCGCGAGTCATGTTTACTGTGGCGAGCGGGACGAGTGAGGGCCGCGGGAGAACAGCACGAGTCATGTTTACTGTGGCGAGCGGGACGAGTGAGGGCCGCGGGAGAACAGCACGAGTCATGTTTACTGTGGCGAGCGGGACGAGTGAGGGCCGCGGGAGAACGACGCGAGTCATGTTTACTGTGGCGAGCGGGACGAGTGAGGGCCGCGGGAGAACGGCTCGAGTCATGTTTACTGTGGCGAGCGGGACGAGTGAGGGCCGCGGGAGAACGACGCGAGTCATGTTTACTGTGGCGAGCGGGACGAGTGAGGGCCGCGGGAGAACGACGCGAGTCATGTTTACTGTGGCGAGCGGGACGAGTGAGGGCCGCGGGAGAACGTCACGAGTCATGTTTACTGTGGCGAGCGGGACGAGTGAGGGCCGCGGGAGAACGGCGCGAGTCATGTTTACTGTGGCGAGCGGGACGAGTGAGGGCCGCGGGAGAACGACGCGAGTCATGTTTACTGTGGCGAGCGGGACGAGTGAGGGCCGCGGGAGAACGTCACGAGTCATGTTGACTGTGGCGAGCGGGACGAGTGAGGGCCGCGGGAGAACGTCACGAGTCATGTTTACTGTGGCGAGCGGGACGAGTGAGGGCCGCGGGAGAACGACGCGAGTCATGTTTACTGTGGCGAGCGGGACGAGTGATGGCCGCGGGAGAACGGCTCGAGTCATGTTTACTGTGGCGAGCGGGACGAGTGATGGCCGCGGGAGAACGACGCGAGTCATGTTTACTGTGGCGAGCGGGACGAGTGAGGGCCGCGGGAGAACGTCACGAGTCATGTTGACTGTGGCGAGCGGGACGAGTGAGGGCCGCGGGAGAACGACGCGAGTCATGTTTACTGTGGCGAGCGGGACGAGTGAGGGCCGCGGGAGAACGACGCGAGTCATGTTTACTGTGGCGAGCGGGACGAGTGATGGCCGCGGGAGAACGTCACGAGTCATGTTTACTGTGGCGAGCGGGACGAGTGAGGGCCGCGGGAGAACGACGCGAGTCATGTTTACTGTGGCGAGCGGGACGAGTGAGGGCCGCGGGAGAACGACGCGAGTTGAATCACCCCTACAACTCAGCTTTCTCCACAGAACAAGAGCCTGCTAGCTTAGCTTCCAAAGAAATGATGGTTGACACTGTGTGTTCATCCTGTGAGTGAGATCGCCCTCTATGGGTGGGTTGAGGACATGCGGGACAGACCTGACTACTGACTGTAGTCTTTAGCCTCTGGACAAAAATCCTCAGATGAAGCAAAATGGCGATTTTCGTGTCATCTGAAAATTTTTTCCAGACAAAAAATACATAAATCTCTCGTCTCAGGGGGATATGAGGGTGGAAAGCATGGTAATTCGAAAATACTACAGGTTTTCTACTAATACAAAGCTTAATGCTAAAGCCTGAAGCATCCCTTTAAGTTTGCTTATGAGCGGCGATTTCTTTCTCGAGATTTCTTTCTTTTTTTTTTTCTCTGATTCGATCATAAAAAACTAGCACATTACGCACCGTTTCAAGCTGGTGAACGATCCTGGCTTCAGCCAGCGTCATCATTACGACACGCCATTGATTACAGGACTGAACACAGCAATGTTAAGGTCATCAATCCCGGGTCGTGTTTGTGTTCACACAGGCGTTCTGCCAATTGCCCGGGATCAACGTGCTGTGTGAAAGGCGCTTAATCAACATGAAAAACTACAAAGAACTACAAAACATGGCACAAGACAGGAAACAACACAAAAGTCCTCACATAAGACAGGGGGAACAGAGGCTGAGATCGTGACACTCATTTTAATTAATTAAGTGTGATTAATTGTGATTGTCACTTTGATACTATAATGTGTTTAGTAACCTCAAATCACAAATAAATGTGCTTAACCTATATCAGAACCGACTCATTTGCTCATAAAAAAAAAAATTGAAATAAGCCATGAAATATTATTAGTTAGACACAAAATTTGGAATTTGTCCATTAGAAATGTCTGTCGTTTTAATGTTAATTTAACACTGGAAATTTTGCTGTGTATCTAGTTTCAGCCTAACCCCCCCCCCCCCCTCTCTCTCTCTCTCTCTCTCTCTCACACACACACACACACCCTGCAGAGATCAGACTCTGCCCCTTAAAGGCTGAGTGTGTAGTCCTTAATGGATGACAGATGTCTGTGAAATGAAGCTGTTGCGTGAGTGTTTCATGTTATCTCGCAGCATGATGAGCAAGGAAACAGCTGGGGATGAACGAAAATGTTTAGGCCCTCACAATGTTGCCATTTATTATTCCTAAGGTACATGTTCTGGCTTTAATGCACCCTTGCTTCTTTGAGTAATATATTGGTATTAATAAAGCCAAACAAAGGAAAGCTTTCTGTAATGGGAAGAGTGCCGTTGTTCTTCTCACAATAAATCTTTGCTCCTGAATGTTTGCCCAAGTGAAAAATATATATACCAAAATAAGTTTGTTTTATGGTAAGTATTTAACAAATGCGTTTACATATTGTGCTCAATATAAATACCCTGCAAGTGTATTTGATAGTGCTAAAGTGAAACTATTGCTAGTACACTTTAGGTACACTTTACATATCTTACTTTTAAAGGCTGATATCAAACTATCCTTACTAATGGTGATATTAAACACATGTAAAGCTAAATATTAAGAAATGGTGCATTGTACAATAATGAAGAGGACAAAGTTTATTTATATTTCTCAAGTGATATAGTACATATGTTAATGGTTTGTAGAATACTTTGTATGAAATAAACTTACTTTGCATACATTTTACAGTACATAAATTAGTAATCGATCACTTTTCAATTTTTATTCTGTCATTGTATTATATTTGATATATATGCATCACTTGGTTTACAACAAACATAAGGGGTGTCTTTTGGAAAGCATATTTTAAAACATTTGAGTTTTCCTTTTTTTCTTTTTGACGAACACTGTGTGTTTGAACCGCGAGGGGCGTCAAAGCATACGCTACTCCTACATCTACGCCATACATCGTCAAGTGTTGCTCTTTTGGCCGTCTGGGTGCGCTTAAGACCATGCGCTTAGATCCTTATAGGGCCTCGAGGGCCAGATGGAATGGCACATTTATGCCCACCATTGAAACATGGGCATAAATGTGCCATTCAGTCTCTCCATTCATGTTTGGCCAAAGTTAAGTGTTGGCTTGCGAATAACTTTCTCCAATTAAATGAGGATAAGACCGAGATGATTTTATTTGGAAATAAGGGGTGTGAGGATGATGACTGCCTGGGGTTGTTTCCTGGGAAAAAGCTGTCTAGTGTGAGGAACCTTGGTGTCATTTTTGACTATGAGCTTAAATTTGACTGGCAAGTCAATGCCGTCGTTAAGAATAGGCCTAGTTTTTTCCATCTTAGATGATTTTCTAAATTGATATCTATCCTTTCTTTTGATGATTGCCCATTGATGATTGCCCCTGGTTACCCATAAGATACAGAATTCAATACAAAGCATTGTTGTATGTTTTTTAGGCTCTGAATGGCCTAGCACCTGAGTATGTTACTGATTTAATCAGCCGCTGTCAATCCAGTAGATCTCTGTGCTCAAATGATCAATTGCTTCCGCGATCCCGTTTGAAAGGTAAAGGTGATCGAGCTTTCTCTGTTGCGGCTCCTAGGCTCTGGAATGACCTTCCCCTGTCCAAATCTTGTCCTTCATTGGGTGTTTTTCAGAGTGCGCTTAAAACTTACTTGTTCTCTTTATTATTTGATAATGCTTTGTAACTTTTTACGTCATGTGTCATGTGCTTGCATTGTTTTTTATGTCTTTATTTTACTTTCTATTCAACATGACATCATGACTATTACGTAAACATACACGCCACTTTCGAGTCAGGTGGTGTGTTACCTCTACACATTTTGAGCTATCCATGTGTATGCGTGTATGTCTACGCCATTAATGTCCGAGTGATTGCATGTGTCCGTACACCCCGTCAAATGTCCAGTCATAAATGCCATTAACCCCAGTGACGGTTAATTTTAGGGATGGGGTTAAGGTAAGTCATATCTTTTTGTTCCCTAGGATGGTAAGGGAACAGTCATAAATGCCATTAACCCCAATGACGGTTAAGTTTCGGGACGGGGTTGAGGTAAGTCATATCTTTTTGTTCCCTGGGATGGTAAGGGAACAGTCATAAATGCCATTAACCCCAGTGACTGGTAGGTTTAGGGATGGGGTTGAGGTAAGTCATATATTTATATAACCTTAAGTCAACGGCGTTCATAAACACGCTGAAAAGTGATTATGCGTCTTAATGGCACGCCAAAAATGGAAATACGAATTGGCGTGTCATACACACGCTACTTCATGAGATCAGTCTGTTCTATTTTATTCCTTCTGTACAGCACTGTGGTTCCACTTGTGGTCTTGAAAGTGCTCTATAAATAAAGTTGAGTTGAGTAAGAGGCGGAGAATTTTCAGCGCAAAATAGAGCTGTTTTCTGTGCATAAAGCGAAATACATAATCAGGTGCAGTTTACGCTGCCCCTCCCATATCTTTATGTGACACTACCACTTTTCCTGTGACCATCCCATCAATGCATTTGCATGACACGAAAAGTGCATTTTGCCATTGTCAAATCCCGCGACAGGCCGTCTCGGGGCGTCCCGTCCGTACATACCTCGCCGTGGTTTTATGCGCACTTTGCGAAACTAATGTGGGCGTGGAAGCATTAGTACATCTGGCCCTGAGTGTCCACAAACCGAACACAACTGCTACTCATGACTACTCAGCATCGTCAGCCTATAGATCACAGAGCCTTCGCCACCAATAGTCTCTACAATTCGAAGCTCATGGTCTGTAGTTCCCAGCATGCTTTGCTGAGGTGTTAGTGTTATTTTACAGCCCATTCTCATCCCAAGACATCATCTAACTGACGCTTTTGACCATACTTCAACATCCGACATTTTAGGGTACCCTTTAACATCAGTTAGATGCCGCTATCTAATCTTAATCCTAACCCTACCCCAGACCTAAACCGACCCGCGTCATCTAACTGACGCTAAAGGTAAAGTGTCAGTTGGATGACGCCCTAGGATCGTCATCTAACTGACGTTAAAGGGTACCCTAAAACGTTGGATGTTGACGTATGGTCAAAAGCGTCAGTTAGATGACGTCTTGGGATGAGAATGTGTTGCAGTTTCCGGGAAAAGAAAAGTTAACGAAGAAAATAAGAGTTTTCAAAGATGATTGGACAGAGACGTATGCAACCATATCTCTTTAGATTTGTCTCTATAGCACATATTGTGTTTAACATGCAATTTATACGTGAAAATGAGTTTTTGTAAGATACGCACATCATGATACGCATGTAAAACCATAGATTAGTGGTGTGTGGGGTACGTGGGTATTACACGCAATAAATTGCACGATAAGCACAATGTGTGCTATAGAGGCGCATTTCATGAGATCAGGTTGGGTCATTTTGCACCAATCCAGCACAAGCCGTTCTGTTCGATCCGTAACGAGACAGTTGGAGTTGTGAAGGGTGGAAATGTCAGATGCCCCCATGAAACGAAACACGGACATTTTGAATAGCAATTTCCACAAAACACAGAGGTATTTTGCACCATGTTATTATTTTGGCCTGCCTACCTCTTGTTGTGTTTTGTTCCCAAAAAATGCTGACACTTAAACTAATTGTTTTGTCAATTTTCAATTGTTATTAATGTATTTTTAAATGCAAAAGGCACTTTATTAAAAAAAAAAAGTTTTGATTTGTTATGCATGTTTATTAAAAACAAGTTTTGTTTTTGTCCGAAACCAATTGTTTCGGACTTTTGACATTGATGACAATTCAGATTTGGACCTTTGAATGACTTTGAGAACCGCTGGTCTACATGGTTAAACTTGCCTTAGAAATTATAGTTAATAGACATTTGGAGGGCATTCAAAAGACATATACAAAGGTTTATCTAGACACAGGTCCCTTATTCTGGAAAACAAACAAACAAATCAATAAATTGGAGCATCTCTGGTTTGACAGGTGGAAGGTAAATCTTGAGGTCAATACATTAATTATAAAGAATTCCAGATGTTGCAAGAGCCTAATAAATTAGTAACGCTCATAAAAAAGTTTATTTTTTATTTTTTTCTATTCAGTAATAGGTCCAATATGGTCCGCATCTGCTTTTGATTTTAGCGAATGTTATTAAGGGCAAAGAATAAAAATACCTCGAGCAAAAAAGACTCCCAATAACACCTTTAACTCTGCCTAAACATAAATGTAGCATTTAGAACAAGTGTCACTGATACAAATGAGACATTTATTCCACTCCTTCAAAAGGCAACCGAGGGGGAAAAAGTACAAGTGAAGGGCAGAAAGAGGCCATACGACCTCATTGGCTTGTTGTGTTTAAAGGAGTAGTTCAGTTTTAAAGAAAACTTTTGCTGATCATTTACTCACCCCCATGTCATCCAAGATGTCCATGTCTTTCTTTCTTCAGTCGAAAAGAAATTAAGGTTTTTGATGAAAACATTCCAGGATTTTTCTCCATATAATGGACTTCAATGGGAACCAAACGGTTCAAGGTCCAAAAGACAGTTTCAGTGCAAACTGTTCAAAGGGCTTTAAATAATTTTGTGACTCTCCTATTCGAACTGGTTCATCAAATTGAACAAATCTTTTTCCGTGTCATTTGGTTCATTCAACGAACAAAATGAACGAGTTGACTTGAAAAAAAAAGATTTGTGCCCTTTGAACAGTTTGCACTGAAACTGTCTTTTGGACCTTGAACCGTTTGGTTCCCATTGAAGTCCATTATATGGAGAAAAATCCTGGAGTGTTTTCATCAAAAACCTTCATTTCTTTTCGACTGAAGAAAGAAAGATGTGGACATCTTGGATGACATAGGGGTGAGTAAATCATCAGCAAAAGTTTTTTGAAAAGTGAGCTACTCCTTTAACGTCACTGAGTGTTCTGGGTTGTTGGGGAGTGAAGGCGTTCAAGGGTCGTTCAATGTCTTAACTAGGATTGGGAAGAGAGGCTGAAAACGCAACCAGACTGGCAGAGGTGAAGTGGGACAGGAATCCTCTGGGGTGTGATTGAAAGGGTGAGAAGTTAATTTGGCAGCTTTTCCTCCACGCTTTGCTAATGTTTCCTCCAAGGATCCGACGGCACTATCGCCCACCCCCACCTTCAAGATCCAAATGGCCCACCGGCTTTTCCTTTTCCGACCAGCTGCCCTGCACTCCCCCTGTGCGCCTCCTCTCCGACTAAAGCACACTGACCTGAAACCAAACTTTCTCCCCGCAGGAAACTTCCTGCTCTGTGTTTTTCTCTATGATGTTGTGAATGGAGGGTAACACGGTACTTGAATGAAACGAGAAACTTCACGGCCCGTCGGTCAGAGGCCTTGCGAGATGCGGGGAGTCGTCTGGAATGGGACGGAGGGTTGAAGTAGCCTTGCTCTTGTCTGTCATCAAACAGAATGATTCAGAATGCAGACGCAACATTTTCCAGAGCCGTAATGTGGGCAGTGCATGCTAATGTTGACAGCCAAGGCTGCTATTTTTTTTGTTTTTTTTTTGTTGGGAAGACCTTTGACCCATTGCATTATGACTCTGAGAAGGTGCACTCTTAAAAATAAAGATTCCCAAAGGGGGATTTCGCAGTTATGCCTTAAAGAAAACATTTTAGGTTGCCCTTTAGGTAAACAGTTCTTCAAAGAGACGTTTTTCTTAGTGTGAACATTTTTTTTCCACTGTTAAGAAGCTTTTGTGCAATGAAGAGTTTCCATGTATGTTAAATCATTCACAAACCTGTAGATGCAAATTAAAGGAGTATTCTGTGTTCTGTGATGCGTGTTCGTGACTCATCAAAATGAACAAACCTTTTTCCGAGTCAATTCGTTCGTTTCGTTCATTGAATGAAACAAATGACTTGAAAAAAGATTCCTTCATTTTGATGAACAAGTTCGAACAGGAGAGTCACGAATGTGCATCACAGAACAGAGCAAGGCGAGCATTTGAGCTTATAAAACTTAAACTTTGTTATTTATTTTTTAAATGAGCGATCGTTTCTCTTGATAATACGCTTATTCATCGTCTTGTGTCATTTAAAGCCCTTTGAACAGTTTGCACTGAAACTGTCTTTTGGTCGTTTGGTTCCCATTGAAGTCCATTATATGGAGAAAAATGCTGGAATGTTTTCATCAAAAATCTTAATTTCTTTTCGACTGAACAAAGAAAGACATGGACATCTTGGATGACATGGGGGAGAGTAAATTATCATCAAAAGTTTTTTTTTAAAAGTGAACTACTCCTTTAACGTCCAACAATATCTGTATTAATAGCAACGGCCATTTTCAAGATAAGTTGAAGCTTTAAAAAATCTCAACGGGGCTGATGTATTTCATTTTTAAAGGGGGGTAACAGTCGTGGTGCACAGTTGACAGCCTTTCAATGTATTCCCAGTGAAAAATATTATTCTGATAAAACAATCAATGCAACAATTTGCTTACAATTGTTATTGAGTGTTATTTAATAGATTGGGAAATGCATGCAATGTGTTTGCTCGTTACCTGGCCAGCAGCAGATAAAGCCACACGCAGTTACGCGACGCAGGCCGCGTTACACTGGACTGGCTGGTGACAGTGTGCAGCCCACTTCTTGGATCATTTATCTGCTGTGGAAACAGACAGAATGCAATTTCCTGAGAGAGGGAAGCCAGGGGTGGGAGCAATGCACATCAAAGCCTCCCAAAAGATACCAGAAACTTGAGTACTGCCAGTGTTGTATACCCGCCATCATCTCTGCTTCTCATCACACGTTGGCCAGATGGTTGGGCACAGAAATATGAACACTTTCACTTCATACGCTAAAAACAGAAGAGTATCGATCTGAGATCGGACGCCGTAAGAGAAAGTTTGTGTAGACTAACTGGTTGATAACACCGTAAAGAAATGCCAGTCGTTGGTGGCTGAAGGAACTATTAAAGGAGTAGTTCACTTTTGAAAAAACTTTTGCTGATAATTTACTCACCCCCATGTCATCCAAGATGTCCATGTCTTTCTTTCTTCAGTCGAAAAGAAATTAAGGTTTTTGATGAAAACATTCCAGGATTTTTCTCCATACAATGGACTTCAATGGGAACCAAACGGTTCAAGGTCCAAAAGACAGTTTCAGTGCAAACTGTTCAAAGGGCTTTAAACGATTCCAGACGATGAATAAGGGTCTTATCAAGCGACACGATCGCTTATTTAATCTATAGTATCCAGCTGCAGACCTGCAGCACACCAGTTTCAGAATCCCAACGCCAGAACTCCAGCGCCAGAACCGGAATTAAGGGGCGGAGTTACGTTCTAACCAACCAAGGGGGTAATCCATCAACCGGAAGCTGAAGCTGCCTCCGGGGGCCGCCATTGTAGCGTACTATCACCTGCTGTTAGCATCCCATTGACTCCCATTCATTTTGGCGTCACTTTTACACCGAATAACTTTACATCTGAGGCGTCCAAAGTAGGGATGCACCGAATATTCGGCCGCCGAAAAATTTCGGCCGAAAATGGCCCAAAAGAGCATTTTCGGTTTTCGGCCAAAAGACTTTTATCACCGAAACAATACGGCCGAAATATTGTGATGACTCAAACAGAAACCGCGGGCCGCACGTGCTTGTCTGAAGCAACATGTCTGAGGTGTGGACGCATTTCAGTGTATCTGAAGCCGCGAGGAGACGGAAGCCTTGTTTATCCACCTATATCTGCTCTAAACAATGCGCGCCGCCATGACGACCACTCCGGTTGCGTGCGGGTCTTGAACGGTGCACGCGCTGTCTGTGGAGTCTCGCGCTACGGAGGCAGGCGAAAGTATAAACAAGGCAGCGCGAGTCTCCACAGACAGCGCGCGCACCGCTCCAAACGGTCGAGGCGTTTATACTTGACGCGCTCTCCGTTGTACTATTCCTTGAAACGACAGTGAACGACTCGAAACTGTCCTCTAACCATTAGGAATCGGTGAGAAGAAGAAAGATAAACACATGACAATGTTTATTTCTTTTAGTATTCCGCCACCAATACAAAAATAATCATGTAAAAGCCAGTAAACACTGAGATTATTACTTGTGACATTACAAAAAAATATGTATGGGAATTGGGAACATGTAGCCTATGTATATAACTAAATTAATGCTCTCTTAAATATTTTCTACATTCACTAAACATGTACATTTGTATTAAACATGGACCATTGTTCATTTAAAAAGGCTTTTATGCTGTTGTATGCTAAATTTTTAAAATGTAACTAATTTAGACATGCAAACTGGGTGCTGGTGTGATGAGAAGTTTGCACTCGGCTTTGTTTTTGAGAGAACATTTCATTTTAAAACCTTTCTGCAGGCCAGTAGATTATTATTTAGTGTACACATGAGTGGGGTCAAGTTAAACATTTTAGTTTGAATTTTATTTTATACTGTGCATTGTGCAAAATAAATATTTGCAAAGTTTGTAATTGATTTATTCTTTGAAAATGTTATATTAATTTATGCAATTGCAATGCCTTGATTTTAGTAAAGTTTGTACACAGTCATAGCCATAAATGCAATGATACTAATAATTGGCATTATTTCGGTGTTTCGGTTTTCGGCCTTGGTTTCCTCTTTTTCGGTTTTCGGTTTCGGCCAAGAATTTTCATTTCGGTGCATCCCTAGTCCAAAGACTCCATTTATGAACTCGTTCATCAAAATGATCAAATCTTATCCTGAGTCAACTCGTTCATTTAGTTTTTTTTGAATTTTTGAATGATCCAAATGACACGGAAAAAAGATTCATTCATTTTGATGAACGAGTTCGAACAGGAGAGTCACGAACGCGCATCACAGAACAGAGCAAGGCGAGCACATGACCTGTAAAGATATATTTCCGACAACTCAAAAATTGTGACGGGTCAAGCTGACTTGCAACATGATATAAGGGGTAACAAACATACCTGGTTATTTTCAAGTTTTTTTCAACTTAATTTATGCATGCCCACCTACAAGACTTGGATTAATGAAATCATGTGCTGAATTCTTTTGAATATCTTATAATTAAATTCCTCTTCAAAAGAGCAAATAATCATTGTGTCGAGTTCGACTCAAATTCCCAGTTCTTAAATTCTGAATTTGACCCAACCATACAAGTCAGTGCTCTCGCGGTCAACATGCTAAAGCTAAAGATGATTGACCTTCTAGTTGAAACAAATGTGTCAGTCCTGCGTATTCCTGAAATTCCACTCTGGACTTTTTCATTTTCCTGTTTGCTTTTGGAGATGTCTAGAATAACTTGTGTGCAGATTAATGCTTCACTGAAGACCTCCACGTTCCCCCTCAGCTTTATGTCTGTCACTAATGGCTTTTAGAGGTGAGGTTAACTTTAAGCTAAGAGGGCATGTTTAAAGGATGGAAGCCCTTATCACATCTATCAGAAATATCTTGTCGGCAGCCATTCATTGCTCTTGGGATAAATAAACCAAAATAACTCTACACTGACTGAATGTCAGGCAGATAACAGTTGGCCGCTGGAATCACTCTCCCGGTTTCCCCCCCCCTCTGTGGTAACTCACTCTCCATCTCGCTCCTTTTTTCTCTATTTGGTTTTATTTGGAGGAAACAGAAAGCCCCAGTGTGAGAAGCCACTTGTTATCTGAGAGTCTTGGGAATCAAGCCCTCTGCGGAGTCTTCACTCACCACACTAATGAAAGCTGGACAATTTGTGTGCGTTCGTTCCCAACATACTTAAACCCCCATCTCTAGTTCTCTTCCCTAACCGCCACCCAACCCTCAAACACTTAAAGTTTCCCAACTTTTCTCAACTAATCCCAACAATACTTTAATAACGTGTGATTCCTTGTAGTCTTTATGATGCTAATCATCTTCTCATATACATCAGCTGTTGGTAGTGCTGGCATTGTTTGATTTGACAAAAACTGAGGCAGTGTTTACACGAGAACGCTCGCGGGTGAAAACATAAAAAGATTTTATTGGATGTGCCTTTCGTTTACACGGCAATGGCGTTTTTGAGGCTTAAAAACGCAACAAAGTGAAACCATCCTCCAGAGTGGAAATTTTAAAAACGCTCCACCGCCGTGTTCCCTGTAAACGGTAAAAACGCAAAAGTCTGCTTGACGGTGAAGTTTGTACGCAGGCGCGTGGACTTGATGTTGTTGTAGTATGCACTCCTAGCCGCCTGAAGTGCACACTACATTGAATTTCACACACGTTTTGCCTCACCATTTGCACGTGGATTTCCCACACAAAACGCTCGTCTAAATGCAGAATAAAAAGTGATGACGCAACGCCACTTTTGCGTTTTCTCTTCAGAATCGTTTCCGTGTAAACATAGCCTGAAGCAATTGTTGATGACCAATTAAATCTTATTGTCAAAAATATACATTTTCAAGCAAAACAGTTTTCTCAGTTAATGCGGTCACATTAGTGATATTCCAGTGAAATCAGAAAGGTAAATAGTGTGTAAGACAGAAGTCACTTTAAAACCATTTTTTGACCAACTTAATCATGAGCAAAATCTTTGTGGGAATCGCTGTCACCATCATGGAAAACTCACAAACGCACAGATTCATATTGAAATGACTGGATTCAACCCATGAAATTTCACGAGCAACTGTAACGCAACCTGAGGTAAAAAAAGACAATCTGTGCCCATCATTCATTACACAGTTTTATGTGAATTTGGTCAACTCTGGCTTCACAAAATCTGTAAATTGGCTCTGGTTTTGGCAACTAGCCTTGACTGGACTGCAAATCTTGGGGATAAATTTGTACCAAATTCATTTACTGCATTCCAGCCTTTACTGTTAGTACTGTCCTTATAACCAGACTGATCTCATGAAATGCCGTATGTATGACACGCCAATTCAAATTTCCATTTTTGGCGTGCTATCAACACGCATAATCGCTTTTCAGCGTGTTTATGAACGCCGTTGACTGAAAGGGATACTCCACTTTTTTTGGAAATAGGCTCATTTTACCACTCCCCCAGAGTTAAACATTTGGGTTTTACCGTTTTTGAATGTATTCAGCCGATTTTCAGATATTTAGAAGAATATCAGTAACCAGACAGTTTCTGATCTCATTGACTTCCATAGTAGGAAAAAAAATATACTATGGAAGTCAATGAGACCCGAAACTGTCTGGTTACTGATATTCTTCTAAATATAAAAAAAAAATGGCTGAATACATTCGAAAATGGTAAAACCCAACTGTTTAACTCTGGGGGAGTGGTAAAATGAGCCTATTTCCAAAAAAGGTGGAGTATTACTTTAATGTTATTACTGTATACCCCAGGGGTCACCAAACTTTTTTCTCTGGGGGTCACATTATCATTCCTGACTGTGATGGGGGGGCTGGGGCTATATAAAATAGAATTGTGTGACCAAGACCAAACTGACCCCCAGCAGGCCTCAATGTGTAGTACAGATTACTAGCCTGGCACAGCCATATTTGTTTATCATTAATAGTTGTTTGCAAAAGTAGTAATCGAGTCTTCACACTTTGTTTTGATTTGAAATACCACCGATTTTCCATTTATTTATTTTCGAATACAAATAACATCAAAGCATGACGACTTTTGGGGATTGCCGGTTCAAATAGTGGGGGGCAGAGGGGTTGGGTGGCCAGTCAAAGGGGTGTGGCGGGCCTTAGTTTGGTGACTCATGGTATACCCCGTCCATAACCTACCCGTCACTGGGGTTAATACCATTTATGAGTCTTCCCCTAGCATCCTAGGAAAAAAATATCGCTCCCAGATGTAGATCTACATTTTGCTTCGTTTCGCTCGGACATTTAACGGTGTGTACATACACGTGGATAGCTCAAAATGCGTATAGATATCACACGCCACTTGACTTGAAAGTGGCGTGTATGTTTACGCAAAAGTCATGATGTCATGTTGTTATAACGGTCAGTTTCTCTAAAGGAGGATCAACACTGGGCAAATCTTCAACTCTCTTGCTTTCTTAGATGTGATTTAGATGTCACTCCACTTGAGACCCTGGAACCATGCGGGAGAGGAAGGCCTTTGACAGTAGCTATTTTTTTAGAGGAATTGGTGGCAATCTAGCGTCCCACAGAGGGAACGAGCTTCCCTGTTCTGAATACGGTAGTGGTGTCCAGACATGAGCTCAGTGAAGTGTCTAAAAGACAAAAGCGCTGGTCAACGTGAAGGTCTTTGATCCCCCTGTGCGCCCCTCATGCATCAAAGACATTTTCTTGGGTCTTTTTTGTTTGTTTTACCATTTCTTCTCCTCGGTTAACTTTCTATTCTGTTCAGTCTGCCCCCACTGCTGGAGTCACTTACAAAGCATTGAGTGCTGTATAGTTAGGAAGCCACCAGGGGAAGCAGGTTCAAAGAGATAGCAGAGTGCTTCTGTATGGCTCGGTCCCCAGTGAACGGATAAATACATGCATTCAGCTCGCAGGTGCATGGGTCGTTGTTTGAACAGAACTTCAATAGACGCTACAGGAGATTCGAGGGACAGGAGAAGCCTATGTGAAGGTGGAGATGCTATATAATGCATGAAATCCACACTGTCTCCTGGCATCACGTGGAAAGCTTTCAATAGTAGACTGCATAAAGATGTGAACAGATTTTTAGGTGCTTAACCAATCTTGTTTGGTCACCCTGGAAGCTCAAACTTAATAATGATGTAATGGTCAGTCCATCTCAGGTGGTCCAAAAAGGGTAACGTTGGTTGCTTGGCCATTTTTAATTTTCCTATTTTGTCTCTTGCCAGACTGCAACATAGCGTCGGCCGAGATCCGGCTCACATCGGGTACGAGTATAGGACGTGGGCCGGATCTGGGCTGACGCTATGTTGCTGTCTGGGTTGGTTTTGCAAAATCACCAGTTTATTTTTGTTTGTTTGTTTTTATTTTACTTCAGCCATGGCAGATGTGTTGTGTCATGGTAAACAACCAAATTTTGGTTATAGACTTCAAAAAAATAAAGGTTGTTGGCATTAATGGTTTCATAGAGAACTTTTAACATCCATAGAAAAAGAACATCTCTGTTTGGACACCTAATGGTCTTAAGAATTCCACCATGAAATAATACATTTCTGAAATCTTCAATTACTTCTGTTTGCTCAGTGCAATGCATTTTGGGATTGCCTTCTCCACAAAGGATAAATGCAATGGTGCTTTTTTTCTGCGATAGCTGTTGCATTGGATGCACGCCTACACTCTTAATAATAAAAGTGAGCGATGCCATAAAATAACCTTTTTGGATTCCCCCAAAAACCTTTCTTAAAATAACCACTTTTTTCCACTTGTGTGATGAATATATTAATAATCTGACGAATCTATTTGTACAATGAAGAACATTTTGTGCAATGGATGGAACGTTCTTCATTTAACCAACTGATGCTAATAACAACCTTTATTTTTTAAATATATGATCCCTAGAAATGCCAACTAGATAGGTAGCTCGCTAGGTTTTGAAAAAGATCCATTGATTGTGGACACCCGGTATCCCTCCTTAAATCCCAACACAGTCTCAAGAAATTGCGTATCTACACCATGAATGTCATTTCTCGCGGCATTTATACGCCAAAAATGGTTTTTGCGTGTACGCACTAAAAAACCCTGGGGTAGGTTTAGGGGGGAGGGGGGTGGGGAGTTCGTACTTACTATACGGCAAAAAGTGCGTATCATGCACGCGAAAAACGCGTACCATATACACGCCAAAACTGTTTTTGGCGTATAAATGCCACGAGAAATGACATTCGTGCTACAGATACGAAGTTTCATGAGATCTGGCTCTTAAATCCACACAATGATTATCTGAGGACTGTCCGAGTCCAAAATCATCTTCTATTCGGATGCAGATAAAGTTAAGAGATTCTGTGTGCAAGCAAGTGTATGCTTTGGGAAAGAGGGGTCTTTTAAAATGCGAGGCTTGGACAGGCACAGGCAGCCTCTGCAACACTAATGGATTAACAGCTTGACCTGGCATGCTAATGGATATTGTCTGTGATGTAATGAGCTTTTAATTAGGTCACCTCTGAGCTTGACCCTCGTGTAATGAGGGGGGACGAGAAGCTGAGCGTAAGACAGATGACAGCCCCCTGACCTGCATGTGTGAAGCGTCCCGGGCTGTAAACAGCAATGGACATTCCTTGCATTCTCCTCCCAGCATCCCTGTGGCCTTCCACCCTCAACCCTTCTTTGGCCAACTGAGGTTCTGCAATAAAGCTTATCCTTGCAACAGTTTGAGTCACATTTCCTTGACTGCAAATCTAAGCAAGACGGACCTGCTTTTACAGCAGGTGTTCTATAAGCAGTTTCTATTAACTTAAAGGGATCTTAAGGGATTGCATTTTCAGATTTTTATACTACTGGATTTTTTTTTTTGCATCAAAAAAGTTCAAATATTCATAAGAAATAATAATTTTCCACCCTCATTTTCATTCTCTAGGGCTTATCACACTTAAAGTTGTTAACCCTGAATCATTCTAAACCCAGGTAAACGGAATCAAGCTTAATCTTGCTTCATGTTTCAAATTGCTCATACTTTACCCAGCGATAACATTTATTCCTGGGTAAAGTATTCACAAAGTACAATATTCTCATTCCCCGGGTTAACATTCTTGTTTGTATTATTTGTCATGCAAATCAGTAACAATGTCATTGATTGGATGGATGTAGCACACAGTCTGTTTACAAAGGTTGTTAGCGTTGCACATCCTTATATTGTATATGGTAGATTAACTAGTTCAAAACAGAAAAAATGGTAATGTGAAAGCTGTCGTGTGTACTGGGGAACACACAACGGGTCAGACTCCGAACCTAACACTACCTGTAGGAGGTGGTCTGACTGATTGCAATGAAATGCATGATTCGGGTGAATGTGAAACATATCAAACTCGGGTCCACACTTGTTCAGGAAGTAAAGGTACTTGTGCATGTTTTTTAACTGATTATGATATCATTAGGTGAACAAAACACATCAGTGGTGATGATTTATCTTGGATATGAGTGAGAGTGCGCTGAGGTAATAGTGCAGAATGGGTACAATCGGAGTGATAAATGAATGTCACACATTCATTTCAATGTCTGCTACTTGCAAACGGACTCATTTGAGGTCCTTTCTGCAAGTAGCAGAAAGCTGTCTCGTGCGATGCACATACAGTAGACGTCAAGGAAATTGGTTCATTTTAAATAGATTAAAATGAACCATTGCAACCAGAATGACTGCCTCAGAGGACACAATACTTGGCACTGCTGTAACTTTCAATGCATGATATTTAGAAAAACTGGCAACAGGTTAACAATAATATTTAAAAAAAAATTGTGCGTTGTGAAATAAGATGAACAAACGAAAACATTCTCATTTAATTGCTCAGGTACGTTGTCAAAGAGAAAAAACATCAGCCATGCATTTTTAATAGTTTGATCTTTCAGAAAGATAAACACAATTTTAGGAGGTACAGTTAGTCTACATGGATGTCAACAACAGTATCGCTCTTGTGATTGATGGACCAACATGATTTGTTATGAGCACACCTCCAGAAGTGCAAACGGAAAAAAAAAACTGTTCCAGAGTCTACTAGTGCGACTGCAAATACACCTGTAGCATTCACCAGATGGTAGTAGAGTGAAAAGATAGGGTTGGGCTGGGAGTTGTTTCTCACTCTCTGTAGGCAGAGTTTGTGATTAATGTCTTTGATGGAGGATAGACACCAGTTATTTCCTGGGCAGTTTTTATATTACTAGCTGGAGGGCCTTCTAATCTGACAAAGTGCAGTTGCTGTAGCACGCTGTGATGCTGTTTGTTAAGATGCTTTCAATGTTGCAGTGATAGAAGTTAAGCAGAATCCAGGAGGATAATTGAGCTTTCCTTCATTTCCTGAGGAAGTAAAGGAACTGCTGTGCCTTTTTGATCAGGATGGAGGTGTTGAAGGTCCAGGAAAGGTCCTCAGAGTTATGGACACTCAGGAACTGAACTTTCCATGTTGGTTCTGGCTAATTAATGTTTATTTACTGCTGATCTTTGCAAAATTTTACATGCCAACCACCATGGTTCCTTTTCGAGGGAATTCGCACTGCGTCGTTGAAAACGACTCTTTGGGGACGACTCTTTCCTCCCTTATAGGGTGCGCCTCTGAAGTATGAATGACTAACTAATAACTAACTAATCCAATCCTGATTGGTGTTGTGTCATGACACATAAAAGTGTCTGTTGCAAAAAAAACCTTTAAATGGTGCATGAACAATACGCGAAGTGTGTGCACCCCTGCCCTAGATATATTACAGGTGGGGACAGGCATCAGTTGTGTGTGTATTGTTTAGGAGTGCTGCCTGTGAACACTGTGAAGCACTTCAAATCAGAGTGCTTAGAGTTCTACCAGAAAGACTCATGAGAATAAATACTGTAACAATAAATACATTTATTGATAGCCCAGCAAGTAATTAAGTCCTTTGGCGTAGGCCCCGTCCATAGCTCGCAATCCGAGGGTCCGGACCCTGCATTTCTTGCCTGAAGACGAAGGCAGGGGCGCAGCCGAACTCCCCCAGGAGGTATAGGAAGTGACCATCCTGGTGGTGGTGGGGAGGATGGAAGGAAAGGAACCATCTTGGAGGTGGTAGGATAGGAGAAAGGAACCATCTTGGAGGTGGTAGGATAGGAGAAAGGAACCATCTTGGAGGTGGTGGGGAGGATGGAGGTCAATGAAAGCGTCAGCATCTGCGAACTCAAACGTGTAAGTACCGGTCTTTTATCCCGCTAGCATTAAACGCAATTGGATAGATGAGAAGGTAATTAGTGACGCAACAATTGAGTCTTCCTGGCAGAACTTAACGCTAAAGCTTCCATTTCTGATGATGGCCAGGACTGCAATCCATGCGGTTTGGGTCCCGCATCCGTTGAGGAGATGCGGCGGTTAGATCGTGGCGATTGCAGCAGGATCTCGCGGATGAGAACGAGACTGCCGAATCACTTTCTCATTTATCATCCACAGATTCTGTAACGCCGGCTCATGGCGCAGAAGCCTGTGATACTCCTTTTCTGCCCGCGACGAGCACCTGATGCTTGAGCTGTCTGCTTCTGAGGAAGTGGATGTGCTCAGCATCGGGAGCGAGGAACATGAGTCACAGTCACCAGCTCATGTTCCCGCTTATGAAGAGCTGGTAGAGGTTGTGACGCGTGCTGTGGCCAGACTCAACATCAGCTGGCCACAAGTGGCCACGGAGAGGCATCTGTGGTTAATTCTGTCGGGAATTAAAGATAAAGAGAAATCTTTTCTGCTGGACGCGCCACTATTGTCTTCTGGCCTGTTCGGTGATGCAGTTACCACTGTCGTCGACAGGTTTCAGGAGGCGAAAAAGCAATCAGCGGCTTTCCAGCAGTTTCGCCTTCGTAGATCCAAGTCTAAAAGGGGTGTTCTAAGTGGTCAGCCCCAGCCGTCAACTAGCTCCTCCCATCGCCAGGAACAGAAAGAGAGTGCGTCCCCTAGAGCCGATTTTAGATCTATAGCATTTGAATGGTTCTTTGAGGAGATTTAGGTTCAAAATGCTTACTATACATATTATCGTGAATCAAATCAGATCTGAGGACTGGTTTGTCACGATAGATTTTTATGTCTTCATCCCTCCGTGTCATTGGAGGTTCCTCAGGATCACTTTGGGAGTCAAGGCATACCAATATTGGGTTCTTCTGTTCGGCCCAGCACTCTCCCCGCGTACGTTCACTAAGTGAATGAATGCAGGTCTTGCTCCACTGAGGTTTCAGGGCATCCGTATACTGAATTACATCGATGATTGGCTCATATTGGCCCAGTCTTGAGAAATGGCAGTTCAGCATCGAGATGTTGTCCCATTAACCACGTAACCTTGGGTTGAGACTCAAAACTAAGAAAAGTCTATTAGAACCAGCTCAGAAAACTACTTTTCTGGAAGTGGTATGGAATTCAGTAACGACACAGGTACATATGTCTCCCACTCGTATTGAATCCATCTAACCCATGGTGCCAGGGATAAAGCTAGGCCAAGCCATCACTGTAAAGCAATTTCAAAGACTGCTGGGCCTCATGGCAGCGGCATCCAAAATAATTCCTTTGGGCCTTCTTCACATGAGGCCCCTTCAGTGGTGGCTAAAAGTCAAGGGGTTTTCCCCCAAGGGGAATCCATTCTGTATAATAAAGGTTACACGCAGATGCCTTCGTTCCTTATTAATATGGAAGAAATCTTGGTTCTTGTCTCAAGGGCCAGTGTTAGGGGCGTTGTGTCGCTGGAAAACTGTTTCGACAGACGCATCCCCTACTGGCTGTGACGTTCCATGCACCACTAAATGTTGGGCCTTTGTGAAGGCACCAACTGGGTCATTCTATTTCTCCATGGTACATGGAGAGCGTCACCGACAGCAGGTCCAGGGTTCCTTCCTGAGACCTGGCGGTGGTTCTCGAAGGGCTATCCCTAGCTCCCTTCGAATCCCTCCAGTCGGCTTCGCTTAGGACCTCACGTTCAAGATAGCCTTTCTCTTAGCTATTTCTTTAAAGAGACTGGGGAATCTCCAAGCATGGACATTAACGCCAGCTTGCTTGGGGTTTTCCCCCAGCGGAGTTAAGGTCATCCTGCATCCGAGACCTAGCTATGTGCCATCTAAGTGCAATCTAACATGGCTAGGTCCATGGTTCTGCAGGCATTTCATCCTCCACCTCATGTGTCGGCTGAAGAAGAGAGGTTCCTTGCTCTGCCAGTTAGAGTTCCAAGAATTTATCTTGAGAGGTCCTCTTCTTGAAGGAGGTTGGACCTTTTGGGTCACCTAATAAGGGGCTCCCGACTAAACAACTGTAAGTAGGCCTACAAGGTGCGCAATTTGCCTTAACCTTTGGCCATTAGGGCTCTTTGTTCTAGTCTTCTAGACTCATGGCATCCTCTATGGCCCTTGGTTTCATTCATCAGTCATACTACATAGCAGAGGCTGAAGGCAATCATAAATCAGCGAAATACAATCTGCAACATCTGCAAGGTCAGCTCAATGATTTTAATGTCCATTTTGAGGTTGAAAACTAAAGTTTTCATCCAAGTTTGGAGCCGGGGATATCTGTTTCAGTACTGTCAAGTTCATGGGCAATACAAACCTCATTTCCATAAAAGTCCACAATCTGTGATTTGATAGTTGTCTTCAAACTTTTTTAAATGACAAAAGTTAAAAAAAAAAGTTTTCCATTGTTTTCACTCACCAACATAATTGTATTTTGTAAATATAAATACATTTTGATTTTGATGGCTACAAAAAAAAATTGGGATAGTGACAAAATAAAAGTGAAAAGATTATAGAATATCTGATTGGTTAGATGGCCCAGTCTGTTGTGATTGGTCTACTCTGCTCTGATTGGTCAGATGGCCCAGTCTGTTGTGATTGGTGTACTCTGCTCTGATTGGTCAGATGGCCCAGTCTGTTGTGATTGGTCTACTCTGCTCCGATTGGTCAGGTTGTTCAGTTTGTTGTTATTGGTCTGCTCTGCTCTGATTGGTCAGATGGCTCGCAGTCTGTTGTGATTGGTCAACTCTGCTCTGATTGGTAAGATGGCCCAGTCTGTTGTGATTGGTCTACTCTGCTCTGATTGGTCAGATGGCTCGCAGTCTGTTGTGATTGGTCAACTCTGCTCTGATTGGTAAGATGGCTCAGTCTGTTGTGATTGGTCTACTCTGCTCTGATTGGTAAGATGGCCCGGTCTGTTGTGATTGGTCTACTCTGCTCTGATTGGTCAGATGGCTCGCAGTCTGTTGTGATTGGTCAACTCTGCTCTGATTGGTAAGATGGCCCAGTCTGTTGTGATTGGTCTACTCTGCTCTGATTGGTCAGATGGCTCGCAGTCTGTTGTGATTGGTCAACTCTGCTCTGATTGGTCAGATGGCCCGGTCTGTTGTGATTGGTCTACTCTGCTCTGATTGGTAAGATGGCCCAGTCTGTTGTGATTGGTCTACTCTGCTCTGATTGGTAAGATGGCCCAGTCTGTTGTGATTGGTCTACTCTGCTCTGATTGGTCAGATGGCCCAGTCTGTTGTGATTGGTCTACTCTGCTCTGATTGGTCTTCATACACAGTGATACAAACATTAATGATGTGGTCGGTTCTACCGTATATCGATTCAACCCTCAGTTCTCATCCTTTGGAAGGGTGGATTTGCTTACTTGTCATATTCTCGACATTGTAGACAACACAAACCACACAATTCCAGGACTCAGCTAGAAAATACAGTGTTTAAGGGTAGGTTAAAGTATTTTACAACGATAATTAAGAAATAGTGCTTTTGTTTGTAATGATAAATGATCAGTAATGTTTTATTCATAATGATGAATGAGAAAATGTGATTATGATAATATAATAATAATGCTTTATTTATAATGAGAAACAAGTCATATTGTCTTACCTCACCCTGATGGGCCAAGTTACTGATCGCGCAATAGGTGTCATTTACTTTAAATATGGCTGGTCGTGCGGATGTATTCTTGTTGTGTGTCACATCACCAGGTGTAACTATTTACACACAGCCCGTACTATTTAAAAAGTTCAGTTTCAATAATCGCTCGGCAGGAACTCAAAAGAGCAAGAGAGATTAGGCTTCTTCCAATTTGACCCCTTTAAAGGTACAAAAGAAAGAAAGAAAGAAAGAAAAAACAAATATAAATGCGTCTTGTCACTACTCGCTGCCCTCTTGGCCACTTCTGTTTTTTGACATCCACGATATAATTATACACATCATAGGATGATTATACATCTCCTCAGGAATCTGGACAGCTGCCTTTACTTTAGCATAGTCAAACCTATTATCAAAGAGCTTTCTCTTAAGAAACAACACCAATATGCTCTCTTTGTTAAAGATGGGCAGATTGTAAAGTATCAATACTTTCTATGTATACTATTGTGCTGTAACTGGACGCCGGATCCTTGCCTAAGTATATAAATCCTATGTGTTTTCTTGTGATTTATTGCTTTAACATTTATGTGTAGCCTATTATAAACCCAAAAAAGGTTTTAAGTGAAAAAAAATACTCATCTGACAATGCTGAAGCAGTGCTGAAGGCTCAAGCAGCTTTTACTTGCACTAGGATATGCATTTTATAGCACTCCTGAAAGGAGAGAAATAATGAGGGAAGGAAAGAGGCAGATGCAGGATTCCTCAATGGCAGTTCACCATTATTATTTAAAAAAAATGTTAAAATAACTTGTTATGGAAACATAACAAAAATGACACTAAAAAAAGTTGCTCAACTTGGATGTTTAAGTCATTCGACTTAAATTACATTAAACTTGATTTAAAAAAAAATGACTTGAATAACAAAGTTAAAAATTGCTTGACTTATTTTGATGAGTTAAAGCAATGTATAATCTTGTTTGCAGTCTTCTGTTCCAGGTTGACATGACCAAACGAAATCCCTAGAATCGAAGTGTGTACACGCGTGTCATGTTTTTTTTTCATTTCATTCTTTATTTACAGATACTACCAACAGTGTAACAATAAAAAGTGTGCTGAAATCATTAAAGTTACACTTAACTACTGTGTACTAATATTTAAATTAATCATTTAATAAAATGCACTTATTGTGTACGTGTATGTTTTTACCTGTATCCCAACTCAATAGCAGAAAAACTGTTTTGCAATATTACATCAACACAATAAGTACATTGTCCCTAACGTTTTTTTTTATGTAAGTACATAGTATAAAAATATGAATTTTATGTAAGTACATAGTATAAAATTATGAATACTGTGACAACTAAGATTAAATTAAGATTATCTCTTTTTTTCAAGGTCTGGTTTTCTGCTCAACTGTATGTTTGGACAAAGCACAGCTAGCACTTTCATTTTCCAGCAGATCTAGATAAATGCATACATCCCCAGGCGCCTTTTGGTTGTCCATATAATGGCTGGTATCTTTTGTGTTTGGTTCCTGGGAGACTGATAAAAGCTCGGCCATAGTGTTGTTATCCATCTTGCTGAAAAGCTGCCATTGACAGCATGCACTTTGGAGGAAGTATAACACATTGAGAAGACTTTAAATACCTCCACTTACTTTCTACCTCTTTTCTGTATCTATAGCACCTTCCATCCAACTCACTCCTATCAGGGATTATAATGTGCCGTCGACGTACCCTAAATTACATGCTGAGATGGACAAAAGTGTCTTGTAAAGAAGTAGACGTGAATGAATGTCACAAAAAGGCTTAAGTCACAAAATAAGAAATTAATTGTGTTCTAAAACGTCATCAGTTTTCGTCGACTAAAGACTAAAATTAGACTAAAATGTCATCGGTTTTCGTCGACTAAAACTAGACTGAAACGTCATCAGTTTTCGTCGACTAAAACTAGACTAAAATGTCATCAGTTTTCGTCGACTAAAACTAGACTAAAATGTCATCAGTTTTCGTCGACTAAAGACTAAAATTAGACTAAAATGTCATCGGTTTTCGTCGACTAAAACTAGACTGAAACGTCATCAGTTTTCGTCGACTAAAACTAGACTAAAATGTCATCAGTTTTCATCGACTAAAACTAGACTTAAAACGTCATCGGTTTTCGTCGACTAAAACTAGACTAAAATGTCATCAGTTTTTCCTCAACTAAAACTAGACTAAAATGTCATCAGTTTTCGTCGACTAAAACTAGACTAAAATGTCATCAGTTTTCGTCGACTAAAACTAGACTAAAATGTCATCAGTTTTCATCGACTAAAACTAGACTTAAAACGTCATCGGTTTTCGTCCACTAAAACTAGACTAAAATGTCATCAGTTTTCGTCGACTAAAATTAGACTAGACTAAAAAGAGTATGAACGTGACTAAAACTAATAAAAACTAAAATGTCAGCTTGACACAAAGACTAGACTAAAAGTAAAATTAAAACAGGCCGCCAAAAACAACACTAGTCCTTGCAAATAAATTCAGCGATGGACTTAGTGATACTCTGTGCCCTCAGCGTCCCCAAGGGGAGCTTTGCTTTGAACGCAGTAGTGATTGTCGGCTGACTTGGTTTGCCCTCATTATCACCTGAAAGTAGTTCACCTGATAGCCAACGAGGTGCATTTGCAGATTAGTGTTGATGTTATGTTTTAACTTTGCAAAGCAGTTCTTGCAGATTGCATAGTCTTTATCCAGTGCCTTTTCGTCGACTGTCTCGTAAAAACCCGAAGTGTCTCCACACTTTAGAGTGAAAACCAGCGGGTGGGTCTTTGTTTCGTTTTTTATTGTTATCCACCATTCTTCTCGCTTCACTTTTTTCTGCAATTCTCTGTTGTTGTTAGTTAACTTGTGTTCTTCACCGGCCGCTGTTTGCGCCACTTTACCCCTATTTACTCGAACAGCGCCCCCCGCAAACAGAATGGTAGACAATGGGTAGTGACAGTGACACTGACAACGGGTAAATTAATCATTTTGTGTTGTTATAAAATATCGATATTGGGCGTTAGTGTTTCGATTATCTATTTCGACAGAGAGCATTAACAATATATTGCAATATCGATTTTTTTTTTCCCACCCCTATTTGTGAGGGTCTATAACCTGAGTTTTGGCTACGTCCACATTAATCCGGATTCATATGAAAACAGTGTTTTTCGTTTAAATACGCCTTCCGTCCACACTGGCGTTTTCAGGAGTTTTCCAAGTTTCTCATCCACACTGAACACTAAATTCCCCTTTACAACGCATGCGTAAACCCTCACAGAAGCTCGCTGAGATGATACAGACGGGAAAATAACTGAAGACGCTTTGATCAAAGGAAAAAATACAGCTTACCATATATTACATAGAAAACATTACTATCAAAGTGTGATAACATTTCACAAAGATGTTGCAACGGCCTGGATCAGTTTAGCAACGGCATGCTGTGTGAAGAGGATGTGTTATTGCTGTATGATTAAATGTCATAGTGTTTGTGTATGCGTTTATCAGCTCAACATACAGCTCTAAATCATCGGTTTTGATTTTGCTTTAACAAAACATGGCAATACCACATTCAAACAAGCAAACACCAAATATAAATAAAAAAAACTATTTTAAATGGTAAGAATAGAAAGATACCAGTGTACCAGCCAGAAGACCATTTTGATAACACTTTACATTAAGGTTCATTAATTAACCTTAGTGCATGAACTAAGAACAATACTTCAACAGCATTTATTAATCATACTTAATATTAACTCCGACATTTACTAATACGCTATCAAATCCAAAGGTTGTATTTGTTAACATTAGTTAATGCACTGTGAACAAACAATGAACAGCTGGATATTTATTAACTGACATTAACAAAGATTAATAAACAATGCTGGGTTGTTTGAAGCCAAATTTGGGTCAAATATGGACAACCCCAAATATTGGGTTAAAAATGTAATTTCAAATTTCAACCCAACTTCAACTTTCACTTTGAACTGTATTTTTTGTAATTGCATTTTTAACCCAACATTTGGGTTTGTCCATATTTGACCCAAATTTGGGTTGAAACGACCCAGCATCTTTAGAGTGTAACAAATGTATCGCTCATTGTTAGGTCATGTTGGTTAATACATTAACTAGTGTTAACTAATGAAGTGTTACCGTAATTTTAGTATCTATTATAGTATTTGTTAATATTTTTAAATGAGATTTTATTTTTCAAATTTTAATCATTTGGGTAACACTAAAAGCCTTAATTTTAATGTATGGTGCAAAGATGTATCATATTTTGAACAAAAGGGTCAAATAAAATCAATCAATCAATCAATCAATCAATGTATAATGCATTATAAAAGTATAATGCATGTTATTTTAAGATTTTAGTTTGTTAACTTAAACCAAACCGAACTGAGAAATGTTGCCTTGGTGAATAGCTGAAATAAACTGTAATATATATATATATATATATATATATATATATATATATATATATATATATATATATATATATATATATATATTGTTGGTTTAACTTATAAAAGTAAGTAACCTGGTTTTCTTAAAATTTTAAGTTTATTGAACTGGAAAAAGTGAGTTAATACAATGAAGGAGATTAATTTAATCATCAGAAACTAATAAGTAATAAGTAAAATAATAAGTTTTCTCAACTAAACAAATTATTTAAGTTGATTTGACAAAAGAAAAAAATGCTGTGATAACAAATCTTGAAAATATTCTTTTACAGTGTATTTTTTTATTGATGTTTATGTTGTTTTAGGAATAAAAATAGTTGATGAAGAGAGTAAGGGAAATGTGATTGCTATGTCAAGCCCACACCAGCGTCAAAGCATGAATGTGTCACATAATATCTTATAGTATTGTTATTATATATTTATATTGAGTTATGATTTGCTGCAAAAACTGAATTCTCTGGGAAACACTGAAGATTAAAGGGATTTCACCCAAAAATGAAAATTGTGTCACATGCTCCAAACATGTATGAAAGTTTTCTTGATGAATGTTAAATATCAAACAGCTTCGGTTCCCATTGACACCCACAAATAATACAATGAAAGGTAATGGGAAACAAATCAGCATTCTTCAAAATATCTTCTTTTTGTGTTCCACAGGGGAAAAATAACAACACATGTTTGGAACGACAGTAATTGTAATTTTTGGGGTGATCTCCCTTTAACATGTCCACGGCGACTGAAGTGGAGGTTGTTGTTTGCAGCGAGTCCGTAACTAGGTGTGCCTTGGCTTTGCTCCCAACAGTGAATATGGGATGAGAGATAATTAGAAGGCACACTGCGGGTCGGGACTCAGGAATAGGTGTCCGGTCACCTTGAGACTGAACCTGGCTGGCAAATATTCAGTACTAGCAGATGCATGAGCAAAACTGAAATAAACCTGCGTGGTTCTTAAACTGGCTGCTAACTCAAGCCCTGCTGAGAGGAACACTGTGTGGAATATGGGAGAGTCTGAGGCGTTCCCAGTCTTATTGCATTATTTTACCTCCTTTTCCAGCTTCCAGCTGATCAGGCTGAATGCCAGCTGGGAAACCAATGCAGTAATGCAAGAAAACTGGCCTTGAAGCAAGTTTCAATCCCATTTGTGTTTGTTCTGTTGCCATGCCAACAGTCTGGCCTCATGTCAGCACTTCCCGAGTGTTTTTTCTCCTGTGTGGGAAAACCGATGGGTTGTTGGTGGGCAGAGGTCAGCAGGGAACGAGCTGGGGTGTTAATGAGTTCATTACATCTTCCAGAAAATCAAGCTCCTCTTCTGATCTTTATTAATATTACATATTTTATTATTATATTAAAGATATAGTCAATGGTTTTATCCCTTAAAACTTAGGGATATCTTTCTTAAAATTCTTTCGTCAATGAAATTGTATTTAAACGGTTTTCTTTGAAAAAAAAAATGTTCATGGTTTAAAATATTTTGAATGTAGCTCAACACCCTTGCCTCATTTAGTATACGCGGATCTATGACTATGCAAATGAGCCCCGCCTCCGCTCAGTTAATATTACAGAAGACACGCCTATTCTAATATCTGCAGTCGTCCCTAATATAACCACCAGCAAAAGACCCCTGTTATAAGCGAATTTGCTTTTTTTTTTTACATATTCAGTTTTATAATGCCATAGATGTACTCCATCTCATAAGTGAAGCTACGCGCATTGGTGGGCGGTGATGTTCCAATGATAGTACTTACACACATTAAAGGTGAGGCTCACCATGGCCTTGATTCATGCATCCACTGTCATATTCAGTCACGCTGTGTTTCGACTGTGAACCGCAGGTCAGTTTCCCCTTTTGTAGATGTTCCCTCAGCTCATTACCAGTGCAGTAACTCACATAAGGAAAGGAGGTGATGGCAGGCCATGCTAAACCTGCTGCAGGGCAACAGTCAAGGGCCGACACTTCAACACAGTCTTACTGCCCTGATATGGAGGATTTTCAGCCTCGTCTACATAAGACTTACACAGGCTGAAACCATTGAGAAACATGCCCTCACGAGCACAATAACCCACAGGTTAAAAGCGCATTTGTAATGTGCGCCTATAGAGTGCCGAAGTGATGACGTCACTTTCTAGAACAACTCGGAAGCTAGTGGCGCATGGGTTCCCTCGGTCGAAAATCTATTTTGCCCATAGACTTTTGGAAAATCGCAAAAAAATAAGATTTGTTTTTAACAAAGAGTTGTGACCCTTTTTGTCTGTCAGGATAATCTTTACAAGTTAATCCAAAATTTATACATTTTGAAGCCTATATAAAGTTTTTTAAAAAACACAAGCAGGTTATAACTGTGGGCCAGTTGTTAAAAACATTTAATCTGGATCAAAATGATCCAGATTTGGAAATCCCATTTTTTCCTATCCAGGTTCAGGTAATCCGTCTTACTTTTATGGCGGTTTTTCAAAGCAACATTGGGCTGGATCACCCTGATCCAGATACACAGTTTTCAGGATTACCAAATCCGGATTACCAGTGCTCTAAACATATCACAATGTGGGTGACCAGCTATGTAAAGAACAGGTAGAAGAGCCAACATGGGGTCACTGTAAGTGTTTCTTATTTTGAGACAAAACACAAATGGGGACAAGATAATTTTTATTTTATTTTTACTTTACTATACTGAATAGCTTGTTTGCCTATGTCTACTTTATCACTGTTACAACGGTTACACAAGTCAAGTGCAAAATATAAATACAAGTATATACACTAAATGATACAAATGTATTATTTGACCAATTTTCTTCCTGAAATCCACCCTTGAAATCCTACCACCTTTTGGGATCAGGATAATCTTGTTTTTTTTTGGATCAAAGTTATCCAAATCCCACTGACAAGTTTTGAACAACACAAACTAAAGGTTTGATCCAAATTAAAACTAGGATTGGATTCCCTGATCTAATCTGATTTCAGATTCCTTCTTTCCCTTTTGAACAACCCATTTTCAACATTTGCTCCAATCCGATAACCAAAATCCGATCACCTTTGAACAACTGGCCCTGTGTGTTTTATGTCATAGATCAAAATGTGAAAATATTTAGAGGCTTTGTTCACCACAGACCTTATTTCAGGTGATTTAGCAAAAACCCATTCAAAAATCCCATAGACTTTAGAGCGAGGGAACCGTAGTGCTAAAATGCTAACTCACTTCCGCGTTTTGGCCTACAGAGTGACGTCGTAACTTCGGCACTCTATAGGCAAGTAAACTGGCTTTTAAAGGGAATTGGAGATGAGACTCTGATTGGTTTATTTCATGTTACGCCCAAAACACACCCATTAAAGAGAATAGCGACAACCCTTTAAAGGGATAATCCACTTTTTTCTTTTTTTTTCTTTTTTTTGGAAATAGGCTCATTTTACAGCTCCCCCAGAGTTAAACAGTTGAGTTTCACCGTTTTTGAATCAATTAACCCGATTTTATGATGTTTAGAATAAAATCAGAAACCAGACAGTTTCTTGTCTCATTGACTTCCATAGTAGGAAAAAAGAAATACTATGGAAGTCAATGAGACCAGAAACTGTCTGGTTACTGAAATTCTTCTAAATATCAGAAAATCGTCCGAGTTGATTCAAAAACGGTGAAACTCAACTGTTTAACTCTGGGGGAGTTGTAAAATGAGCCTATTTCCAAAAAAAGTGGAGTATCCCTTTTAGACCATTTCCCCCAGATTCAAAGCCCTAAGCCCACTAGTGCCGTGCTCTTTAGACCATGCTCTTAGATCGTTAAAATAGGGCAAGACTATGTTAAAGAGGCATAATCTGGCATTTAATATAATCTAATCAGGGATGGAAATGAACTTTTTTGTCCACCGGCCACTGTGGCAGGTGGATTTCAAAATCTACCAGCCACTCAATGTTTTTACCAGCCACTTTCTCGTTTTTTCTCGCTTTTCTCGACAATGCGTAACTGCATGTGAAAGTTAATACTACAAGATCTACAATAGGCTACTACTTAACCAGTTTATTTCATCTCAAGTCTCAATGAAATACTGACATTTTCTCTATTTCTCTTGCTCTTCCTCTCCTGTTCCCCTCCTCTGCTCTTCCATCTTCAAAAGACTTCCATGTTTTTTTTATTTTTATAAAACACAATGTAGCCTACTTTTACCCACACTAAATAAAAACACGTTTAAATAGGTAATTTTCTTTTCTGATATAGCCTACAGCAGTTCTTGTTAAAACACACTAGATATGAAAAATCTGTGCATTTTGGGCACTTTTTGTGTGAAATCATGTTTATTTTTGTGTCCATCTGTGTGCTTTTAAGCATGAACAGTGATCTGGCCCATTATCTGTTCACCGATGCCGACAGTGACGCATTTCAGGCGGCTTTTTATTTCTCATCTCCATAAATATATCTAGTAATAAAGCTATTGCTAATGCAAGGGCTAGGAATCAAAGAATTCTTTGCTAATACTTCCTCATCATCGTGGAGAGCGCAATTCGCACCGCTTTCTCCTTTCCACAAGCGCGTGCTCTTCCGTGGCGTCTGTCGTTGCTATGCAACAATGAACTTGCGCGCCTCTAACGAGCGCGCCGCGTCGCTTTTATGAGTAGATGCGGAAATAGCGCGCGGGTATGTTCACGCGGCTGGCTCTTTACCACCGTCTATGTTTACCACACAAGTGAGCTTTTCTTCCTTTATCAAGCCTCGACGGAAGAAACGCACGGGTGTTGAAGGTGTGCCTCCTCTTAAAGTGTCCACCGTCCGGGTGAAACAGTATGCTATTTTTATTCACCCGCCACGGTGGCTGGTAGGTGAAGTTAATTTACCCGCCACAACTCAAAATCACCCGCATTTGGCTGGTGGCGGGTGCTAATTTCCATCCCTGAATCTAATGCTTCTAGAAATAGCACATTTGATGTGGGTCTGATAATATGTTTATGAGCAATTAATAATGAGTAAGTGAGTTTCAGAATTAATAACTACACAATTTTTACATGTTTAGTTCCAATCATAATTTTGCATCTCGATACGTTAAATCTGCATTCTGCACGCCACACAACCTTGTTTAACCTTGGTGAAACTGTATTTTTCTATTACTGAACTAGTCCACCCCAACGAGACCCAAAAGCACACTCAAAGAACTATGTTGCCTCAAGCCCTGCCAAGTGTTCTGACCACTCCCAGAGTTTAAGCAGCACTCAGTCCGGTAATAACACACTAGCTGGAGAGAGACCTGGGAGGGGCTTGCTTTAAGGAGCTGTCCTCCTTGTTTAATTATGTTTCTGGTGTTTGACCTAAAGGCTTCAGGTCTTGCTGGTTTGTTTTTTTCCCATAGTCCTTCACATAAAACACATTGTGTCCCACTGAGAAATGATAGCATGGAAATGCTGTGAGCTTTAAACTGCACACACACTGAAATGCAACACACAAATCTCATGAACGCATATAAAGTTCTTGCTATATTTTAAGTATTTTGTTGTCCGAAATATATCAAATGGCTCAATTGTATTACATTTCCTGGTGAAAGGGGGCAGAAAATCTATTTAGCAAATGTAATAGCATCATTAATCAAGAGCTGCTTGTTCAACAGACTTCAAGTGATCGCTTTGCAGAATTATTTACTTACATGGAGTATCCTTCTAATAGTCCTAAACCAAATGCAAATATCATCGTAAAACTAATTGGAAACACTTTACTTAAACAGTATAATGCATTATAAAGGCATTGATAATTTACATTATAATGAATGGTCATTCTTTTCATAAATAATAACCAAAGTTGAATAGATTCTTGTTCCACCTAAAATTGGTTGTTTGCCATGTGTTTCAATGAATTATACTTTCTAAAAGTGTATCGGTAACACTTTACAATAAGGTTCATTAGTTAACATTAGTAATTAAATGCATTAACTAACATTAACTAACAATGAGCAACGCATTAGTTACAGTGTTTATTAATGTTAGTTAATATAAATACAGCTGTTCATTGTGCGTTCATGTTAGTTCACAGTCCATTAACTAATGTTAACGAATACAACCTTTGATTTTAATAACGTATTAGTAAATGTTGGAATTAATATTAACTAAGATTAATAAATGCTGAAGAAGTATTGTTAACTAATGAACCTTATTGTGAAGTGTTACCAGTGTATCAATTAATAGATAAGCGTTATAATGTATGGTTACAATTATTCATGAGTATATCGCATAGTTAATGCATTAAAAATGCTTTTAATGCCTTATATTTTAAGGCTTTAAAGGAGTAGTTCGCTTTTGAAAAAAAACTTTGCTGATAATTTACTCACCCCCATGTCATCCAAGATGTCCACGTCTTTCTCTCTTCAGTCGAAAAGAAATTAAGGTTTTTGATGAAAACATTCCAGGATTTTTCTCCAAATGGACTTCAATGGGAACCAAACGACTCAAGGTCCAAAAGACAGTTTCAGTGCAAACTGTTCAAAGAGCTTTAAACGACACCAGATGATGAATAAGGGCCTTATCAAGGACCATTCGAGTCATGACTCGAAAAAAGTTTTGTTCATTTTGATGAACAAGTTCGAACAGGAGAGTCACGAACGCTCATCACAGAACAGAGCAAGGCGAGCATTTGAGCTTATAAATCTTAAACTTTGTTATGTTATTTTAAATGAGTGATCGTTTCACTTGATAAGACCCTTATTCATCGTCTGGAATCATTTAAAGCCCTTTGGACAGTCTGCAGTTTGCACTGAAACTCTCATTTGGACCTTGAACCGTTTGGTTCCCATTGAAGTCCATTATTTGGAGAAAAATGCTGGAATGTTTTCATCAAAAAACCTTAATTTCTTTTCGACTGAAGAAAGAAAGACGTGGACATTATGGATAACATGGGGGTGAGTAAATTATCAGCAAAAGTTTTTTTAAAAGTGAACTACTCCTTTAAGTAGGCGAAAGTGTTCCAGGATTTATCATCGCATCCTCTGTTGTGTTGTGTTCTGTGTGGCAACTATCATTGTTGTGTGGTTTAAAGCGTACAACAAGCAGCTGTTGTGAACGAGGACATGCTGAGGTTTCCTCAGCTGTAAACATTCAAGCAGCATTTCTCGTTAGTCAGCGTAAAGGCTACTTGAATCCGTCGTGGATTAATTGTCTCTTTATTTTGTGTGTGTAGCGAGGTCTGAAGCAGCGACTGCTGTGTTGTCCTGCCAAGGGCCCGTGGTTCACACACACTGAGATGTTAGCATTTTCCAACTGCTTGGAATTCCTTCCCGCCGTCCAGAGAGCACACACTGTGTTTTAAAAGTTGTTGGGCCCTTTCAAGTTTTATTTGAAAGTATGTAATTACATTCTTGAAAAAATAACAGGTCTCTGGAGAGATTTATATTGAGTATTAAATGTCAAGGTTTGAAAAGACACAGTTAACACTCGCTCATCCACTTAAGAGCTTCTCGATGGCCTGAAATGTTAAGAGGGCTTAAGGATATGGATGTGCAGTAAAAATAAATATGCTGAGGGAAAAGAAAGAAAGGTAGAGCAGACAAACACGAGTGGAAGGAAGTGCCTGACCTTCCTTAAAAGGTTCAGCGAGGTTTTTTTTTTTTTTTTTCTTGGCTTGTAATGCTTGTTGTTCTGGAGTTTGTTGAAAGAGTTCAAGGATCTGGAGTTCAAGATGCACAATGTTTATGTGAGTGATATTTTATTACAAAATAGACTCTAAATCCTGATTGAACAAGCTGTAAAATTCAGAAATACTGGGGAGAGTTGTTTCTCCCGCCTCTTCAGACTCTGTGATCGCGCGGGTTGCCAGATTGAGAACATGCGACAGGAACGAGCGCCACCGACAATGGAAGGCAAAGAGGCTTACACACACTATAAGTTGATGAAGATGCCTCTGGTGAGAATATTTTATATGGTTAGGTCGGGTGTTTGCGATCTCTCACCCAGTTTGTTTCCATGGTTGCAATACACTGTGTTTTGCGCCAACTGGCAACCCGGGGTGTCAAAATATTATTGGGTAAATTGGCAGCGAGTGGGAGTCCATAAAAGTCAAAAACAAAAACAGACATTCTGACAGATTTCAATGTAGAATAACTGACTGTATCATTATTTTTATTTTGATGGTATTTTGATGCTTTTGTACAGTCAAAAACAATTAAATATAGCACCTTAAATTTATGAAAAACGTCAATAAAAAATAATAATAAATCATCTTGGTAATGCAAACATGGTAAGGAAACACACGATCACGCCAGGCTCTCCCTCAATCATCCGACTGTCACGAGTAGCTGATCACGGACTACATTTCCCATCATCCTCCATGGCACTCAATTACACACAACTGGCAATCATCTGACCTCATCACCAGTACTATAAATAGAGCACACACACTATAATTGTGTTTTGTGTTTGCATTTAGTTTGTTAATTAGCTCATATCCTCCTCATCATGATCCATGTTTGTCCCCTAGGTTTAGATTTATTATTCTTCAGTTCAGCTCTGCCTTGTTCATTAGCTCCTCAGTTTCGGGTGTATAAGCCCTCTGTTTCAGTTTGTTCCTCGTCTTGCATTGTTTAATGTTTATGGGATAATGGTTGTGTTATTCTCCTAGTTATTCTCCTGTTTGTGTTGATTAAATTAAAGCTGCAACTTTTTGGGGTTAAAAATTATCTAAAAATACATATTTGAGAAAAAAACATAACCAGTGTTCAAAACTCTCTGCTTACCGTAGCTCGATTTAAAGCAGTAAGCTTGTAATAATGTTTTTAATTCCAGTGGTACTGGTGGATTTCTGCGGGAGATTCAAGCATGTCATTACGTCACATCTGTACACACACATCCGTAAAGTTGATAATTCCACGAATGATTGCAATTGCAGATTTTGAACATAGTTGGCAACAAACAGGAAAAACTATGAACTGCAGCTTTAAAGATCTATTTGAGGATTTCCTTCATCGTGATCTTCATATCAACCACTTACTGTGACAGTCATTTTCTGGTCTCGTCTAATCCCATTACTTACCTGCAACTCACCTGTAACTCACCTCCAACTCATCTGCAACTTACCTGCAACTACCTCCAACTCACTTCCAACTCATCTGCAACTTACCTGCAACTCACCTCCAACTCATATGCAACTCACCTGCAACTTACCTGTAACTCACCTGCAACTCACCTGTAATTCTCCTCCAACTTACCTGTAACTCACTTGAAACTCACCTCCAAATCACCTCTAACTTACCTGTAAATCACCTGCAACTCAACTGTAACTCGCCTCCAACTCACCTGCAACTCACCTCCAACTCACCTCTAACTTACCTGTAAATCACCTGCAACTCACCTGCAACTCAACTGCAACTCAACTGCAACTCACCTGCAACTTACCTCCAACTCGCCTCTAACTTACCTGCAACTCACCTGCAACTTACCTGAAACTTACCTGCAACTTACCTGTAACTCACCTGCAACTTACCTGCAACTTACCTCCAACTCACCTGCAACTCACTTCCAACTTATCTGCAGCTCACAAGCAACTGACCTGCAACTCACCTCTAACTCACCTGCAACTCACCTGTAACTTACCTGCAACTCACCTGTAACTTACCTGCAACTCACCTCCAACTTACCTGCAACTCACTTGCAACTCAGCTGCAACTCACCTCTAAATCACCTGCAACTCACATCCAAATCACCTCTAACTTATCTGTAAATCACCTTCAACTCAACTGTAACTCACCTGCAACTCACCTCCAACTCACCTGCAACTCACCTCCAACTTACCTGCAACTCACCTCTAACTTACCTGCAATTTACCTGCAATTCACCTGCAACTCACCTGCAACTCACCTTTAACTTACCTGCAACTTACCTGCAACTCACCTGCAACTCACCTCTAACTTACCTGCAACTTACCTGCAACTCACCTGCAACTCACCTTTAACTTACCTGCAACTTACCTGCAACTCACCTGCAACTCACCTGCAACTCACCTGCAACTCACCTGCAACTCACCTCTAACTTACCTGCAACTTACCTGCAACTCACCTGCAACTCACCTTTAACTTACCTGCAACTTACCTGCAACTCACCTGCAACTCACCTCTAACTTACCTGCAACTTACCTGCAACTCACCTGCAACTTACCTGCAACTCACCTGCAACTCACCTGCAACTCACCTCCAACTCACCTGCAACTCACCTCTAACTCACCTGCAACTTACCTGCAACTCACCTGCAACTTACCTGCAACTCACCTGCAACTCACCTGCAACTCACCTTTAACTTACCTGCAACTTACCTGCAACTCACCTGCAACTCACCTCTAACTTACCTGCAACTTACCTGCAACTCACCTGCAACTTACCTGCAACTCACCTGCAACTCACCTGCAACTCACCTCCAACTTACCTGCAACTCACCTCTAACTCACCTGCAAGTCACCGGTAACTCCGCAACACTTTTCCATTTCCATTGTTTTTCTATGTAAATGTGCTAGACTGACATGTTTAACCATTGCATGGGTAAAATTACAACTTTTAAAAAACGCATCTTTAGAACTCATCGCAATTCATCATAACATTATGGCTAATTGATGGCTAATTTATAAAAATTCATACGATCTCAATCGTCATCTGCTTACACCTCAGTGTTTATATGTGTCAGTGTCGGGGTCAGGATGGCCCCAGTGAAAAAAAATTTGCAGCCAGACTAATTTAGTATATTTCAAGTGTGTTAAAGATTAGTTAACTTGAAGTGTGTTGTTTTGAAACAAATAATTTTGTACATAATATTTTAGTTATTATTAAATTGTAGTAAACCATAACTTTAAGTGTATTTAGTGTACTTTGGTGCACTAAATTGGACATAATCAAGTATACTTAAGTATATGCCTGTGTAGGGACTATTTTCATGCTTGATTAGTGATATTAAAGTGCACTTTATTTGTGTTACAAGTACATTATAAATTCATTATGAGTTTCTTCGAAACATACAAACAATAAGTGTATTTATTATTGCCGTTTTCACCTTTTATTAGGAAAGGACAGTTACTAGACAGGAAGTGATGTGGGATTGAGAGGACGGGATGAAGCACATCGGCACACTTGCCCACCAGGCTGCCATGGGGTGAGACATTTGAGTAAAACATTATTAATACTTTTAGCTTATTCCAAATAATACAAATTCCAAATACTAATTGCATACTTTGTCTTCAATTATAAATTTACATTAGACACACACATATATATATATATATATATATATATATATATATATATATTATACGCTATACTTTGTGCAAGATACTATTTTGAAAGTACACTTTCGATGCATTGTTACAATGATCATTTCCAGCACACAGTTAAAATATACCTAAAATATAATTTTAATAAAATGCAAATAAATACACTTTTAAAAAATAAACAAAATTTTCACTTCAAGTATATTTTTTAGAAAATATATTTCAAGAAAATATACTAGATAAGAATAAATATTTAAAATAAATATAAGTACAATTATTTTAAAGTGTTTTAAAAGTTGTATTGTGAAAATAGGTAAAAGCATGATGCTTTTAATATATTTAAAGATTAAAAATTGTTATTAGTAGCTATATTTGCAGTGTTTTAAAAAAGGGAATTTTTCAAATACAATAAAGTTTTTTTTCCACTGGGGGGGCCTTTTTTCTAATAATCGTACATTATTTATTATATATATTATATATGCCAGATCATCAGCCAAAGTTTGAGAATTAACCCTGATATGGGGAGGTTTGGTCAAATCTGGTACAATCGCTGTAACAGTTTCCTCAACGATTGCTTCATTACCCGGCTACAACAAAAACACTTTTGCCGTTAGTTTGGATGGCATGTACATGCATCATTTCTTGTGTTACGCGTTTATTTTACAAGGAAACATATAGTCAAATGAAGCTTTTGAATATTAACGCAAGCACCAGCAGTGATGATTGCTCGCGAGTGTCAATGCATCATCTTAGATTAAAGGAACGCTCTCAAGTGCCAGTCCATCCTCTGATAAAAACAAAAAAAAGCTTTTAAATCTTTGGATAAATTTCTCCTTTGTGACCTCCGGTGGTCCGACAGGCACTAGCACTCCAGAGAGGGTCTGGACAATGTTGCGGAGAGAGTGTCTTCCAACACTTACAAAGCAAACTAAAAAAAGGTCTGGGGTCCAACACACTTCAGCAAGCATCTCTGATAAGTCCATCCACACATGTTCTGCGCAGCTGTCCCGGAGGAAGAGAGATAAGTGCCGGTGTTTGACGGAGAGAGACACACATCTGGCTTCGTGTTTGGCAGTCACAAAGATGAGACTGAGTAGAAGGCCAGAGCACAAAGCACATCGAAGGCTTTAAATTATTTATTAAGAATTTATTCATTACAATTTAGGAAAAAAGCTATATACAATTGTATATTTGAAATAAAATGAAAAATAGAATCTCAAATATGGCAAGCCGTTCAGGAAATAATTCATGTGTGTTGTGTAAATAATTATGGAGTGGTCTAGTGGTTGAATGTATGGTTTAATGACAAATATATTGGTTTACTCAACTATACATTGGTTTTCTCAATTACACATTGGTTTATTCAATTATACATTGGTTTTCTTAATTATAAATTGGTTTACTCAGCTATATATTGGTTTAGATACATTGGTTTTCTCAACTATACATTAGTTTTCTCAATTATACATTGGTTTTCTCAATTATACATTGGTTTTCTTAATTATACATTTTTTTCTCAGCTTTATATTGGTTTTCTCAACTATATATTGGTTTTCTCAACTATATATTGGTTTCCTCAACTATATATTGGTTTACTCAACTATATATTGGTTTAGATAAATTGGTTTTCTCAACTATGCATTGGTTTTCTTAATTATACATTTGTTTAATCAGCTATATATTGGTTTACTCAACTATATATTGGTTTTCTCTACTATATATTGGTTTCCTCAACTATATATTGGTTTACTCAACTATTACTAAACTAATTAATTTTATCAACTATACATTGGTTTAGATACACTGGTTTCCTCAATTATATATTGGTTTCCTCAACTATACATTGGTTTACTCAACTATATATTGGTTTAGATACATTGGTTTCCTCAACTATATATTGGTTTTCTCAACTATATATTGGTTTTCTCAACTATAGACCATTTCAAAAGATGTAAACAACACTGGCCCAGAAGCACTTCCTGTTTCAGTTTTTTAACACTACATAAAAGCTGGGATAAAATACAACCAACAGAACATATAAATATGAATCAAAAAGTTAAACAAACATCTTTAAGAAGTTTTCTTTACATGTGAAATAAAGAAAACAGTTACAAACTGAAACAGGAAGTGCTTCTGGACCAGTGTTGTTTACATCTTTTGAAATGGTCTATATATTGGTTTACTCAACTATACATTGGTTTCCTCAACTATATATTGGTTTAGATACATTGGTTTTCTCAACTATACATTGGTTTTCTCAATTATACATTAGTTTACTCAACTATATATTGGTTTACTCAACTATACATTGGTTTCCTCAACTATATATTGGTTTAGATACATTGGTTTTCTCAACTATACATTGGTTTTCTCAATTATACATTGGTTTAGATACATTGGTTTTCTCAATTATATATTGGTTTTCTCAACTATGTATTGGTCTTCTCAACTATATATTGGTTTTCTCAACTATATATTGGTTTGGATATATTAAAGTTTGTCAATTTATACATTGGTTTGTCAAAATACATGTTGTTGGCCAATGAAAACTGAAATTGAAAATCAATGTATCTAAACCAATGTATAGTTGAGTAAACCAATGTATAGTTGAGTAAACCAATATTTCGTAGAGAAAACCAATGTATTGTTGAGAAAACCAATGTATAGTTGAGAAAACCAATGTATAGTTGAGAAAACCAATGTACCTAAACCAATATATAGTTGAGGAAACCAATGTATCATCGAGTATGTATCGTTGTATCAATGTAGCGTTGAGTAAAGTCAAGTCAAGTCACATTTATTTATATAGCGCTTTTCACAATACAGATTGTATCAAAGCAGCTTCACAGTGATACCAATTTATAGTTCGGTAAACCAATTTATAGTTCAGAAAACCAATGTATAGTTAAGGAAACCAATATATAGTTGAGTAAACCAAGGTATAGCTGAGTAAACCCATGTATAGCCGAGTAAACCCATGTATAATTGAGAAAACCAATGTATAGTTGAGAAAACCAATGTATCTAAACCAATGTATAATTGAGTAAACCAATGTATAGTTGAGTAAACCAATATATAGTTGAGGAAACCAATATATTCTAAACCAATGCATTTGTCATTAAACCATAGATTCAACCACTAGACCACTCCATATTCACACAACACATGAATTATTTCCTGAATGGCTTGCCATACTCAAAACATTGTGATATTATAATAACCATTTGACTCACAATTTCATAATCATTGCTGAAAGCTACAGAAAACTATCTAATTAATCACATTACATTGAATAAATTCAATTAGAAAAAATATATTTTTTTAATAAATTAATAGAAATATCTTTTTGGGGGCCTTTTTAATTATATGTTAAAGGCTTACAACTGCAATATTTTCCAGTTGTTTAGAAAAAAATGCTTTTAGTAAAAAAAATCGCTCATTTTTGTGCTCTATATTGCACAAGGAAATTATATCTATATGTTTGGAAGGTCTTATTTTTTCTTGCAGTCAAAATATTTGCATTGTTTGTCAAGTTTGGATGTTGTGCAACACACATCTCACAATACTGGCCTATGTTTACCTCTTTTTCCCTACAGTTTGTCCACCATTCAACCCAAAACATGCTATGCAACTTGTAAGCATGTAAAGAAGTGCATTGCATTGGTGTGGTTTAGACCAGTACAGATGCTGGTCTGCTTCATTGAGTGGAAGTGCTTGATCAATCATCCGCGTGCGTGTCTGCACTAGCGAAGGCTTCAGCTCACATCCTGCAGGGGAAGCCGAGAGATAGCTGAGCAGGGGTCTTACAGGTGAGTGTCATTAACTGACTGCAATACCATTACAAACCATCACAGCGCTCCGCATACCTCAGTTACACACAACAAACATATAAACACACACTACTGAGTGCTGAAAGCCTACCCAGTGCCTTTTGTGCAATCGTTTCTGTCAAACTGATATTAGAGGAAGATTCTGGGTTCATTAAAGAGTTTGTGGTATTATGTTCATTCACACAAACACACTAGAGGTTAATCTCGTACTCCTTTACCTCAAAAAAGCAAAAGTCTAAGACAAACTTAGAATGAAAGCGAATGCGGTCAGTTTATGGAGGATATGAAAGCATAACCGTGAAGTTCAGACTGCAGGTAACTGTGGCACAAATCTGATTTGTTTTGCTCATATGTGTAATAATCCAAATCGGATTATTTGTGTATCCGATTGGAATCTGATATAAAATGATTGGCTGTCCACAATATGTATCGCGACTGTACAGATCCGGTTTGTGTGTCCATGCCGCTCTTTCATTTTCCAGAATATCTGCATTGGTTCTGGCGATGATGTTGCATTGGACGGAATACGCCAACCACAACAACAACAAGCACTACACAGAGAGGTTTGCAATACAGATGTTGTTTTGTTTAAAACTGGTACACGTCACTCCTGTTGTGATTGCCTTCACTGTAACTTATGCTGTGAGGTAATCGATAAGGTAATCAATAAGGTAACTGATAAGGTAATCGATAAGGTAATCTATAAGGTAATCGATAAGGTAACTGATAAGGTAATCGATAAGGTCGATAAGGTAACCGATAAGGTAATCAATTAGGTAATCGATAAGGTCGATAAAGTAATCGATAAGGTAACTGATAAGGTAATCAATTAGGTAATCGATAAGGTCGATAAAGTAATCGATAAGGTAACTGATAAGGTAATCAATTAGGTAATCGATAAGGTCGATAAAGTAATCGATAAGGTAATCAATTAGGTAATCGATAAGGTACTCGATAAGGTAACTCCAGCACCAATCAAATCCAGAAGGCAGCAAGAGATCGAAATGCTGGTCAGAGAGAGAAGGCAACTGAGAAAGAAGTGGAAGAAGGCCTCTGAGGAAGAGAGAGAGGGACTCATGCTACTCCAGGGGGACATTAAGTGTCGGTTGGCAACCCTGCGAAGAGCAGAGAACCTGAGGAAACTTCGCAAGAAGAAGGAACACACAAGAACAAGGTTCTACAAAAACCCCTTCAAGTTTCAAGAAGCTTCAAGAAGCCTGAAAATTCCAAAGCATGAGGTGGAAGAACATCTGGAAAAGGTCAACCATGATTCAAAAAGGCATGAACAAATAATTATCCCACATGACATCCCACCTATTCAACCTCCTGAATTCAATCTGGAGACTGGCCCTCCAAATTGGAAGGAAGTAGAGAGTACAGTACGTCGCGCAAGATCAGCATCAGCCCCAGGGCCGAATGGAGTACCGTATAAGCTCTACAAGAATGCACCAGATGTTCTACGTTATCTTTGGAGGCTCATGAGGATAGTGTGGCAGAAGGGAATAATACCTAAGGTGTATGCGAAGGGCTGGAGGGGTGCTGATTCCCAAGTAGAAGGATGCAACAGACGTTAGTCAATTCCGGCCAATCTGCCTTCTCAACGTTGAGGGTAAAACCTTTTTCAGTGCGATAGCTCGGAGGTTGTCCACCTACCTGGAGAAGAATAATTACATTGAGACATCCATACAGAAGGCTGGCATTCCTGGGTTCTCTGGTTGCTTGGAGCATACCAGCATGATCTGGCATCAGATTCAAGTGGCAAAGAAAGACAAGAAAGACATCCATGTCATCTTCCTTGACCTGGCCAATGCCTTTGGATCAGTTCCCCATAACCTCCTCTGGGAATGCTTCAAATTCTTCCACGTTCTATCATCCGTCACTAGTCTAGTAAAAGCCTACTTTGAAGACCTGCAATTGTGCTTTACAACAGCCGACTTTACAACATTATGGCAGCGTGTAGAAGTAGGCATCATGGCAGGCTGTACAATCTCACCCCTGGCCTTCACAATGGCCATGGAAGTCATCATCAGGGCCTCAAGATGGGTTGTGGGGGGTGAGCGAACTAAGAACAAGATCCACCTTCCACCTAGCCGAGCATACATGGATGATATGACCACCCTGACCACTACTGCAGCATGTACCAGGCGACTACTTGGAAAACTGCAGGAGAACATTAAGTGGGCCCGGATGAAAATCAAACCGAACAAGTCATGAAGCATCTCAATAGTTAATGGACAGCTTAAAGATGTGAAGTTCTGCATTGGTGATGACCCAATACCAAAAGTGTCTGAGCAACCTGTCAAAAGCCTGGGTAGATGGTACAATGCAAGCCTCAGGGACAAAGACCAAGTGCAACAAGTAAGGCAGGACATTACCAACAGTCTAGAAAACATCAGCAGTACCCTTCTGCCAGGGAAGCTCAAGCTCTGGTGCCTTCAATTTGGACTTCTCCCTCGGTTTATGTGGCCACTCACTATTTACGAGCTCCCAATAACAACTGTGGAGAAGATGGAGCGAACCATAACTTCATACGTGAAGAAATGGCTCGGCGTCCCTCGCTGTTTGACTAACATCAGCCTCTACGGCAAAGGGGTCCTTGAACTTCCTATCACAAGCCTCACCGAGGAGTACAAGTGCTCTAAAGTGAGACTCCAGATGACTTTGAAGGACTCAAGAGACCAGACCATCAGCAATGCCGTTCCACCTCTGTTAACTGGACGGAAATGGACACCATCCGATGCGGTGCAGCAAGCTACGTCAGCACTGAGGCACAGTGATATTGTAGGGCACGTCCAGTTGGGAAGAGGAGGCCTTGGCCTTACGACAAGCAAGCCAACTTGGCGTAAGGCCTCAACATCAGAGAGGAGGAAAATGGTGGTCGAGGAAGTGCGCCGTCAGGAGGAGGCAGAAAGAAGTGCAAAGGCTATCTCTCTTGCTAAGCAGGAACAATGGATGAGGTGGGAAGGCCTGGAGAGAAGAAAGCTTAGCTGGAGAGAGCTCTGGGAAATGGATGCAAGCAACATCAGCTTCATCATCAGAACCACCTATGATGTGCTCCCATCACCAAAAACCTCCACCAGTGGTATGGTGAGGACCCAACCTGTGCCCTCTGCCCAACTCCAGCGACTCTTAAGCACATCTTGGTCGGTTGTAAGACCAGCCTCACACAAGGTCGTTACACCTGGAGACACAACCAGGTCCTCAAGAGTCTGCAGCAGCTCGAGAGCCAGAGGAATGCCACCAACTCCTTGCCCCTGAGAGCAACCAAGTCCATCACGGCCCCAATCTTCATCAGAGAGGGACAGAAAAAGCCCAACCATCCCCCTACCAAACCAGAGACTGGACAGCTAGCCATGGCCCGGGACTGGAAGATGCTAGTCGATATAGGCCAGCAACTAATCTTTCCACCTGAGATTGCAGTCACCACCCTTAGGCCAGACTTGGTTCTCTGGTCCCCTTCGTTAAATTCTGTTTACATCATTGAGCTCACAGTCCCATGGGAGAATGCAACAGATGAGGCCTATGAACGCAAGAAACTGCGCTATATAGAACTGGCAGCAGACGCTCAACAACGAGGATGGAAAGCGAAAGTCTATCCGGTTGAAGTGGGATGCAGAGGTTTTGTGGCTTCTTCTACCATCAGATTGCTGAAAGACCTTGGCATCCGTGGACAGGCTTTGCGACAAACAATTAGATCAGTCTCTGAAGCAGCCAGTGGATCTGGATTAAGAGGAAGGATCCCTGTTGGGCTCAAAGAGCATCAACATGACCCACTCACTAATCCCCCCACCCTACAACCCCCTTGGGAACACAGGTCACAACCCTCGATGAGGAGGCTGAAGGTATGCGGTCAGCCTTATGCTTGACTCAGGGAAGAGGACGCCTCCTGCCTTGCATAGTCCTAATTTTTATGATTGGGCATGGGACACAAGCTCAGGTTTGATCACCCTGTATCTGGCCACCTTTGATGAGGGTGTCTAGTGTTGAAAGGCCAAAACAACACCTGATTCAAAGGTATATTACTGATGATGTGTCCCGAAATTTAAATCTTTCCCATGGCTGAAGTACAGATCCCACCCCACTCTCAACATCAAGGCAAAACTCATGTGCATACCACCTATTGGCACAATGGACAGTTTTCCATCACATCCCGTGTTTATGATTCTGATAAAGTAATCGATAAGGTAACTAATAAGGTAATCGATAAGGTAACCGATAAAGTAATCGATTGGGTAATCAATAAGGTAACTGATAAGGTAAATGATAAGGACGATTAGGTAATCGATATGGGAACTGATAAGGTTATCGATAAAGTCGATAAGGTTAACGATAAGGTAACTGATAAGTTAATCGATAAGGTAATCGATAAGGTCGGTAAAGTAATCGATAAGGTAACTGATAAGGTAATCGATAAAGTAATCGATAAGGTAATCAAAAAGGTAATCGATAAGGTAATTCATAAGGTAAACGATAAGGTAACTGATAGGGTAATCGATAAGGTAATCAATAAGGTAATTCATAAGGTAAACGATAAGGTAACTGATAAGGTAATCGATAAGGTCGATAAGGGAATTGATAAGGTAACTGATAAGGTAATCGATAAGGTAATGGATAAGGTTGATAAGGTAATCGATAAGGTAACCGATAAGGTAACTGATAAAGTAATCGATAAGGTAATTTTTAAGGTTACTGATAAGGTAACTGATAAAGTAATTGATAAGGTAATCGATGAGGTAATTGATAAGGTAACGGATAAGGTAACCGATAAAGTAATCAATAAGGTAACTGATAAGGTAATCGATAAGGTAACTGATAAGGTGATCAATAAGGTAATTGATAAGGTAATCCATAAGGTAATCGATAAGGTAACTGATAAGGTAACTGATAAGGTGATCAATAAGGTAATTCATAAGGTAATCAATAAGGTAATCGATAAGGTAACGGATAAGGTAATCGATAAGGTAATCGATAAGGTAATTGATAAGGTAATTCATAAGGTAATCGATAAGGTAACTGATAAGGTAAGTGATAAGGTAATCAATAAGGTAATTGATAAGGTAACTGATAAGGTAATCAATAAGGTAATCGATAAGGTAAACGATAAGGTAATTGATAAGGTAACTGATAAGGTAATTCATAAGGTAACTGATAAGGTAATCAATAAGGTAACTGATAAGGTAATTGATAAGGTAATCGATAAGGTAACTGATAAGGTAATCAATAAGGTAATCGATAAGGTAATCGATAAGGTAACTGATAAGGTGATCAATAAGGTAATTCATAAGGTAATCGATAAGGTAACTGATAAGGTAAGTGATAAGGAAATCAATAAGGTAACTGATAAGGTGATCAATAAGGTAATCGATTCAGCGGGTGCCGGAGGTGCGGATTAACTGCCACCTCCACACTATATTTTTGTCCCCTAAATTGTATTATAACTGGCACGACGGGATAACCCATAAACTGATAAGGTAATCGATAAGGTAATCAATAAGGTGATCAATAAGGTAATTGATAAGGTAATCAATAAGGTAATTGATAAGGTAATTCATAAGGTAACTGATAAGGTAATCAATAAGGTAATCGATAAGGTGATCAATAAGGTAATTGATAAGGTAATTCATAAGGTAATCGATAAGGTAACTGATAAGGTAATCGATAAGGTAATTCATAAGGTAATCAATAAGGTAACTGATAAGGTAATTCATAAGGTAAGTGATAAGGTAATCAATAAGGTAACTGATAAGGTAACTGATAAGGTGATCAATAAGGTAATTGATAAGGTAATCGATAAAGTAATCAATAAGGTAATTGATAAGGTAATTCATAAGGTAATCGATAAGGTAACTGATAAGGTAACTGATAAGGTGATCAATAAGATAATTGATAAGGTAATCGATAAGGTAATTGATAAGGTAATCAATAGGGTAATTGATAAGGTAATTCATAAGGTAAACGATAAGGTAATCGATAAGGTAATCAATAAGGTAATCGATAAGGTAACTGATAAGGTAAACGATAAGGTAATTCATAAGGTAACTGATAAGGTAAGTGATAAGGTAATCAATAAGGTAACTGATAAGGTAAATGATAAGGTAAGTGATAAGGTAATCAATAAGGTAACTGATAAGGTGATCAATAAGGTAATTGATAAGGTAATTCATAAGGTAATCAATAAGGTAACTGATAAGGTGATTGATGAGGTAATTGATAAGGTAATTCATAAGGTAATCAATAAGGTAACTGATAAGGTGATTGATGAGGTAATTGATAAGGTAATTCATAAGGTTAACAATAAGGTAACTGATAAGGTGATCAATAAGGTAATTGATAAGGTAACTGATAAGGTAATCAATAAGGTAATTGATAAGGTAATTCATAAGGTAACTTATAAGGTAATCAATAAGGTAATTGATAAGGTAATCGATAAGGTGATCAATAAGGTAATTGATAAGGTAATTCATAAGGTAATTGATAAGGTAATCAATAAGGTAATTGATAAGGTAATCGATAAGGTAATCGATAAGGTAATTGATAAGGTAATCAATAAGGTAACTGATAAGGTAATCAATAAGGTAATTGATAAGGTAATTCATAAGGTAACTGATAAGGTAATCAATAAGGTAACTGATAAGGTAATCGATAAGGTAATCGATAAGGTGATCAATAAGGTAATTGATAAGGTAATTCATAAGGTAATCAATAAGGTAATCGATAAGGTAATCAATAAGGTAATCGATAAGGTAATCAATAAGGTAATTGATAAGGTAATTCATAAGGTAATCGATAAGGTAATTCATAAGGTAAACGATAAGGTAACTGATAAGGTGATCAATAAGGTAATTGATAAAGTAACTGATAAGGTGATCAGTCAGGTAACTGATAAGGTAATCAATAAGGTAACTGATAAGGTAAGTGATAAGGTAATCAATAAGGTAACTGATAAGGTAATTGATAAGGTAATTCATAAGGTAATCAATAAGGTAACTGATAAGGTGATTGATAAGGTAATTGATAAGGTAACTGATAAGGTGATTGATAAGGTAATTCATAAGGTAATCGATAAGGTAACTGATAAGATAATCAATAAGGTAACTTATAAGGTAATCAATAAGGTAACCGATAAGGTAATCGATAAGGTAACTGATAAGGTAATCGATAAGGTAATCAATAAGGTAATTCATAAGGTAATTCATAAGGTAAACGATAAGGTAACTGATAAGGTAATCAATAAGGTAATCAATAAGGTAATTCATAAGGTAATTGATAAGGAAATAGATAAGGTAACTGATAAGGTAATCAATAAGGTAATTCATAAGGTAATTGATAAGGAAATAGATAAGGTAATTGATATGATAAGGTAATTGATAAGGTAATGGTAATTTCTGCCAGGACTAGTTTATGAATATTAACTCTAAAACATTGCATAATTCAGAATACGAGTAAAACACCTGTTTACAATCAATACAGAAAATTCCTTCATATTAATACAGTGATTTTTACAGATTTCTCTCAGTAAAGAGACAGAGAGACCAGTTGGACTGAATTACTGCCATCAACATTAGGCCCCAAGTGCGGTCAATTAAACTGAACTGCAATACTCCTCTAAGTCAACATCTGACTGTAAAACAGCAACCGTCGTCAAAGTGGGGCTTACAACGAGAATAGTGTTTGTTTAAGGGGAGAATCTTTATATAATTGAATAATGTCCAAACGTGGAACAGCCATTTTATGTGTCTAGATGGGAAACCTGATATTTGATGCAGAAAAATAAAAATAGTGGGATTTGTTTGGATTGATTGGGTCATCGAGAGAGAGAGAGAGAGAGAGAGAGAGTGAGAGAGAGCTTAGGGATGTCCACTGAAAATGGAAGTGATTTCAGAGGTTCTGGATGCAGATTACGAAGACAAGCTCAGACGAATCTTGTAGAGATAAGACCAGGAATGTGTATTAAGAAAGCAAACAGGTTCCTGTTTTGAATTACTAAAGAAAAGAGATGTTTCTCCAGACATGAAGACATCTGCTCCACTACAGACTCAGAAGGTTTGCAGGAGGAGCGGTGGCACTGTATCGCTGTGTGACTACAGCACTAGAGCCAGACCGAGTGTGTCTGCGAGTGCTTCTTCACACAGCGGGGGAATGTCATCACAAGGGTCAAACTGAGACATTAGGAAACACTGACTGATCTCACTGCAACTATAAATGACACTGATCACACATTTCAGATTGGGCTTATCGCTGGAATGATGTAAACATGCTGTTAGGATTGAGCATTTTTATGAATTTATCATCATCTTTTTAATTTTCACTTTGTAAGGGGAGTATACAAAGAAATCCTGGTTTCCATAAAGAATTTATTTTACACCCTATTTAAAAAAAAACATGTATTAACTTTAAGCCAACAAACTGATGAACAATATTTATATCCACCAGAAAAATGTTAAAAAAAAAAGTTTTAAATTATATTTTATTCATATGTTATGCTGTGTCCACTGTAGTCGACACCAGGATAGGATTAAAAAAAATAAAATGGCATTAAATTGCATGTTTTTTCATTCACCAGTACATTTTTAGGTTTTAGGATTTTGTATAACTTTTTATAGGCTAACCACACTTTTTCTAAGATGATTCTCAACTATGTTGTGAAAAATATGACGTATTGTATTGATATACCATTTTTATTAATGTGGGCCATAAATGTGTTGTCCCATTCAATATAATAACTATAGATTTTGTATCTAATTGCACATTAATGTGTCTTACATGAAATGAAAAAAGAAGTGTAAAAAATGGGAGTAATAATTGGTGACATTTTCATAATATCTAATATTTCATAGGAATTTTGCATGCAATTTTTTCAGTTGTGTCTCCCAAAATGTCTGATTTCCTGTAAGTCCAGTGGATGTATACAGATCAATGCCCGCTTTTGTAACAGAAAGTCATATTTTTGATTAGAAACCCATGAGAAGTTGATTTATGGCAAAATACATTAAGATTATTCAGATTTAAATGCCAGCGTTTTTCATGTTTCAACCTCCAAACATTGAAAAGCCCAGAAAGTGCTCTTTAAAACTGTGACGAGAAATGTAGGCTACTAAAATGTAATGTTCATACAGTGGACAAAAGTCTATTCCTGAGTCCCAGCTCCCAGTCCCAATGCAAGTGTGGTGAACCCATGCGATGATATCTCGGGAAAAGAAAAAGAAATTATTATCCACCGCACGTGAAGGTAAGTTACAGAGGAAATAGATGTCGTGTGTTTGCGTTCTCTGGGGTTTGTGTGTGTAAGAGGTGTTGGGTTGAGAGAGTAGGGGAGGAGGCAAAGGAACTTCATTGGGCGGTCACATAAAAACTGCCAGGAGGACTGGATGCGGGATCAGTCGGTGATGTTCTCCATTCTCGCGTTTTCCTGGAGCTACAGATCCACTGGACTTCTTCAGCTGGCTTCTTCTTCTTCCACATGACGCGGAACTAATGACCTAAACTTTCCCTTCAGCCTTGGACTTTTGCTATGTGAGGCGAACTCCTTTGGAAACTCCGTTTTACGTCTTTTCTTCAGGAATACCGTGCGCATCTTACCAATGGTAAGTTGGCATTTCGTGATTTTCATTTAGAAATGTCAAGTGACTTTATCTGAGGTAGGATATTATTTAAAAACAAATTACACACGCCTTTTTGGACATTTTCTGTGTAGCTATATGGAAATAATTTACTTCCCATCTTATTTGCAGGCGAGACATCTCGAATGCTTTCATTATAACCCACAAACCTGTCTGTTCGTCGAGAGACGCGATTATTATAATTCACGGGAGCTGTCTGGATTGTCGCGCACACGATAACGAAGTGTTCTAGGTGTATTGGGAATATTGCACAGCATTAAATATGTCAAAATGTTGTTCAGTCACATTTGGATGTTTATGGTAAATGTTTTTGCAAGTTTACCACCAACGCGTGCAAACACCTGACCGCACAAACACACTGGGCTGTATGGTTGGAATATGAGCATATTGCATTTCATTCAAACAGAAAATATATTTTATGTTTAATATGTGTTCTAAGGTGGTGGCTAATACCATGTTACTGCAAGTTTAATTGCTGTATGTTGTCTCTTAACAGTTATGGTCGTAGCTAACAAAAATGTAACGTTTTGCTAATGTTCCCATTATGGAAACGTCTGTTTTTTTTTTTTTTACGGGAACATTCCATTTTAGAATTTTGCAAGGATTATTGGAACGTTCCTTTGGAATAGAAAATTCTGAAACAAGTAACATTTCTGTACAAAATGTTAGGCACATACAACTAAAACGTTTCAGAAAAGAAAAAAAAACGTATAAACAGTGTATAAAATAACACTGTATTGATAACATTATTAAAGACCACATAAGTTTGAACATTACTGGAAGAATGTCTGTTCATAACATTGAGAGAACCTTGCCAGAATGTTAGCCAAAGCTGCGGGAAAGCAGAAACCAATCAAGATTACTCCTGGAATCCACTACAACATCCTAGATTTTAAATGTTCAAAATCACTGTGACACTGAATCCGATTCAAACACATAGCTCAAGGCTTTATCTCAAGGAAATAGTTGTATTCTTAATTTGAACACAGTCTCCAGTGTAAGAATGCACTAGTAAATGTGACCTCCACGAATGTTTTGAAGACTTGTAGTGAAGAGTGGTGGCACTCGGTCAAGCATAAGAACACGTCTGAAAGGTTTCATGAGCTATATTATGACATAAAGAGACACAGCGGCAACCATGGGTCTTTGTCTTTAGTTTAAGGAGGCGGAAAGCAAAAGAAAATAACATATACTCAAAATATCTTTTCACACCAAATACTTGACATTAAAAGTGAACTGTTGCAAGAGTCAGCCGGTCCACTACTGAATACAGATCGACAGATGTTGTCGTCTAGACTCTAGTCTAGAGCAAGGGTCTTGAACCAATTTTAGGCTAAGAAAGTGCTTCTTGTTAAATTTGCTTATACTGTACTTGCATACTTTGTTATTATTCTGCTTGTATTGCAATCCTTGGTATTGGTGGACAGATTGTAATTTTTGGTTTATTTTAATGTGGGAGAGACAACAACACGTTTAGATGAGTTGTTTTCTTAACTTTAATATCGTCGTTCATTTTAATGCATATTTTACACTCTAGCTTTGGGTCAAGTATGGACAAACCCAGCCATTGGGTTCAATTTTTTAACTACATTTTAACTCAACGTTTGTGTTTGTCCATATTTGACCCAAAGTTGGGTTAAAACAACCCAGCATTTTTAGAGTGGAATTTTATTCTTTTGTTTTCGTAAAAATTAGTTTGGAATCAAACAATAAGGTTACGTAGGTACATGTCCTATGAGCTCTACTAGCACAGAAGGCTGTACGTCGGGCTGGCCGTCTTGTTTTCTAAATGCACATGATGCTACTCATGCTTCCAGATTTGATTTCTGAATAAAACTGGTCAGAGGTTAAATCCAAACATTGGCTGCTCAATATTGTCTCTTTCTCCCCCATACCCTGAAGAACCATGTGCATAACCTAATCTAATTAAGCAGGGTTAGGGTAGAGCAAAGTCGAGCACTGTGAGCTTTACGCGGCTCGGCCAAATTAAAGGACTATAAACCCACACTGTGCAAAAGCACATGCATTGCTCTCCATCTTCAAAAAGGGATTCTGTAAATATTTAGGGCAGTATCTGTAGGCGTTTAAACAAGAGTAGGTGGTCTGAAGAAACCAATTGTTTGTGCTTTGTTACATGTTTTCTGGCACGGCTGATCAAAGTCTTTTAGTTACGCTCATTTTTATGGTTTGCTCTCGACGTAATGAACTGTTTGAATAGCATTGCTAAAACTGCAGACATCTTTTTAAAGGTATATCACTCTAAAATGACAAACACTAGTATCACGACTGCCGCTCGATCGTGAAGACGGGGAGAGAGAAATACCACTCGTGACCACACACACACACACACGGTGTTCTTGTTAAAATGCATCATTCCTGCTGTAATGGTTGGACTCGGTCCAGTAGAACTAAGTCCAAGAAATGACAAAATACATTGAGTTCAGCTGTGGTAAGGTTTCAGTGGTGACGCTGTTTCCTGAGACCGTTCCCAAGCACTTGTGATTGTTATTAGTGCATTTACTCTGCACTCGGGTAATTTGGTGAAAATCACATTTGAAATCCGTTAAACACACTCCGCTTTTGGCACGGATCTGGATGTTACGGGTTAACAAACCGGGACGGTGCCGCTTGCATGCCCAGTCTATGTGGGGGGATTTTTAAAGACTCTTTAAGAGGCACTTGTGAGAAGACCGTCAATAAAAGAGGCAGTTTTGAGATCCCTTTGTTGACAGACGAACCTCTATTTGTATGTAAATTGGAAGTGTCGTCCTTTCAGGTGTTCACACCTGGTAGTCTTGTAAATGAGCCAAGATAACGTGTTGCACAGGCAGCATTTAGTTGCTTAAAGACCTAAACTTGGGTAAATATACTCTTTCCTTGCAATCATGCTTTGCTCGTTCTGAAATGTCACAGATATACTCTTGTCTTTCAGGAAAAGGATCTCACCGCAGTTCTTAAACAGCCTCGCCGGACGACGTAACATTCGCTTGAGGAACTCGTCCTGTGTCACCTCTCAACAAACATGGACTGTTTTCCCATGCTTTATTTTCTGTCGGTAAGTGGACCACGCGTATCATCCGGTCTTAATTGTGTGAACGGGTTGGGACATTTTTGCTGCAAATTAAAAGGCTTAGTCATTCTTTACAAAACAACAGTGGTCAAGCGTTTTATCTTGCGGTTTGTGCACTTGAAAATTGCAGGCTGCCATCTTTGTTTGACATCAGCTGTGATTACCAAACTGCTGTTTGGTTTGACCCTTAAAGGGATAGTTCACACACACACACAAATAAAATTCTAACGTCATTTATTTGCCCTCACATCATTCCAGACTTGTACGACTTTTGCATTTTTTTTGTCTGTAAATTCTTAAAAATATGTATTTTTGGCATCGATGGTTCCATGAAAAACCTTTAACATCCATACAGTTTTTCTACTTTTTTGGAAAAAGGTTCTTCAGATTAAGAAAAAATGGTTCTTTGGGGAACCAAAAAAATGGTTCTTATTTGGCTTTGCTGCGAAAACTCCTTTTTCTAACTTTAATGGGATCCAAAGTTGTTTGAATCCCTTTAAAGGAGTAGTTCACATTTTAAAAAAAACTTTTGCTGATAATTCACTCGCCCCCATGTCATCCAAGATGTCCATGTCTTTCTTTCTTCTGTCGAAAAGAAATTAAGGTTTATGATGAAAACATTCCAGCATTTTTCTCCATATAATGGACTTCAATGGGAACCAAACGGTTCAAGGTCCGAAAGACAGTTTCAGTGCAAACTGTTCAAAGGGCTTTAAACGATTCCAGACGATGAGTAAGGGTCTTTTCAAGCGAACAAATCTTTTTCTGAGTCGTTTGGTTCATTCAACAAACGAAACGAACGAATTGATTTGGAAAAAGATTCGTTCATTTTGATGAACGAGTTCGAACAGGAGAGTCATGAACGCTCATCACAGAACAGAGCAAGACGAGCATTTGAACTTATAAAATTTAAACTTTGTTATTTATTAAATGAGCGATCGTTTCGCTTGATAAGACCCTTATTCATCGTCTGGTGTCGTTTAAAGCTCTTTGAAAAGTTTGCACTGAAACTGTCTTTCGGACCTTGAACCGTTTGGTTCCCATTGAAGTCCATTATATGGAGAAAATCCTGGAACGTTTTCATCAAAAACCTTAATTTCTTTTCGACTGAAGAAAGAAAGACATGGACATCTTGGGTGAGTAAATGATGACAGAATTATATTCATTGTTTGTTAAATGATCCCTTAAATTTCTCAGCTCATTTCTTTATATAGTTGTAAACTACTGAAGTATAATCAAGTTATGAATAAGGTCCAAAAGATACTTTGCACAAGTACTGTACATGAATCCAAAGTACATTTATTGGAGTAGTTTTACAAATATTTTATTGAAATCTTTCTTGACCCAAATTTTACATTTCATTCAATGTGCTACATGCCAATTTTTCGTAATTACTTGTGAAATTTACTACTGACTTCTGTGTTTTTTCAAGTAAATTTTACACCAAAGTTTTTTCAGTGTCATTTTGTTGCATTCTGAACGACTATCCTGATTTTTTTAGTTCAACCGGTGTCATGGTGTAAGTTAGTGGAAAGATAAGGTCACATTTGCAAGATTTTGTGGTCAAAAAGGTTCATATTTACATAGCCATGCATTTTGTACAGCTACCACTGAAGTCACTTTGTGGGGGAAATCGTTTGAACAATGGTGAATGAAGTCAAAAGATTCATAACAACCTACTCGAACTATAGATATTTGAAGGAAACTTTGTCGCCTCCTTGAGTATGGAGGTCGCACTAAACGTGTTCAACTCAGCCTTATACTTGCATTAAAGGCTTAGTTCACCCAAAAATGAAAATTCTGTCAGTATTTCCTCACCCTCATGTTGTTCCAAACCTCTATGTGTTTATTTGTTCTGCTGAACACAAAGGAAGATATCTGAAAGAATGTTTTAATTAAACAGATCTCATTCCCCATTGATTACCATAGTATGTATTTTTTCCTACAATGCCAGTCAATGGGGAATGAGATCTGTTTGATTAAAAACATTCTTCCAAATATCTTTCTTTGTGTACAGCAGAACAAATAAACACATAAAGGTTTGGAACAACATGAGGGTGAGTAAATACTGACAGAATTTTCATTTTTGGGTGAGCTATCCCTTTAACTTTGTGTCTGAGCTAAATGATTTTGTGTGTTTTTGGTCATCGTTGAATGTGAAACAGAAAAGGCTAACATCTTTCACTGAAGTCTTGCTTCTCTGCCCACCAGAGACATCATGATTCCTGGTAATCGAATGCTGATGGTTATTTTATTATGCCAAGTCCTACTGGGAGAGAGCAGCTATGCTAGTCTAATACCCGAGGAAGGGAAGAAGAAAGTGTCGGCTCAGCACCTGGGTCAGAGTCATGAGCTGCTGCGGGACTTCGAGGCCACGCTCCTGCACATGTTTGGGCTCCAGAGGCGCCCGCGGCCCAGCACCTCCGCCGTCGTGCCCCAGTACCTGCTGGACCTGTACCGGCTGCAGTCGGGGGAGGCGGACGAGGCCGGAGCCCACGACCTCAGCTTCCGCTATCCCGAGCGGTCCACCAGTCGGGCCAACACCGTGAGGGGATTCCATCATGAAGGTAAAACAGCACAGAGTCTCACCATTTACCGTATTTTCCGCACTATAAGGCGCACCGGATTATAAGGCGCACCTTCAATGAATGACCTATTTTATAACATTTTTCATATATAGGGCGCACCGGATTATAAGGCGCGTAAGATACTGCACTCTTAGAAGTAGCGGTTCTAGGCACGGGCGAACCGGGCAGTCGCCCGGGGCGGCATTTCTTCATGTCACATGGGGGGGCGGCACGAGCAGATAAAAAAAAATTATCCTCTGTGCTGCGAAGGTTTTCATTTTTCACCATTTCGATTCAATTATTGGCAATGGCGCCCCTGGTTGCTGAGAAGGTGCCGCGCACAGAAGCGATGTCAAGGGGGTCTCTTGATAAGTTCACGTATCGCGTCTTTTGCGCGCTCCAGGTCGTTACCTCAAATAGGCGATTAGGCGCACGGGAAGCGCGCTCATTGCGCGCTCGCGGGAGGCGCGCTCATAAACTTTTCAGTATGTGCACCCAAACACTTGGGTGTTTTTTCTCTTCTCCGTAAATAAATCTTTTAGCAGAGCTTCAGCAAGCGTTTTTCTGTGGTGGAAATACATTACTAAAACTTCTTTGTCATTGTGGAGAGCGCAGTGCATATAGCAACGACAGCCATGGGGAAAACGGACCGAATTTTATATTAATAATAAAAGATAAGCTACTGTGCATTATAAATGTCAGGAATGTGTCTTTATTGACGCATTCTTTTAATAAAGATGATTTAAATGCTGAAATATGAGGTATTTTTATAAAATCTTTTTTTTTGTGTTAACCTTAACCTTTAAGTTTAGTATAGGTAAGATAAAAGACACTCATTTAAAACAAATCTTTAATGTTATTAACTTGGTGAATTGATTTCATTGTGTATTGGGCTTTTTGAACAAGATTCTGTGTATGTGATCATGTTGGTCACTATATTCATGAAATGAAAATAATTTACATAATGATCAACTTTATGAGTTTTTACTGTAGCCTATAATATTCAAAGTTCAATTTTCTTTTTTCTAAATAATCTCTGATTCTTTTCTCTGACATTTTAAGAGTGGCAAAGGGCTACAAAAGCTATTTTAGGTCTATAACAGTTTGGATAGTTGTTAATATGAGAGCTGTTCAAAATTATTTAAGAGATAAGTATAGTGTTACTAAATAAGTAACTCTCCGACCCTTTTACTTTTAAAAACTCCATCATGACAAAGTATAGTTTAACAAGTCATAACTAAAAGTGTGCCATGCATTTAATTCAAGGCCATTGTGCTAATGGTTACTTCCTCCCTTTAAAGTTAGATAAATCTAGCAAAATAAGGATTATATTAACTGTCTTTTTCAAATGAACGGTATGTAATTTTATTGGGTTTTTTTTAAAATTTTTTTTGGGGGGGGGGGGGGGGGCTCAAAGGGGGTCTCGCCCTGGGCGTAATTCAAGGTAGAACCGCCACTGACTCTTAGAAGAAAAGGTTCTATATAGGACCTTAAAAGGTTCTAAAGCGCTACGTATTTGGAACCCCTAAAATGCAATAAGTGTGAATGAACACAAAATTCAAGATATGGGGGTTAAAAATGTAATTAATCAATATCACACGAAGAGTGACATTTCAGTTTTTATCCTCCAAAAATCAGCATGATTAAAATGTGCCGTTTTAGCCTGATTGCGTCAAAATCGCGTAATCTGACACAGTGATCATCGTAACAGACAAAAAAAAAAAGTCTAATCTGAACCAGGCATAAGGGGACAATAAAGTATGTTGTATGTATTGTACTTGCCCAGCCTACAAAAATATATAATAAGAGCTTAAGAGGATATCATCACGTTTTGTCATTTTGCAAACATCATGGGAACGTTAGTTTTGAATGCTCTCTGAGTGGATTTAAACTAAAAACATCTAACATTTCAGAAATGACAGATGTGTAAACGTTTTTGTGCTTACATTTTGATAACGTTATTATAGACTAGATTAATGTTACTGGAAGAACGTTTGTTCATGACTAAGTCATGAGGACGTTGGGATAGTTTAAGCTCAACCCAGCATTTAAAACGAATTTTAAAATGTGGATCCTGTTTGAGGGACTTTCCTCAACATGTAATTATTTTTAATGCTATACTCTACAGATTTCTAAATAAACTCCTGTTGCCAACCATGTGGTCTGTTAGGCAGACAGGACTCCTAGAAGAAAAACGTTCAGATTCAGGGTGACAGAAGGCCATCGGCATGCTTAAACAGCCTATTTAAGATAGATTTCAATCTGATTTAACCTAGTTTTTTCCAATTCCAGTTTTTGCTGGAAAAAATTAATGTATAAAATTTGATTCAGTGATGTTAAATCATATTTTTTTTGTTGAATAAAACCAGTTAATTAAGATGATTCACCTTTTTTAGTGTAAAATGATTCAGAGTTTGTTAAAAATGCAGAGACACTAAAATAAAGGAGTGAAAGTTTCAAACACATTCTGCACTTAAAAAAAATGATACGAAAATATATAAAATGATTGGGACAAACTATAAATTGTTACATCTAAATGTTCTAAAGGTTTTATTCTTATTATATATTTACAGATTACACCTTTCATTTATTTGATTTAATGTCAATCCAAATATTTAAATTCCTAAAGACAAAACATTCATACAAAGTAAAAAAAAAAGTATTATGAAGACCTTACTTAAATAAATATACTATCTTTAGACATCTTTATATATATATAATGTTAGTCAATTGTTTATTTAGTTTACTTAGGATGAATAAGGACAACTTCAAAAGACATTAAAGATTATTATGATGTCTTATTAAACTATGCACCATTCTTTCTGTTTAAAACAATTAAAAATGAATAATTACTGTTGTCTGTAAAGCTATAGCCAGTGTGTGTTCTGCACTACAACACTCTGTCAAGTGAAAATACTATTTAAACAAAAGTGTTTAGTTTTATTTATTTTCTATGAAGAATGTTATTCTGAATCTTGATCACTATTGAAGAAAATTAGTTTAAAAATAGCCGGATGACAATTAAGCCTCGTTCAGACTGTCAGTCCAAATCCGGATTGAAATCAGATCAAATGTGAACTGCAAAAAAAATCGATTTGACCGATCCGATTTGAGCTACATTCATAAGGGGTTTGAAATCCTTTTCACATCGCATTCCTGGATATCAGTTTCATGTTAGTTTTTTGTTATATGTACTTAAATATTTGAGTTCACGCAATGTGCATATATTTTTAAGTAAAGAATGTTGCACAAACTCAAATATTGGAAAAGTTATGAATACTTATTTTTTGTGTTTAATCTAATTCATTTTATAAGTAATGGTTGTTCAGCCAACAAGTCGTTTTTAGAGTGTAGCAACAAGACAAACATGGCAACAATATTACGTTTCTAAAGACCTTATGTAGCCCCGCCCCTTTTCAGCGTTGCGCTCGTTGTCTTTTGACTTCCGGTCTGTATTTCCACAGCCATCTTGCATAGGTAAGAATGAACTGCTCGGAAAAAAAATTGTTAACCCTCTGGGGTTCTTCGGGTCAATAATGACCTGAAGAGTTTAAATAAAAAAATGGTAAAAATCGTAGTTTCATCGGAATGGTCCGAAACTTGGTGACTTTATTGGTACTTGGTAGCCTGACTTCGTCATACTCATATTCTAATGAGAATATGAGTCTGAAATCACTCAATTGAGCTTTAATTATGAGGCGTGTCGTAACCGAACCAGGAAAAAAAAAAAACCTCTGCACTCAATTGGATAGTCGGTAGACCTACAACCAATCAGAGCAACGCATAAGTCAACTCCTTTGCATAGCGCAGTTTTCAACTACAGAACGTAGCCTACTTTATTTATTTTAGAAGTTAAATAACGAGTGTTACTTCTTTTACTTACTTTTCCATGAGTGCCACCAAAGGAGAAACCACAACGACCACAGGCTTTTCATTACGTCCCATCTTCTTAGCGACCGTCAGAGCCAGCTGATAAGTTACACTTTTCCCGAATCATGTAGGAAGGACGCCAAAAATATATTTCCGATCGACAAATGCCTTGATTGGAGTTCTCTGTTTGTTTATTAAAATGAATGCGCTGTCGATTTATTTTACAAAAGACGCGACAGCAGAATCTATACATCTCAATTCTCCAGCTGCACTCATCTTTGACAAGCGCTCTTTGACGACGTGAGGATTACGTTACTGAAGACCAGCTGTCAATCATCGTATAAAGCCCGCCCTGGCAATTTGATTGGCCCGTTGATTTCTGAACCGTTCATAATTACTCCACAATGGATTGAGTCCAGACCGAACTTCCCGTCCAAAAAATGTTGTGGGCGGAGTTCGGGCTGGCATCCAGGCTAGATTTCTAGGCCAATGGGTGCCCATTTTTGACCCAAATACAAGATTAAGGAGTTTTTTTCCACCCACTAAACATTGTAGAATTGAGTCAAAAAAATTGTGTGTTTTCAGGAGGCAAACTTAGGAAAAGTAGCCAAGTCTTGTACCGCTCAGATCAAGGGAAGTGTTTTTTAAAAATAAATCAAAACTATTTTGCCCACATTTGTCCAGAATACGGTTTTAGGGTTAAAAAAGTGTCTAAACTCTCAATCAGAATTATTTCTAACAAGTAAGCCTGAGTTTTTCTCTAAGTTTTGATCACCTTTGAAATGTGCTTGGGTGCGTCTAGATTTCTAGGCCAATGGGTGCCCATTTTCGACCCAAATACAAGATTAAGGAGTTTTTTTCCACCCACTTAACATTGTAGAATTGAGTCAAAAAAAATAAATTGTGTGTGTTCAGGAGGCAAACTTAGGAAAAGTAGCCAAGTCTTGTACCGCTCAGATCAAGGGAAGTATTTTTTAAAAATAAATCAAAACTATTTTGTCCAGAATATGGTTTTAGGGTTAAAAAAGAGTCTAAACTCTCAATCAGAATTATTTCTAACAAGTAAACCTGAGTTTTTCTCTCTGTTTTGATCACCTATGAAACCCGACGCAGTGTATTTGACCCGTTCTCCCCGTCTCTCCTCCAGAGCACATGGAAGAGTTGCAGTCTGACGGGTCTCCGGAGACTCCGCTTCGCTTCATCTTCAATCTCAGCAGCATCCCAGAGGAGGAGCTCATTTCCACCGCAGAGCTGCGTATCTACAGGCAACAGGTCGATGATGCAACCTCCCTCGCGGGAGACGAGGGTCTCCAGCGGATCAACATCTACGAGGTGCTGAAGCCTCCGCGGGCCGGGACGCTCATCACGCAGCTCCTGGACACGCGGCTGGTGCGCCACAACACGTCCCGCTGGGAGAGTTTCGACGTGAGTCCCGCCGTGCTGCGCTGGACCCGCGATAAACGCTCAAACCACGGGCTCGCCGTGGAGATCGCGCACCCGGACCCGAGCCGGCGGCCACAGGGACGCCACGTGCGCGTGAGCCGCTCCCTGCACCCCGTACCGGACGAAGACTGGGCCCAGCTCCGCCCACTGCTGGTCACGTTCGGGCACGACGGGAAAAGTCATCCGCTGACGCGGCGGGCGAAGCGAAGCCCCAAGCAAAGAGGCCGCAAGCGCAACCGCAACTGCCGGAGACACGCGCTTTACGTGGACTTCAGCGACGTGGGCTGGAACGACTGGATCGTGGCTCCGCCGGGATACCAGGCGTACTACTGTCACGGCGAGTGTCCGTTTCCCTTGGCCGATCACCTGAACTCCACCAATCACGCTATCGTACAGACGCTGGTAAACTCGGTGAACACCAACATCCCCAAAGCCTGCTGCGTTCCCACCGAGCTCAGCGCCATCTCCATGCTGTACCTGGACGAGACGGACCGCGTGGTGCTCAAGAACTATCAGGAGATGGTGGTGGAGGGATGCGGATGCCGCTGAGACCCCCCCCGTACGTGGACACTTATTTATAACTCGTGTTTGTCTCGTTCTTTGTCTGATCGATCATATGTTTTGACAAAAAGTATATATAAATATATATTTATATCAACATAAGTAAAAAAAATGTTTTTAAAAGTGTCCTTATTTGAATTATAATTCAGCTGTACAGCTCTCCATAATGTATATCAGGCTGTATAAGGGTTTCTCTGTGTGCTAGAAGAATTAGAAGCCACTAAAAGTTTATTTACTGCTAGTATTTATTTCTTTAATACAATATACGGTCACGAAAATAGAAATGCGTAGCCGACGAACCCCCCTATGTGATCAGAACGCATCGTTTGTGTACTTAAAATAGAGCACTGTGTGAAATCCTAGGAAAACTGATTTTCTTCTATATCAGTTAAAGGAATCGGATCTGTATTGATGCGAGGTCATGTTTTGCATCAGCATGTGATTTACATGTCCCCGAAATAACTTGGTTGTCAAATAAATTGTGAAACATTCCAGCAATAATGTGAGATTAATCAAGGGTAGTGTGTGTTCTGTTTCACAGGTCAAGAGCTAATGGGCTTCTCACACACACTGGAAGGCAGATATATATTAGGGCGGTCAAAACGATTAATCGTGATTAATCGCATCCGAAATAAAAGTTTGTGTTTACATAATATATGTGGGGGCACTGTGTATAATTATTTTAGATATATAAATACACACACATGCTTGTATATATTTAAGAAATATTTTCATGTATATTCTGTATATAGATTTATATATACTTTATATTATATATAAATATTTTATATATAAATAATATTTTTTTCTTAAATATACATCCATGTGTGTTTTATATATATATACACAAAATAATTATACACAGTGCCTCCACATATATTAGCCCTAATATATATCCCTAATAGCCCTAATATATATATATATATATATATATCCAGACATCATTTGGATGTCTTCCATAGACCAAAATCCAAAAATGTTAACAATTATCTGTTTTATCAAATATACCATGAGAGAGTCCTGTAAAGTTTCAGTCTAGTAATATTAATTTGTGTACATTATTTTCAATCAAGAAACAAAGATTCGGACAATTCTGTCAAGAATATGTTAAGAACCCTGTCAGTGACAATTAAGCGCATTTTATGACACACTTATTATTTGAATGGGGCGGAAAGATGGTTACACTTTATTTTATGGTGACGTATAGTTACATTGTACTTCCTCAGATAAGTACTGAGTAAAATTAATTAACTGCAACCTATAGGGTTAGGGTTAGTTAGTTGTAATTATACATAATTTACTGTTATTAATATAGCAAGTAAATGTATGTCACCTAAAAATAAAATGTTACCAAGAAGATTTTTTTTTAACATAATACAATAAAAAATGACTGTTACAGTAATGATTAACTGATCAGAATGATCACTTATGAAAATATTGCTTCAGTGCAAAAAGTTATTAATTTTCATCTAGGGGTGAAATGTAATCCGGACGAGCATTTGTGTGACATTGTACGAAACAAGTTGACTGGCTTCATCAGCACTAAAGAGGGATCAAAGGGTTTGAGCTGTCAATCAACACACCTCTCTGGAAGCGGAAGGCATTTTAGTCTAGATTAAGAGAAAACAAGGTTTGCATACCAACAAAATTGTATTATTATTAATAATAATGAATATGCAATCTTATACGATTAGACAAAGGCGCCTGCACTGCAGAAAACTATAAGAGGGAAATTTGATTAACTGTTAACATGAGGACCTGATTTTATATCAATATCAGTATGTTGCCAGACGATTACCCATTTGGGATAAGTATAATTTTATTTAAAAAGCATTTAATTTGTAGGCTATTTATTTTTATTGAATTATTTGGTTGTTTTATTGTGATTTTTCAGTTTTGGTAGCCTACTAGCTATGCTCAACCTAAGGCCGCGGTTATATTCAGAGATATGATAATGCATCTTGTTTGTTTGTGTTGTGGAAGCTAATGAAAATGAAAGCCCAATAAAAGAGTCCTCCTCCTCCAGGTGCGACCGCAGCCCCAGCCCGCCTGACAGACCCGCACAATAGCGGCTAGACTGCGTGACGCACGCGCACCGCTGAGTCTGAGTGGGACTGACACCGGCGTGGATCTGGCGACGCGACGCGAGCGCTAATCAAAGGTGAGACGGCGTGTCTCCATCGGCAGATTGAATACAGACGCCTGTCAGGCTAATCACTCATTTACTGCCTGTGTTCCTGCGCTCCAACGGAAGCTCTTTGAAATGTCAATAAGCATCACTGTCCGATCATCTTTCACCCTTTTGTTAAACGCGTTTCTGCTTTAAGGCTTAAATCGACCAGATCCTCTGCTCGCGCCAAAATAAACACGTGTCAGAAATACTGTTAAAGGACTATCATAATCATAGACAGTAAGATCATAATGGGCTCTAAAAACAATCTCTAAGAATAATATAAAAAAGAAATATAAATAATATAAAAAAGAAATGCCGATAAGATCCTTCGAAAGAGTCAGTTATTGTCAGATATTGTATTAGGAAATTATCGTGGAATAGCCTGGCTGCTGTAAAAAAAAAAAAAAAAAAAAAAAAACGTTAGCTTTGGTTTCTGAAACATGTGGTTGTTAGTCGCTCCAGTCAAAACAATCTTGTCAGGAATTAATTGATTAATAAATCTAAAAAAAAAAAAATAATAATAACAAATTTATGTTATTTTGTCAGTAAGGTTTCCCAGTGATTCACTTATATTAACAAGATTTCACTCACATAATTGTTAACAAAATGAATGAAATGATAATAGAATGTTTGATGTCCTTCTTTTTATTTAATTTTTAATATTGGTATTTATTAATTGGTTTATATGTGGTGAAAATACAACTTGTGGAACAAAATCATATGATCCGTTTTATACTGATTAGCTACTGAAAATAACATACAGACATTATTGTCAAAATAGCTGGAAACAAAAGTGAGTACTGTACACCTTTCAGAGGTGTAGTGGTAAAAAAAAGAGGTGGGTAAACTATAAATTCTGGTGGACCACGAGTCCACGATGTGGTCACCAGGTAAGGTGGGCCACTGCCGGTGTGTATCCTGAGGCCTCGACATTAAGCCTTTCAAACGCTTGTCAAGTAAATCTGCCTTTCATTTTTCCGAGTAAAAAAGTTGCTTTTCCGGAGTTTTTATTTTTATTTTGTGTGTGTTCATTTATTCTGAAACAATATTCTCATCAGTGTTCAATCAGCTTTGATATTTAAATCCCATTACTTTAATATCTGCACCTTTAAAGGGCATCCCCTCACCCAATATTATTAAAAGTATGCTTCATCTTTCAATTTAAATTCTTAAATTTGATCAATAAATTCAATTATTTAGAATAATAAGACACTATGTGCTATTACCCTTGGGGCTGATCAAATTAAATCATTTACACTGAAAAATTACAATTGCATAAAATAATGTTATGAAATGTATTTAAATTAATTTACATAAGAAACTTGGAAAGAATGATACTACTTTTAAACGTTTAACACTAAACCGCCAGTAGGTGGTGCTAGGCGGCCGTCATAATGAGTGAGTCATTGATTCATTCAATCAAACGATTCGTTCAAACGACTGATCATTCAAGACTGAGATAGATGTTTATGAACGAGTCATTGAATCTTTGACTCAATCGATTCGTTCAAAATGCTGAATCATTCATTAATGAAAACAGGAGTGTTCCTGTGACATGTGCCGTTCTGCTGTGATGTTTGGAACTATTTTCGCTGCTGAAACAGAACAAAAACAGAACATTGCTTGCTTCTAAAATGTTGTAAGTGATTTAAATTTTACTGTTTATTGAACTGTTGTAGGAAATCAATGCTTTTCATCGTGATGGTGTTCAGGAAAAATAATTTAGGTTGTTTAACATGTGTTAGAATTATAAAAACTCTATTTAGATTTTCATAGGAAGGCAGTAAGTGTGTTCTGCGCTCATTTGTGTAGATTTCTGCTCGAGAGGCTGCACGAACGTCAACAGTGCAACCTTACCGTCAGTAATAGTCAACAACACTATATGAAAGAGTTCGTCAGGTTTAACAATGAAACTAATAATGAACAATATGAAACGAAAACGACACAAGCTTAATTTAAAATGTCTTAGGAACTACATGCAGGATATTTAGAGGTGGATAAACGCAATTGATAGGTGGATAAACGCACTTTGGAGGTGGGTAAACGCCATTTCCGAATTTGGGAGGTGCGTAAACGGCGTTTACGTTCGTTTAGTCTTCACTACATACATCGATTAACCATGCAAAGCCACATGTCATCATGACAGGAACATACAAATGTGTGTATCTTCAATTAGAGCACTTAAATTTTGTCCTCTGAGGACAATTCTCTCATCCTGACCTTCAACATGGTACCTCATGGCAAAGGACTCTCTAAGGATTTGAGAATTAGGCTGAATCCCAATTCATCCCTTGGCCCTAGCCCTTGTTTTCGAGTGTACCCCTTGGCCCTTAAAACGGAGTTACAAGGGCCAAGGGGTTGAAATATTCCCCTATGACATTGAACAACCCTTCATGAACCCGATACGTCATCAGTCGTTTGTAGAGCAGAGTTTGTACCATGACAACAACTGACAATCAGCACAGCTGCTCTTAACTTTGAATAAACATGATGATTATATCATCCCTTCCTCGAAATGTAGGCCTATGTCTTTTCTGATCGGAAAGGTAATTTATTATACCATTTCTTAATTTAAACGGCTATAGTGTTATTATAAGAGTAAATAAAGTGCGTGGTGGAATCATCTGGTGCTAAATTTAAATGTTTAACCGTTTGCGATCCATCTCGCCGGTGATTTCCGATGCATTCCGTGAACTTTTCTCTTAGCCCTCCGTTTGGAGTGTGCCTCTGAAAAATCTCTGTTTCGAGGGCTATGTAGCCCTACCCCTTCGCCCTACCCCTCGATCTCAAGAAGAATCGGGACACCCTACCCCTAGACGTGAACGCGCAAAACGAGGGGTAGGGCTAAGGGGTGAATTGGGATTGAGCCTTAGACTTGTTAATCTCCACAAAGATGGCCTAGCCCTAGGCTATAAGAAGATTGCTAACACCCTGAAACTCAGTTACAGTACAGGCCACGGTAGAGGTTTTCCAAGACTGGTTCCACTAGGAACAAGCCTCACAAGGGTCAATCAAAGAAGCTGAGTCCTCGTGCTGTGTGTCAGGTTTCAAAAAACAGATGCATGATCGTGCCAGCATTGCTTTATGGTGCTTTTCCACTGCATGGTATGGTACGGCATGGCTCGGTATGTCTCACTTTTGGCACTTTTCCACTGCATGCTATGGTGCGGTGAGGTTACTTGCTTGATTTGCTTGAAGAAAAAAAGAAAGAAAACAAACTTCCAAAAAAGAAATGGCTGAATCGTGGTCAGTGGACGAAGTGCAGACGTTCCTCTCGTTGGTTGCAGAGGAGCGGATAAACTATAATGGTCAGACTATAATCCCAGCCATTTTGAAGCGGTACTAACTGCAGTGGAAAAGCAAACGGCGCTGAGGCGAACTTAGCCGTGCCAAGTCATACCACGCAGTGGAAAATTGAAGTGGGCTGAACCGTACTGAGCCGTGCCAAGTCGTACCACACAGTGGAAAAGCGAAGCGGGCCGAACCGTACCGAACAGTGCCAAGTTGTACCATGCAGTGGAAAAGCAAAGCGAGCCGGACCATACTGAGCCATACCGAGTCGTACCATGTAGTGGAAAACCGAAGCTAGCCGAACCGTACTGAGCCGTACCACACAGTGGAAAAGCAAAGCAGGCCAAACCATACTGAGCCGTGCCAAGTCGTACCACACAGTGGAAAAGCGAAGCGAGCTGAACTGTACCGAACCGTGCCGAGTCGTACCATGCAGTGGAAAATTGAATCGAGCCGAACCGTACTGAGCCGTACCGAGTCGTTTCACACATTCGAAAAGCAAAGCAGGCCGAACCATACCGAACCGTGCCAAGTCGTACCATGCAGTGGAAAATTGAATCGAGCCGGACCGTACTGAGCCGTACCGAGTCGTACCATGCAGTGGAAAAGCGAAGCGAGCCGAACCGTACTGAGCCGTACCTAGTCGTTTCACACATTCGAAAAGCAAAGCAGGCCGAACCATACCGAACCGTGCCAAGTCGTACCATGCAGTGGAAAATTGAATCGAGCCGGACCGTACTGAGCCGTACCGAGTCGTACCACGCAGTGGAAAAGCGAAGCAGGTCGAACCATACTGAAATGAGCCGTACCGAGTCGCACCATGCAGTGGAAAATTGAATCGAGGCGAACCGTACTGAGCCGTACTGAGTCGTACCATGCAGTGGAAAAGCGAAGCGAGTCGACAGTTTTGACATGTTCTAGGGTGTACTCACTTTTGTTGCAAGCTATTTTGACAATAATGGCTGTGTTGTTGTTTTCAGAGGACAGTAAATATATACACATTGACTACTCTTAATTATATATAAGTTTCATTTCTATTGCATTTTCAAGTTTTATACTTTAGATTTATACTTTACATGCCTTTAACCTCATATTTAGAGCTGTGTCCTAAATATGACATTGAAAAATAAACTGTATTCGTTAACGTAAATATTGGTCTCGCAATGGCTCACCCTCTTGATGTGTGTATAATATGACTTTAAAAATAAGTTCTCAAAATTGTTTTAATATTTTCATGCATTTGCGTATTTCCCAAGATCACCCATTTACAGCGATTAACGTGTACAAGAAGCATCATCGTATCTAATCTTTGAAGAGGAAAAAAGCCCAGAACATTTGTCTTCTCTCTCTGTAAAGCTTTAGTCAAATTACCTCAGCCTGGAGGTACAGGCCTGCCACTTTTCCTTTGAAGACTATATCAGACACAGGTTTGTCAGATGAGGGAAGGTAGGAATTTCATTTTGAAGTGGCTTAGGGCAGAGGCCGAGCTTTTCCAAGTGCAGATGCACATCAACTGGCCTCCCTCCATCAAGATAACATCGCTCATAATCACACCAAACTCTCAGAAAGATCACCTGATACAGTTTAAACAAAACAAACAACAACTCTGGGGCAATCGTTGAAAGCAACATTTTTAGTTCAAGACTGGCAGAAGAGTACCAAAAAAAAAAAAAATAACACTTTAGTGTACAGTGTATAAAAATTAGTGCAAAATGCTTTTATTTATTGGCAAAAAAGCAATGTTCTCAGCGCAATGACAAAACGTTTTCGATTCACAACATTATCAATATCATATGGAAGCTTGTTTCCGCCACTGAATAAAAAAATAAAATAAATAATTGTGACTTTTTATCTCACTATTCGGACTTTTTTTCTCGCAATTGCGAGTTTATATCTCGCAATTCTGACTTTATTTCTCAGAATTGCGTGTTATAAAGTCAGAATTGCGTGATATAAAGTCGCAATTCTGAGAAAAAAGAGAAGTGCGACTTTTTATCTCGCAATTCTAACTTTTTTCTCACAATTGCGAGTTTACATCTCGCAATTCTGACTTTCTAACACATAATTGCGAGTTTATATGTCGAAATTCTGACATCTTTTCTCAGAATTGTGAGATATAAACTCGCCAATTCTATGGGGATAAAAAGACTAGTGTAAATCTCACAATTTTGACAATATATCTAACAATTCTGACTTTAAATCACGCAATTGCGACTTCATATCTCGCAATTCTGACTATATCACGCAATTGCGACTTCTTATTAAGCAATTCTGACTATATCTCGCAATTGCGACTTCTTATTAAGCAATTCTGACTATATCTCGCAATTCTAACTTTATAACTCACAATTCTGACTTTATATCTCACAATTCTGACTTTATATCTCGCAATTCTGACTTTATAACTTGCAACTCTGACTTTTTAAGTCACAATTCTGACTTTATATCTCACAATTCTGACTTTATATCACGCAATTGCGACTTTATATCTCGCAATTCTAACTTTATATCTCGCAATTCTGACTTTATTTCTCGCATTCTGACTTTATAACTCGCAACTCTGACTTTTTAAGTCACAATTCTGACTTTATATTTTGCAATTGTGACTATATATCATGCAATTCTGACTTTATATCACGCAATTGCGACTTTATATCTCGCAATTCTGACTTTATATCTCGCAATGCTGACTTTTTAAGTCACAATTCTGACTATATCTCACAATTTTGCGAAATAATGTCAGAATTGCGAGATGTAAACTTGCAATTGTGAGGAAAAAAAAGTCAGAACTGTGTGATAAAAAGTCGCAATTACCTTTTTTATTTTCATTCTATGGCAGAAACAAGCTTCCATAATATCACGTCAGACAATAGCACATCCCAATGCAAGTTTCTCCTCTTGTTGGAGGAATGGTTTAAAGGTTGTTAGTGTAGATAAAGTGCTGTCCGTCAGTAGATTGAGTGTGTGTTGTTGGGCGAGAGGTTTCTCTCTGTGCGGTCCTCAGCTCAGACTTGTTTCATCTTGCACTTTTACAGCACCTCTTACTAAGCAGTGGATTTGTGGCTTGTTTTGATGCGAGGATCAGTTGGCTAGTTACGGCTGATGTCAGTGCAGGTGGAGGTCAGATCCTCTTGTTTCACTCCCCCGCTCACTGTGCCGTATTCATACGCGGCCCCAAGTGTGTGGAGTGGGAGCCAAGCGGGTGATACACTAGAACTGCAGGGTTATTCATGTCAAACAGCCCCAGCCTGGTCTTTTGCTCTGGGGTCTATGTCAACTAATCAACTGATGACCCAGCTAACAGGCAGACTGATCTCATGATGATACGCCAATTCGTATTTCCATTTTTGGCGTGCTATCAAGACGCATAATCGCTTTTCAGCGTGTTTATGAATGCCGTTGACTTCGTCACTGGGGTTAATGGCATTTATGACTGTTCCCTTACCATCCAAGGAAAGAAAAAGATAGCTCCCCAGATGTAGATGTACATTTTGCTTTGTTTTGCTCAGACTTTCGACGGCGTGTACAGACACGCGGAATGATGTGGACGTTAATGGCGTAGACATACACCCATACATGCGGATACACGCGGATAGCTCAAAATGCGTCGAAATAACACGCTACTTGACTCGAAATTGGCGTACGTTTACGCAAAAGTCATGATGTCATGTAGTAACAGGGAACTTTGGTTAACGTTATGTCAAGGCTCTCTTAAAATTACGAACAAACGTTCTTCCAGTAACATTAATATAACATTCATTCAGCGATATCTGGTCTTTCAGCGCAGTTTCATCCCAAGACGTCATATAACTGACGTCTTTTGACCATAAGTAAACATCTGCCGTTTTAGGGTACCCTTTAACGTCGGTTAGATGATGTTGTCGAATGCTAACCCTACCCCAGACCTAAACCTACCCCGTCAACTAACTGACGTTAAACGGATACTCCACTTTTTTTGGAAATAGGCTCATTTTAAAACTCCCCCAGAATTAAACAGTTGGGTTTTACCATTTTCGAATCCATTCAGCCGATTTTCTGATATTTAGAAAAATGTCAGTAACCAGATAGTTTCTGGTCTCATTGACTTCCATAGTAGGAAAAAAATATACTATGGAAGTCAATGAGACCAGAAACTGTCTGGTTACTGATATTCTTCTAAATATCAGAAAATCGGCTGAATGGATTAGAAAACGGTAAAACTCAACTGTTTAACTCTGGGGGAGTTGTAAAATGAGCCTATTTCCAAAAAAAGTGGAGTATCCGTTTAAAAGTAAAGCGTCAGTTGTATGACGTCCCAGGATCGTCATGTAACTGACGTTAGTGTACCCTAAAACGGCGGATGTTGACGTATGGTCAAAAGACTATGTTAGGTATTTAATAATGTTCTCAAAAACGTTAGCACAAAAACATTATATATATATATATAGACCCCTTTTCAGTTGGTAAACATGGTGACATTTTTTTGTGGGCGGAGCTTAATTGGAGGCAGAACGATCCCTCTGGCCGTTTTTCTAACAATGACTGGAGAAAATCCAATTGTATCTTAAAGGACAAGTTCGGTATTTTACAATTAAAGCCCTGTTTTAAGATCGTCCCTGATGAAATAGAATAGTTAAGATTGTTTTTGAGACAAATGCTCCCGTCACGAGAATTTTTGGATTGTGTGTTAGTACCCCCCCACCTTTATAATGAAAGCATAGGTGCACTCGAACAATCATTCATCAAAACGCATAAAACTTTAGTTTACAAAGACGTGAAACTCGCCGAGTGGTCTAGGGTGTTCACTGAAATGCTCACACAAAAATCGCTGCAAAAGATGCTTTCCAACAGGTTTTATCATAGTTTTTGTCCAAGTCCATGTTTCTTCCTGTTTTCGTTTGAAGTCCACAGTAGTCAATTGTCGAGTTTGCGTGCGCGATCATTGGTAACTAGATAACTAAGGATCGCGCACGCAAACTCGACAATTGACTACTGTGGACTTCAAACGAAAACAGGAAGAAACATGGACTTGGACAAAAACTAGGATAACTGGGGGGGTACTAACACACAATCCAAAAATTCTCGTGACAGGAGCATTTGTCTCAAAAACAATCTTAACTATTCTATTTCATCAGGGACGATCTTAAAACAGGGCTTTAATTGTAAAATACCGAACTTGTCCTTTAATGTGTACGGTCACTCAGTGTCCAGGACCGCGATTGTTATTTCCAAAAGTTATTTTTAACGAACGGAACCAGATTGGCCGACCCGTAGCCACCTACACGCTCACTCAATACATGGACGATCTGACAGGATTAACGTACGTTACCTCGGTTGACCTCTACACCTACCTTACAGAGAAACTGATCGTAAATAGAAACTGAGGGCATATAAATCTTTAAATGCCTATATGGTCCTGTACAAGACTTGTGTGTACGATCCGCAGTTCTGCTGAGCCAGCGCCGAGACCACGACAATGTAAAGAGTGACATTACGGTGCGATTTTAATGTGAATATTTTCTAGAAATAAAAATTCCAGATACAGCATATTCATTTTTCATCAATTTTCATCAATTTTCATCAAATTTCATCAATCAGTAACGTTACCAGCATCATAGCGCAAACAAAGGCGATCGCTATCTGCCCCGAACTATTCATTATCAGCGTGCTGCTGTTGTTGTCTTTGGATACAGGAAGAAGAATTGGAAATGACGCATATTGCGTCTTAAGGTTGTCCGTACGTGTAGACGCTAACCGCGCGTCGCGTTTACATCACGATATTGCAATTCTCGCTGCTCACGCATGTAAACGGGTTATTCCTAATGTTTCAGAAACCCGAATAGTGACCACAACCCGACCATAACCCGAAAATTGGCTGCATGTAATGTAGTCATTGACAGAACTCAAACTGTGACAAATTAAGTTTGCATATTTGTACATAAGTTAGTACACAAATGCCAGATTTGACTTTTTTGACAAATTCAAGAGTGTCAATGTCGAACAGGTTCTGTATTTTCTGCCATAAGCGATGTTCAGTGAGTTATTCAGAGAGACAATTTGATGAGAAAAGCCAGATCTTTCTGAGACTGCTTGAGTCCGATTGTCTGAAGAAGAAAAATGACCAAATAAGTCTCAATTTGGTCTCATGTCTATAGGAGAAAGATTATCGATATATCAAAGAGACCCCATAAATGAATGGTTTAAAACCCCACTTTTTTCTTGGGGACAACATAACAGATCTCGGACGCAGGGGAAAGCTGCTCTATTGTCTGCTTTATGCACCTGTCAGCAGTGGGTTTGTCTGGAAAACTCAGACGAACTAATTAGAAGGGCTGTTCGCATACTTTTGACATTTATAAAACATTAATGATCTGAAAAGATTGATCTTGTGGCAGTGATCACGTGCACTTTGTTTCTGATTGCTCTAAACGGCCTGTCATTTCTCTTTCAGTGGAAACACTTTGATGTGAAGATGTAAAGGCCCTTTTGTTTTCAGTGTAATTTGGGAGCCGGTAGCGTGTCTCAGCGGTGGGGATCTCTTCCCTGTTGTTGTGCGGTTTCATTAGGTACAGCTAATGAAAAGATGGCCCTCGGATATCCCCGCTGGTGACTGCCCGCTGGTCTCTACTTATTTCCCATCATCCCTCTTAACCCGTCAAACAGGTGTGTGCTTCACTCATGTTTGAAGTCCCTGCCCGTGGCGCTGGAGACACTCAACAACCAGCAGTCAAAAATAGCCCCTGTTTTTAGGCATTTTGACTAATGGACATTTCTGTGTATTTACTCACCCCGGTGTTGTTTCAAAGCTGTCGGATGTTTAGCGGTGCCACATGAAAGTGGATCCACACACACACACACACACACATACCTTATTCCATGCAATGACAGGTCATAACAACCAAAACATGATATTAATCTCATAAAGTGTTGTGTTTGACACTATGCTAAGCTAACATATACTAGCTTTCCCTGCATGTTGCCAAGAGCAGTTGTTTTATTACTCATTTTTAGGTCCACGTAAGATCATTTGAATGTTTTTCAAGACGGTCAAAAGCAAAAAAAAGGGTGAGTGACCCTTTTGACCCAAACATTGTGTTAAAAATGTAATAAAAACATTTAACCCAATGGCTGGGTTTGTCCATATTTGACCCAAAGTTGGGTTTAAAACAACCCAGCATTTTTAGAGTGCCATTTTTTTCAGCATTTTAGCATTTTTAATATTTTAATATATTAAAATCCAGACTTTTAATAACATAGACATTTAATAACATTAGTTGCACTATGAACTAATAAGCAATTAAACAGTTGTATTTTTATTAAATAATGTTATACTCTAAAAAATGCTGGATTGTTTAAACCCAACTTTGGGTCAAACCCAAACGTTGGGTTAAAAATGTCATTAAAAAATTTAACCCAATGGCTGGGTTTGTCCATATTTGAACCAACGTTGGGTTAAAACAACCCAGCATTTTCAGAGTGCCATTTTTTTTTTTAGCATTTTTAATATTTTAATATATTAAAATCCAGACTTTTAATAACATAGACATCTAATACACTCTAAAAATGCTGGGTTGTTTTAACCCAATTTTGGGTCAAATATGGACAAACCCGAAATGTTGGGTTAAAAATGTAATGTAAAAATTTAACCCAACGGCTGGGTTAGTCCATATTTGACCCAAACAACCCAGCATTTTTTAGAGTGTAACATTAGTTGCACTATGAACTAATAAGCAATTAAAACAGTTGTATTTTTATTAACTATTTTTATACTCTAAAAAATGCTGGGTTGTTTAAACCCAACTTTGGGTCAAATATGGACAAACCCAAACGTTGGGTTAAAAATGTCATTAAAAAATTTAATCCAATGGCTGGGTTTGTCCATATTTGACCCAAAGTTGGGTTTAAACAACCCAGCATTTTTTTTTTCAGAGTAACAAAGATTGATAAATACTGTATCAAATGTATTGAAAATTGTAAGTTAATAGGCCCTATTAGTTATTACATTAATTCATGTTAACAAAATCTTATTGTAAAGTGTGACCAAAAAATCTATCATAAAAAGTCAAAATTATGACATACTAAGTCATAATTATGAGAAACAAATTACAATATGATGTCAAAAGTGAGATTACCATAATTATTATTATTTTTCAACTTATAATATGACTTTTATATATCAGAATTTCTACCTTTAAATCTCATAATTAAAAAAAATGAAATGGAAGAAATGGAAAAATTGAGTTAATACAATGGAGATTAATTTAATCACCAGAAACTCAAAATATTATGTTATATAAACTACATAAATTATTTAAGTTGATTTGACAAAAGAAAAAATGTTGTGATTACAAATCATGAAAATATTTTTTTTTAAAGTGCATGAGTTAGTTTACATGGACTTTCTTCTGCAGCATTTAATAATCTTCGTTAAGGTTAATTTCAACATTTACTAATCATTATTAAAATCCAAACTTTTCATAACATTAGTTGTACTATGAACTAACATGAATAAGCAATTAAACAGTTGTATTTTTATTAACCAATGTTAACAAAGATAAATAAATACTGTATCAAATGTTCACTCTAAAAAATGCTAAAATGCTTTAGACCCAAAGTTGGGTTAAAACAACCCAGCATTTTTTTTAGAGTGATAATTGTAAGTTAATATTAGTTTATTGCATTAATTCATGTTAACAAAATCTGATTGTAAAGTGTTACCAAAAAATCCATCATAAAAAGTCAAAATGATGACATACTAAGTCATAATTATGAGGAAAAATGCCATTATTATTTTTTTTCAACTTTTTTAACATTAGTTGCAATGTGAACTAACATGAATAAGCAATTAAACAGTTGTATTTTTATTAACTAATGTTAACAAAGATAATTAAATACTGTTTCAAATGTTCACTCTAAAAAATGCTGGGTTGTTTTAACCCAACTTTGGGTCAAATATCGACAAACCCAGCCATTGGGATACATTTTTTTAATGACATTTTTAACCCAACATTTAGGTTTGTCCATATTTGACCCAAAGTTGGGTTAAATCAACCCAGCATTTTTTTTAGAGTGATAATTGTAAGTTAATATTAGTTTATTACATTAATTCATGTTACAAAATGTGATTGTAAAGTTTTACCAAAAAATCTATCATAAAAAGTCAAAATGATGACATACTAAGTCATAATTATGAGAAAAAAATGCCATTATTATTATTATTATTTTTCAACTTATATACACTCTGAAAACTGCTGGGTTGTTTCAACCCAACTTTGGGTCAAATACGGACAAATCCAGACATTGGGTTACATTTTTAAATCACATTTTTAACACAAGGTTTGGGTTTGTCCATATTTGACCCAAAATTGGGTTAAAGCAACCCAGCATTTTTTAAAGTGTAATTTCTACCTTTAAATCTCATAATTATCCTTTACCAAAGCATGATTTGTTTCCGGAAATGGGCTTCCATGATGTAATGTGTCCTTGCTGAATAAAATAATGGATTTATTTCAAAAACAAACAAAAAATTGAATGATTTGAATCATGAATCATCGCAGATGAGGTGTGTTCTAGCGCCGCGGTTCTGCTAATGTGTGTTTGGACCAGTACGCCTCTCCGAGATCCTCAGTGGCGGGGTTTCTCCGCACACACACACACACACACACACACAGGTGAGCGAGGCTTTGAGCGCTGCCGCTTGATGCGAAACCAGATCCGTAACTCGATCCCAGGGCAATTAGAGCCACAATAGAAAGCTTATTTATTTGACTTTCTTTGATTTTAAGAGAAATGAGCTTCACTCATAGACTGTCGCATTTGAACACAGTCTCTCTTCTTGGTGTTGGTGTCACCGCATCCTCGAGCAGGGGTTAAACGTGTGTTTGGTAGAGAAGGGTTGGAAGTCAAGTTTTTCTCATGTTTGAGGACAGACGGGAAGGGCAGTCGGAGGAGGGGGCGATTCCCACCCTTTTCCTTTTTTCTGCTGGTATTCTTCTCTGAAAGGAGTGTGACCACCGGATCCGCCTGGGATGAAATGTCATATCTCAGAGTGATCTTTATCGCTTAATTGCTTCCTTTGTCTCCCGTGATTCCCCAGGCCCTACGGTGACTCTGTCTTTGAAGTGTCAGGGGTTATGGGGATACGGACTGAGCCGGGATGCTGGACGAGACTGGGAGGTGCTGTGATGTGTCTGACAGCTCGCTGCGGTAAAGTTACCTGACCAACCAAAACACACCGAATCATGCTAATAACACAGCTTTTACACTGGCCATGGACCAGCGTCCTAAAAGAAGGACGAATTCACACGCAAATACTCACTATTGACCTCTCCTTAGACTTTTCCAACCCCATAGCATTCAATCTTTTTTATTGTGTAATCGAGATAAAACACAAGATAAAGAAAAAAAAGTCATAATCATGACATAAAAGATGGTCAAAATTAAATAAATGCCATCCAAAGTCAATCATTCACGCAAAAAAATTACTATTTACTCCCTGTCTTGTTGTCCCAAGACAATATTATTCTCCTGTTTTGTTATAAATCTGAGATGAAAAGTCATAATTATGAGATAAAGACTGTACATGTCATAATGATAAGATGAGATAAATGAGATAAAGTCGAAATTATGAAACCAACGGTAAAAATGACAAAAGATCAAAAAGGTCAAACATACTAAGAAATATATATATATGTTTATTTAGCAATATATTTCAAAATTATAAGATCAAAATGAAATACATTATGAGACAAATTGTCATAATTGAGAGAAGAAATGGTCAACATTATGATAAAAAAGCCATAATTATGTATAAAAAGTCAAAAATATGACATACTAAGTCACAATTATGAGAGACGTCATGGTGATAAGATGAGATAAATTAGATCATGTGGAAATTACGAGACAAAGGGTCATTGTAATTATATTATAATTATATATAACATATATATAATGATATAATTATAAGAATAACACTTTTGATATAAATAGTATATAGTATATATCATAATAATGACTCCAAACTTATAATATAGTCAAAATGAGATAAAGTAGGAATTATGAGACAAAATGTCAAGACCAAATTATGACATATTAAGTCATAATTATGAGATAAAAAGTCATGATTATGATAGTCATAATCATGATTATAAAAAGTCAAAATTATAAGATAGCCAAAATGAGATAGTTGAAATTATGAGACAAAACATCATAATTGACTAAATGAAGATATTCGTAGTCATAATTATGATATAAATAGTTAATGTTATGATAAAATGTCATAATTATGACATAAAAAGTAAATATGACATGAACTAAGTCTATAATTCAAAAAATAAAAATATAGACAAGTTATTCCCTATTATGTTGTACCAACCCCATAAAAAGATATATGACATACTAATACATGTCATATTGATAAGATGAGATAGTCAAAATTATGAAACAAATGGTAAAAATGGCAAAAGATCTTATGACAAACATATGACATACTAAGTAATAATTTTGATATAGTCAACTTATTTGATAAAAAAGTGACATTTTTTATGTCACGATTAACAGTCAAAATGAGATGCATATGAAATTATGAGACAAATCATCATAATTGATAGAAAATCAAGAAATGGTCAACATTATAATAAAAAAAACATAATAATATATAAAAAGCCAAAAATATGACATACTAAGTCATAATTATGAGAAAGATGTCACAGTGATAAGATAAATTAGATAATGTGGAAATTATGAGACAAAACGTAATTATAATTATATATAAGTAATTTTGATATAAATAGTATATAGAGATAAAAAGTCATAATAATGACATCAAACTTATAATATATAGTCAAATGATATAAAGTAGAAATTATGAGACAAATTGTCACAATTGACAAGTCCAAATTATGACATATTGAGATAAAAAGTCAACATTATGACATAAAAAGTAAATATGATATGAACTAAGTCAATAATTCACACCAAAATATAGACAATTTATTCCAATTTATTAATTTATTAATTTATTATTATTATTTATTTATTTATATATACACTCTAAAAAATGCTGGGTTGTTTTAACCCAATTGTGGGTAAAATATGGACAAACCTAGCCATTGGGTTAAAAATGTCATTTAAAAATGTAACCCAATGGCTGGGTTTGTCCAATATTTACCCAAAATTGGGTTAAAACAACCCAGCATTTTTTAGAGTGTGTATATATATATATATATATATATATATATATATATATATATATAGAGAGAGAGAGAGAGAGAGAGAGAGAGAGAGAGAGAGAGAGAGAGAGAGAGAGAGAGAGAGAGAGAGAGAGAGAGAGAGAGAGAGAGAGAGAGAGAGAGAGAGAGAGAGAGATTTTGGTACACAGAGTTGGTGGTGTGTTGTTTTCTGACCCCATTGTCAGATGTTATAGATCAACACGTGTGTTTGGTGTCAGTAACGTCACACCTGGGGCAGTGTGTTAGAGGGCCAGATTATCAGATGTTGTTCTGTTTCTCACACTAAAGCCCTATCCGGCCACTATTTCAGTCATTCCAGCATTCACAGGCATTTCACAGGCATCCAGATCTGGAATGTCAGTGTTTTCTTCCGCCACACGAATAACAATTCCCTGCCGAATTAGCTACTGTTTTCAGCCAAACACAGAGTGTAAGACAGTTGTGTGAATCCACATCTCTGAGTCGAGAAGGGATCGAGTCGTTATGTAAAATCTTCTTTTTGACACTGCCAAGCACTGAGCGCTGAGCTTGAAGTGCTGGTACTGTTAAAGGAGTAGTTCACTTTCGAAAAAAACTTTTGCTGATAATTTACTCGCCCCCATGTCATCCAAGATGTCCATGTCTTTCTTACTTCAGTCGAAAAGAAATTAAGATTTTTGAGATTTTTCTCCATATAATGGACTTCAATGGGGACCAAACGGTTCAAGGTCCAAATGAGTTTCAGTGCAAACTGTTCAAAGAGCTTTAAACAATTCCAGACGATGAATAAGAGTCTTATCAAGTGAAACGATCGCTCATTTAATAAATAAATAACAAAGTTGTAAGTTTTATAAGCTTAAATGGTCGCCTCGTTCGTGACTAGGGTTGTGTATCGTTTGAATTTGAACGATTCTGATTCCGATTCCTTGTTTCGATTCCGGTTCCCAAACGATTCTCGATTCCGATTCTTTTAAGAGGCAGGGTCAAAAAAGTTTAGCTAACCTTGCTAACCAACGGTCTTTCTGAAGGAAATACTCCTTTTGTCACAAATTTTGCATTTTGCCGAGATTTTGTTATTTTTAGAAAAGTGAAGCCACACTTTGGACCGCCGACGTAAGCTACTCATGTTCGACTCGCGCGGTTATGCCAACACTTCCGGTAGACGCTTCTTCGTTGGTGTTGTTCAGCGGTTTCTTCTTCTGGTCGGCGGACTGTGAATATCGAAACTAGGAATCTAAATTTTAACTTTTGAACGATTCCGGGAAAAACGAAAAGTTAGTCCCGGTTCCAATCGATACTCGATTCTCCATACCCAACCCTATTCGTGAGTCTCTTGTTCCAACTCGTTTATCAAAATGAACAAATCTTTTCCGAGTCATTTGGTTCATTCAACGAACGAAACGAACGAATTGACTCAAAAAAATATTTGTTCATTTTTGTTCAAAACAGAGCAAGGCGAGCATTTATGGTTATAAAACTTAAACTTTGTTATTTATTTATTAAATGAGGGATCGTTTCGCTTGATAAGACTCTTACTCATCGTCTGGAATCGTTTAAAGCCCTTTGAACAGTTTGCACTGAAACTGTCTTTTGGACCTTGAACCGCTGTTAAGAAGAAAAAGAGAAGAAAAAACACACAAATGACACTTTTAAAATGGGCTATCATTATTGTGTGCAAAAATGCTTTAAAATATTTATATACATCTATATAAATTAGCACAACCCTATTGAAGAACAAGTCAACTGTTTACCTTATGTAAATAAGAGTTTGCTTTAACTTATTTCTGCTAATTTCAGAGATAAAATGCATGACAGAAAACTATTTCAACTACAGCGCATGAATGTTCCTATTTTTGATAGGATTGAAATAATCAAATAATAGATTGGATTACATAAAATATGAATTTATTCATATTATTCCCAGCATATGACATTTTGTTTATCACTGAGCGGGCAGTCCTGTGACTGACCGCGTGTTCGTATCACTCTACATAAAACACTGCATTAGTTTTGTCAGTGAGCTGCATATAAATTAGAGCTGTGAAATGATTAATCGCGATTAATCGCATCCAAAATAAAAGTTTGTGTTTACATAATATATGTGGGTGCACTGTGTATAATTATTTTGTATATATATATATATATATATATATATATATATATATATATATATATATATATATATATAAAACACACATGCATGTATATTTAAGAAAAAAATATTATTTATATATAAAATATTTATATTTATATATAATATAAATTATATATAAATCTATATATGGAATATACATGAAAATATTTCTTAAATATATACAAGCATGTGTGAGTATTAATATATATTAAATAATTATACACAGTGCCCCTACATATATTATGTAAACACAAACTTTTATTTTGGATGCGATTAATCGCGATTAATCGTTTTGACAGCCCTAATATAAATATATTTTTTTATTTTTAATAATATAAATATATTTTTTAAGTCAATTTGAGAAACAATCACTGTTGTCTAAACAAGTCTCAAGCTGTCATTTGGCTTCAGAATATCTGGCATTTAAGTTACAAGGACTTTTATCATGCTTATTTGATACTTATATGCACATCTGAAGCACTGTGAACCAGGGGCCCATTTTCAGCCCACAAACCTGTGTGTGTGTGTGTGTGTGTGTGTGTGTGTGTGTGTGTGTGTGTGTGTGTGTGCTTACGAGCTCTCTGCAAAGTGACACAACCCTTTTTTAATGCACAGCGTAAAACCAATGCGCTGCTTTAAATACAAAGTTAAGATGTGCAATTTGCTCCTTGAAAATGAACTAGATACTTACGTTCTCCGCTTCCCGTGTGAAACTGCCGTCTTAAGTGGAGGCTAATTTATGAGTAGCCCACCGGGAACTCTCCCGAATGCCCGTTTATGTTCCACAAAAAAGCACACAGGTTTGGAATGGCACGAGGGAGGACATAAACGTTCAGTGTATGTGTTCAGTCTACACTTTCCATGTTGTTACAGTTCAGCTCAAACTAAAGGTCAGCCCAATCCCTCCACAGGGCCGCGAGCAGATGTTCACTTTGGTGTGGGAGCGAGCCAAATATGAAACAAATGTGAAAAATTTTACACGGGAAAAAAAATCAAAGCAGGGAGGAGCGCTCTACTGCTTTCAAACATCAGTTGGGACGTGTTTAAGGAAAGACAGCTGTGATGAACACGTGACTGACGCAACCAGGCCATTAACAACCACACGCATTAAAAAACTCTGCGAAGAATGAGACGTCATGTATGTGTGAAAGTTCAATCTAATATCAACAGAGCAGATTTTGTGGGATCAGGAACAGTTGGAGATGGGCAGATCTTTGCTCCATCTGGTGGCAGAGGGCAATACTCGATCTCACAAACAAAAGAATTTATAGAATAGAATTTGTTGTAAAATAGACCTGGGCTATACAGGGGCTTCATAGTGTGTAATGAGACCATTGATCTCCAGGATATTGAGGAATCAAGAAGTTCAAGTGGACGTAATGACATATAAATGTTTAGCATTGCAATGTTTCATAAAGTTTCCGTTTTTAAAATTTAGTTTTTGATGTCAAAAGGGGGTAACATTTTATTTTACAGTGTCCTTGTTCCATATGGTATGTACTTATCGCAGTAATAACAGCAAATTATGCATGCACTATAAAAAATGCTGGGTTGTTTTAATCCATTTTTGGGTAAAATATGGACAAACCCATCCATTGGGTTAAAAATGCCATTTAAAAAATGTAACCCAAAGGCTGGGTTTGTCCATATATTACCCAAAATTGGGTTAAACAACCCAGCATTTTTTTAGAGTGTAATTACATGCAACTAACCTTCAACCAAATCTTAATCCTACCCTAACCCTATAGTAAGTACATGTAGTTGCTTAGTATTACTCAGTACTTAAATATATAATTCCACTGTAACAATGACCCCTTCACTCTCAAAAATGACCTGCTAGTTTTTGTTTTTACTAGTATTCACACATTCAACGCTGACACTTTGCTCCATATAGAGACCAATGACCTTAGTATCTTAAAAAGCAACCTAAGACTAATTTCAAATGTCAGATTCTGAAACGTGTCAGAGTGCCATTCACAACACTGTGCTTTACATTTTCAGATTTTATAAATAAAAGCTGTATTAGAAATTCTTCTGAGAATACATGTCAACGGAAAACGCAACATAGGCTCATTGGGAAAATATGTCTCTGCCTACATTTGTACAAACAAGTAGGGTCTGTATGCACTCCCTAAGACAAAATGATGTACCCTAAGAAAGGAACAGACTGAGCATGAAACATGCATTTGACAAAAAGCCCATTCTCTAGCAACCTCTGAAGCACTCGTTGGATGTTCTGCACGTGTTCCTGGAGAGAAGAAGAAAAATCAATATGTCATCCAGGTAGACATACAGTATATGAAGTGGTCTACCATACCTCGCAGCATGTCTTTGACGAGAGCCTGGAAGACCGCTGGGGAGTTGGACAAACCGAAAGGCATGACCAAGTATTCAAAATGCCCCCTGGGGGTGTTAAAAGTGGTCTTCCACTCATAAGCATTGTGTAAATCCAGTTTCGTAAAGGCTGATGCTCACTGCAACCTCTTGAAGGCTGAAGTTGTCAACAGCAAATGAAAAGAAAAAAGAACCCTGTTAATTGGCAAAAAAGAACCCCGCCCCCGTTGGAGAAGAGGAAAGGCGAATGAACTTCTTTTTGGTAGAGAATCAGAAATATATTTCTCCATAGCCTCCCTTTCTGGAACTGAAAGTGAATATAACTTGCCCTTAGGCGGAGATTTACCTGGCAGTAACTCTATAGCACAGTCATAGGGATGATGCGGAGGAAGAGAAGCAGCACAAGACTTACTGAACACTTGAACACTCTTTACTCCACTCCAAAATAGATTTTTGTTGCCAGTCCACTTATAGGGTTGTGATGGATGAGCTAGGGGTGCCCGAAGACGACGGGTGCAAGAGGCGACTCCAGTGCATAAAAGAAAATAGTCTCGGAGTGGTTGCCTGACGTGATGAGGGTGATATCTTTAGTGGTGAATGAAATGGTTGTGAGTTCTTAAGCATTGAGGGCGTGTACTGCAATCTTGGGTGTGAGGGGCTTGAGGAGATCCTGAAGCTTGAGTACAAATGTGTGGTCCTTGAAATTATCTTCCGCCCCGGAGCCCAGAATTGCCTGACAGACGTGGGTGTAGATTGACCATCTCAGTCTTACTGGGAGGAGCGTAGATGTGGATGAGGTCTTCTCAGCGGAGATCCCACCCGATAGTAGCCTCATACTTACTGTCGGCTTAGCTTTTTACCAGGCAGTTGTAGGCAAAATGGCCTTGCCACCCTCCAGTCAAAGGCCCTGGCATGTTTGCCTCTCCTTCTCCTCCTGGGAAACCCGAGCTCGCCCTACCTGCATGGGTTCGTGATTGTAGACTGGGCTGACCACATCCCCACCGCTGAATCGTGGACCTTCAGCTCCTCCAGGAGCACAGCTAGGGAGAGCCCATCGCTAAACTCTGGACAGATGAGTGTCTACTCTCAGAGCCAGGTCAATAAGTCCATTGAGAGATGTTGGAAGGTCCAGGGCGTAAATCTCTCTCTGGACGCATTCAGCCAACCCATCCAGGAACTTGTCCCACTGCGCCTCCTCGTTCCATTGACACTCTGCCGCTAAGGTTCAGAATTCGATGGAAAAGTCAGAAACCGATCATTCTCCTTGGCGAAGATCCGCTAGAATTCTGGCCGCTTCTCTCCCGGCGACAGCGCAATCGAATACCCTCTTCATTTCAGCGGCGAGTGTCTGGAACGAGGCACAGCATGGATTCTTGGTTCCGTCCCCCATAGCGCCGCTCTCCCAGTCAGCAGCGTCAGGACAAATGTGACCTTAGCACGTTCACTGTTGAAAGTCCTGGGGTAGTGAGAAAAGTGCATGGAGCATCGTGTTTGAAAAGCTCTGCTCTGTTAGGTGTCTTGCTCATGGAAACCTCAACACTTGGTCAGGTGGAAGCAGGGATTGAACCACCAACCTTTTGGTTTGTAGACAACCTACATGAACCACTGAGCCACTGTCACCCCCAAAACTGAAGTGAACCTCCTTATGTTACGGTTTTCTATGGAGCATGTTATGCCCCTTTGCTATTAGTTGCTTTTTTGCTCAGGTTTTTGTTACCTCAGAGTTCTGCTCTGATAGCGCTGCCCCAGGTAGTTAGGCTCTTTGTGAGCCTTCTTGACTGTTTATTTTATGAAAGTATTTTGTGCCTCCTCTTACTTGAGTCATTATGCTGAGGCATCTTCCTGAGCTCTGCACAGATAGTGGCATCAAATAGTTGGCTTTCTGTAAGCCTCCTTGGTAAGCTGATCTGACTATAGGATGTTGCTAGGCCTCCTCTCGCTTTAGAGAGTTGTCATTGAGGCCAGAGCTTCACCTGCATAAAGGACAAGTTGATTAGGCTGCATAGAGTCTCCTCGGGAAACTGTTTTGGGCTCTCTGAGCCTCTTTAGGCCTGGCGAGTTGTTGTTCTTCTCTTATGGGAATCTTCCTGTGAGGCCCCTGCTTTTTAGTTGGCAGTATTGTCAAGTCATTAGACTTGTTAGACTCTATTGAGCCTCCTCGGCAGCTCTTCAGATAAAGCCTTCTCTTTTCAAAAACAATTGTACATTTAGGCCTCAAATTCAATGCAATTCAGAGTTGTAGGCTCTCTTTGAGTCTTCTTGGAGCTGCCCTGAGTATAGAGCGTAGTTAGGCTTCCTCTCGTCTTCGCGAGTCAGCATATTGAGGCCTCAGTTCTCTGAGCCAGATTTGGGCCGTAGCCCTGAGTTTTAAGCTCTTTTCCTCGGTCTCCTTTGGTGCATCTGAGTCGGGAGTACTTTTAAACATTACTTTTTCACTCCCCTGAGCTCCATCTGTCATATTAGTTATATAGTTATATTAGTCAGCCAATAGGATACTCATCCCTTCAGCATGGCAGCATAGGTTTTTCATTCCCTATAGTGTCCTCTAGTCTAGGGGACGTGGCGTCTCATTCCCCTTCTCAGGGAACCATGGTTAAATCCATAACCTGAGATGTTTTGTGCAAACATTTGGATAATAGTATTTAAATAAGATCAACCTTAGGTCTATGTTTCACTGCATTCTTGCATTACAACCATTTAAGTTTGGATAGTGCGTTTTCATGTCAATGCGGAAAAGGGATGTAGCAGTTAAGGGGTTAAAGACCAGATAACTTTGAACATTATATTAATGTTACTGAAAGAATGTTTGCTCATAACATTTTCAGAGAACCTTGCCAGAACGTTCCTTGTTTGATGGGATGCAAAAGTTTGTTAAAGTGTTTATTTTTTTTCACAAAGGTTCTATGTGAAACCATTGCTTTGTTTGAGGATCCAAATGAAATTATAGATATAGTTATAGCAAACAAGTTGCTTTTGCCCTTTTTGGAGCTTGATGTGTACAACTAAAAAAATATGGAAGAGAGTGTACAGGTATGGAACATTGTGAGTGAACTACTACAGATTAGCAGGATATGATGAGGGAAATTCCTGACATGTCTTTTTGTTTTCGCCTGTAGGTTTATTTGAAGGTCACTGCGCTGTTTTTCTCTTCTCCATAATGCTGAGCAGAATTAGAAGGAGGGTGGAGAGAAATGCGGCTTAATGAAGACCAGACACTGGCGAGGGGCACCGGCTCTCTCAAGATTATCACTCGTTCTGATTTAACGCAATAGTTTCTGGATGCTTTAGACCGCTGTGAGTTTGGGCCTTCGGGCTGAACCTCTGATCTGAACCTGAGTGCTCTTATCAGGTGCCTTTGTGTGTGTGCGTGTGTCTGGTTACCATGTGTGAGGTGGCTTGTGGCCACAGTCTTGCCCGGAAAGGCTCGGAGCAGAGCAAGTCATTAGGAAGTGTGTCTGTCTGGAGTGCATTAGGACGCAGGTAATGCAACTCTTACAAGCTCTGACCTGGGTGGGAGGGGGTGTTACGTGAGAGGGCTCATGGGGGAAAAAAAGACAAACAGCCCGTCCAAAGAAAGCCAGTGCTAAAATGTTACCCACAGCTGCAGTTTTGACTGCCCATCTCAACTGTTTGACAACGTTTGGTGTTTCTCAACACGGTTCTGCTTACTTTGGCTCTGTATGAGTTTCATCATACATTCATGGGTCACTCCGGACAGATGAAGTGGATCCAATCTGCATTCCTGCTCCACACACTTCCATGTTTCTCTGAATGTGAGGAATAAGAGAGACGGAGGGTGAGATAAACATTCCTGCACTGGACCGACCGGCACGCTGTTTCTTCTTCTATCTGTGTGTGTTTGAGGGGACGTTGTAATACAGCCCAGGCCGTGTTTACACCTGCTATTGGCATGTTTTGTGTCACAAATTGTGGACCCTGTCATATTGTGGCTTCGAAACAATGCTATGTTTTTCTGTTTATCGTCTTATGATGTCCGAAGGCTTTTATTCACATACACATGAACAAGAGCATGCTCTGAGCAGTGAAGCAGGTGTCTGAGGCGTCTCAAACACTCAAACACACTCCTGCCAGACACAGGTGCACACTACAACCCTCAATCACTCCACCTGTCACACAATCTACTGAACGTTCAAGAGGCGCAAGCTAAAACCATATAAGAACTTTGTTTAAAGGGTACCTATTATGGCATTTAAAATGTTCCTAATATTGTTCTGGGAGTCCCTAACAACAGTTTTACAAGCATGCAATGACAAAAAACACTTTTGTTGTCTTATAATATGCATTTATTTTTACCTGATTTGCTCACCGACTCCCATATGAATCGTTTAGCGAGTCCTTTATCCAAAACCCGCCTTTGCGTGACGCTAATCTGCGGTGATTGGTCAGATGACCTAGTCAGTTGTGATTGGTATTCTCTGTGCAGAGATTGTGGAAAACGTAACTCTTATCACCTTAAATGGGTTCTCAAGTCCAGTCCTCGACCCACTGCTCTGCATATTGTGTATGTCTCCCTTATTTAACACACCTGATTCAGATCCTCAGCTCGTTAGGATAGAGCCGGCTCGCCAATCCATACTTTATAGCGTTTAGGTTTGTGAAGCAATCATCTTCAAAATGAGGCGAACACAGAACAAGGTTTGGGCTATACTTGTGTGGTATAGCAGTACTTGTATATATGAACTGCAGCCACTTAGTCTTCAAATGCTCCTCACTTGGCAGGTGAAAAAAGTTCGCTTTTGCGTCGCACTTCAAAACACAGCGTCTCGTCGACATGATTGTTTTCCGAAGCCCAGATCTCGAAAAACGACAGAGTCCAAAAAGGTGCGGTGGGTCCAAACCTCCATGCTCTCAGACCTCCCTGGCCAGCCCAGGCAGAGTGGCCCGTCCTGGGCCAGTTTCAGATTTGCCCGCCACCCCTGGAGCTCCGGTTTCGGCGTCTCCGAGCGCAATAAGTGGGCGTTTCTTATTCAAATAACTTGTCAAGTTGATGTCAACCAGACGAAGGAAAAGCATCGTTCTTCGAACGATTCATATCAGCGACTCAGAGTCGACTCTTACTTCTGAGAGACAATAACTTTGTATACGATGAACTTTCATGTTTAAAACTTTGCAGGATGTTTTCGTTCACTTAGATCTATGTTAAACACTACACGAAGGGCAATATTCAAAAATCCATAATAGGTAGCCTTTATAATAAAATAAAATAAATACAATTCTTTTTAAATGTAAACTTCCCAAAGCAAAATTTCTCGTTTTCATTTAGTTGAATTACCAAGTTCTGACATGAAACTCTACATGGCTCAGGCTGATGGGTCTTTAACTCATTTTGTAGCGATCGCATCAATGACTACGTTTACATGCAGCCAATTTTCGGGTTATGGTCGGGTTAAGGTCACTTTTCGGGTTTCTGAAACATTAGGGATAACCCGTTTACATGCGTGAGCAGAGAGAGTTTCTCCTGTATACATGGAATTGCAATATCCCGATGTAAACGCGACGCGCGGTTAGCGTCTAGACGTACGGACGACCTTAAGACGCAAAATGAGTCATTTCCGATTCTTCTTCCTGTATCCAAAGACAACAACAGCAGTATGCGGATAATGAATAGTTCGGTGCAGATAGCGATCGCCTTTGTTTGCGCTATGATGCTGGTAACGTTACTGAGCTCGCTCCAAAAGTATGCTGTGCTGCGTCTCGCCATGTTTACTTCCGCTATACTGCACGCGGATTTTTGTATTAGAAAAGGGGTACCCCAGGTATAATATCCCGGTTTTTAAAATCCAGGATATGAGCATTTTTCGGGTTTTTGCCGGTGTTTACATGGACGATCGCGACCGGGTTATTGCTATATTTCCCAGTTTTGAACGGGTTATTGGCTGCATGTAAACGCAGTCAGTATCTACTAGTGTTGTCACGGTACCAAAATTTCAGTATTCGGTACCAATACCAGTAAAAATTCACGGTTCTCGGTACCAATTTCGGTACCAAAGCTTAGTTTAAATTTACATATATTTAAGTGTTTATCACGGTTACAAGTATGGAAACTGTACATTTGCATTATAAACACTTTAGAAAAAGATTAGATAAAATGACCTAAAATAAACAATAGTATGCACTAACACATTTTTAAAGTTGTTTGTAAAGTTTTAATCAGTTAACATTTATTTAATGCACAATGAATGAAGTGAACAAACATGAACAACCAAGTGTTTGTATTAAATAACATTTACAAACATTAATTAATGTAGTAAAAATACATTGTTCACTCAATGTGTTGATGTGAACTAAGTAATGTTGATGAATGGTATCTTATTGTAGCATTACCAAACTATACAGGAGATAAAACATGTTTTATTTGACTTGACTGTACTTTTATTTAATCTAAAACTGCATTCATATTTAATTTTAAAAAGGCTTTTTAAACCTGCTGAGTTATAAAGGCAAGAATACGCCTAGAACTGGCACTGACATTAAATGACATAGGGATGCGTCGATACTAATACCAGTAGTACTCTGGTGTCGGGTGGATACTACTGCGCTCATGTACTCGTAAAACTACCCCGAAAGCACTTTAGAGGCCGTTCACATATCGCGCGTGTTTTTTATTATATTTTTGAGCGTGCTTATTCTTTCCAAAGCGCTTGCTCTTACGCGGCGTCTGTCGTTGCTATGCAACGAGTTTTTATTTTGAGCGCGCTTGCCTCGCGCCTATATTTGAAATTGCGAATTTGCATGTAATCGGCCTCTTATGGCAACGTGACATTAGCCTAATCCAAAATATTTCCATATGTGGCTCTTTCCTCCTTTCGTGTCAACAAGTGGATTCAGAGAGAGAGCATATCAGCGTTATGAAGAGGACGCAACTGTGCACCTTTCAGACAGCGCGTCTAGAACTGGATTAACCAGGTACTCGGTACCTAGAAAAGCTGGTACCGTAACATTTTTTTTTTTTAGTACCGACTTGGTACCGAAGTACCGAGTTTTTTGACAACACTAGTATCTACATAGTGTAGCTGTTTGGTTGCTGCTGCATCAGTATCGAATGAGCCGCAGCTTAACATCCAATCAAATACCGGTGTGTTGCTGGTAGCAGTTTCAGCGGGCTTTCAGAAACCCTCCTCCTTCCCCTGCTCCACCTGTAGAGATCTGCTCAACGCTTTCTCACGACCACTTTGTACGAATTCGTACAAGTGATTAAAAGGTGGCTAATTCATACAAATTCGTACGACCTCACTTGTACGAATTTGTACGATTTGTCTAAACCCATGTGACGGATAGGGTTAGGGGCGGGGTCAGGGGTAGCTACTTAGTAAAAATCCAAACAAATTTGGTAACTTTGGTAACTCCACGTCGTAAAATTCATTCGAATTGCCGTGAGATCAGGTTGAACTACTACAGGTTAAATCATGTCGATTTTATCTGTCTAAACCCATGTGATTTGTAGGTTTAGGGGTGGGGCCTGGGGTAGGTCGTAACTCGTAAAATATGAACGAATTAGCAAAAGTTTTAGCGAATTTGTACGAGTGAGGTCGTATGAATTAATACGAATTAGCCACCTCGTAAAAATCCAACGACTTGCTGTGAGATCAGGTTGATCTTCTACGCAACATGACATCATGACTTTTGCGTTAACATACACGCCACTTTCAAGTGTTATCTATTCACATTTTGAGCTATCCACGTGTATGCGATATTTTTTTTTTCCTAGGATGGTAGGGGAAGCCTCATAAATGCTATTAACCCCAGTGACGGGTAGGTTTAGGTCATGTATCTACAGTAATGTAACGTTAAGTCAATGGCGTTCATAAACACGCTGAAAAGCGATTATGCGTGTTGATAGCACGTCAAAAATGGAAATACAGATTGGCGTGTCATTCATACGCCATTTCATGAGATCAGTCTGTCCTACGGGTTAAATCGTGCCCGTTATATGTGCAGCATCAGAATGTCTTACTTGCTCACAGCAATGTGAGTGAATGTATTTGCTGTGGAAAGTCTCGTACTTGCTGTGCAGCAGCAGATCTATTCTGCCAAGACCAAATATATTAAGATTGCCATATCTATTACCATGCTAATCTCTGTTTCCATATCAATCTCTCGAGAGTTGTCACGGCAGAACTTCATGCACTAAAATATATAGACGTTCACAGACTCGAAGCCAGTTGTCAATGGTAAACATAGTGTTATGGTTAGGGCTGTCAAAACGATTAATCGCTATTAATCGCATCCAAAATAAAAGTTTGTGTTTACATAATATATGTGGGGGCACTGTGTATAATTATTTTGTATATATATATAAAAAACACACATGCATGTATATTTAAGAAAAAAAAATATTTATATATAAAATATTTATATTTATATATAATATAAATTATATATAAATCTATATACAGAATATACATGAAAATATTTCTTAAATATATACAAGCATGTGTGTGTATTTATATATATATATATATATATATATATATTTATATATATATATAATAATTATACACCGTGCACCCACATATATTATGTAAAAACAAACTTTCATTTTGGATGCGGTTAATCGCGATTAATCGTTTTGACAGCCCTAGTTATAGTATAAATATTATAAAGGGTCGACTGCAGACGATTGGTTGTCGACAAGAGATTCCCCGGGTAAACTTAAGACAGGTGTGTTGAGGCAAAAATCCAATAAACAGACATCACTGCGTAAGAGACACTTCAGAGTCAAATTAATAAAGAAAGAGAAGTTTATTCTTGCAAGAATAGGCCCAGTCGCTAACACAGATTGGTACACTGTGAAGAGAGTGACGCCCAGCACACAGGCTGGGGTGAGATCTAAATAGTTCTCCCTCAAGGTTATTTTACTGCAGGCCAAGCCTTCTCTGTAAATTTCCACACACCATAGGATTCATCATGTTAGATTTACCTCCCCGTCTAAGATGACCTCTGACCCAGCCGGTTAGAAAACATTCCTCCATAGTACACATAGGAGGCAAAACATAAGATCTAATAACCATATGCAATACATGTAAGATTAAAATTAAATTCCACAACAGGTGCATGCAGGAAAAAAAAAAATAAGATGGGAAGAAAAAATATATGTCAACGACGTATTTGCATATAAGAGGAACTTTTCATTCACTTGCAAAGAACACAAAAGTTTTGCGAGGAATTGCAATAGCATTTTTTCCCACCATCATGTCCCTTAAGGGGCTTCGTTCTAAATAACTAAAACTGAACAATAAAACTAAAACTGAAATAAAAATAAAATTAATAAAAAAATGACAAAACACCCCAAAAATATAAAAATTCCAGCTAGCAGAGGACTTTGACTAGTGTTCTGAGGTTCTCTCAAAGCTATAAAACAAAACATTATTCCAGTAACACTAAAAGAATATTTGTTCAAAATTATCTTGTTTTTAATAATGTTTTTTTTAAAAAAAAACAAAAACAACAACAACAACTAGAATGTACATTTCCAGAAGAAAATGTGAAGTGGTGCTTGCAGTGGCAAAACTCACCACCCGGTTGCTAGGGTGTTCTGGGTGGTTGCTAGGGTGTTGCTAGGTGGTTGCTAGGGTGTTTCTAGGGTGTTCTGGATGGTTGCTAGGGTGTTGCTAGGTGGTTGCTAGGGTGTTTCTAGGGTGTTGCTAGGCGGTTGCTAGGGTATTCTGGGTGGTTGCTAGGGTGTTGCTAGGTGGTTGCTAGGGTGTTCTGGTTGGTTGCTAGGGTGTTGCTAGGCAGTTGCTAGGGTGTTCCAGGTGGTTGCTAGGGTGTTGCTAGGTGGTTGCTAGGGTGTTCTGGATGGTTGCTAGGGTGTTGCTAGGCAGTTGCTAGGGTGTTCTGGGTGGTTGCTAGGTGGTTACTAGGGTGTTTTGGGTGGTTGCTAGGCGGTTCTGGGTGGTTGCGAGGCGGTTGCTAGGGTGTTCTGGGTGGTTGCTAGGGTGTTGCTAGGCAGTTGCTAGGGTGTTCCAGGTGGTTGCTAGGGTGTTGCTAGGCGGTTGCTAGGGTATTCTGGGTGGTTGCTAGGGTGTTGCTAGGTGGTTGCTAGGGTGTTCTGGGTGGTTGCTAGGGTGTTGCTAGGCAGTTGCTAGGGTGTTCCAGGTGGTTGCTAGGGTGTTGCTAGGTGGTTGCTAGGGTGTTCTGTATGGTTGCTAGGGTGTTGCTAGGCAGTTGCTAGGGTGTTCTGGGTGGTTGCTAGGTGGTTGCTAGGGTGTTTTGGGTGGTTGCTAGGCGGTTCTGGGTGGTTGCTAGGCGGTTGCTAGGGTGTTGTGGCTGGTTGCTATGGTGTTGCTAGGTGGTTGCTAGGGTATTCTGGGTGGTTGCTATGGTATTCTGGGTGGTTGCTATGGTGTTACTAGGTGGTTGGTAGTGTTCACAGATGGTTACTATAGAGTTTTTATAATGTTCATGGCATGATTTAGCAGTTAGCTAATCAATATTAGCATGTAGCTATTCACTGCTAGCATGTGTAGCATGTAGCAAGTCCTGCTTGCTAGCATGAGTAAAAAGATCCAACCCCCATCTCTATACGATGTTTTGATGCAGAGATATAGGTCTTTTAAAACGGTTGCTAGGGTACTCTTTTTGGTTGCTAGGGAGTGGCTTGGCAGCTGCCAATCATGAAGCTCCAAAGTCAATGTGAATGTATAAACCAACCCCCATTTGTATACGATGTTTTGATGCAGAGATATAGGTCTTGCAAAATGGTTGCTAGGGTACTCTGTTTTGTTGCTAGGGAGTGGCTTGGCAGCTGCCAATCATGTATCTCCAAAGGCTGCTTGTCAGTATGAATGATATAAACCAACTCCCATGCCTGTATGACATTCAGAATGGAAGATATCCCTCTTTGGATTTTGGTTGCTAAGGTGGTCGATAATGGTTGCTAGGGCGTTGCCAGTAAGTGTTGAGGTAATTCAGGATTGGCTGTTTTCTGGCCCAAGTCAAACGAGCCCACCCTTATGTTTCTATGACACTTATATCCTGAGATATCCCTTTGATCTTTTTTAATGGAAGTCTATGGGACTTGTTGCTAAGGAGCTCTAAATGGTTGCTAGGGCGTGGCTTAATAGCTTCACAATGATCCTGAGAGACTGATTGGCTGTCTGAGTAAAATAAGCCTGCCCCTTTGTCTCTACGACACTGTGATCCAGAGCTATGTTCAATACAAAATCCCTATGCAATTTACCATAGTAGGAAAAACACATGCATTTGATGGGACGTCCTCACCATAGTAAGTCAGTAGGGAAACTTTGGGCCCCTCCTGCCCCCCAGGGGTGCAACTTTTACCCCATTGTGTGGTATGTTCTTACAGAGCCTGTCAGCCTCTTCAAATGTGGCAAATCACACTTTTGTTCGAAATCCTAATTTGGAGCTATGAGTCATCAAAGTTTTTCGCAATGTTAAGTCTATGGGATTTTTTTCGGCCGTTTTTCGCCCCTGGTGCGACCATCGTACCCCCGATCTCTTAGAAAAGTCATAGCACACCATTCCCGAACAGGCCGCACGTTTTGACACCTCATTCATGGGTCTGTGACAAAAACTGCGGGAGGAGTAGCGCGCCGAAAATTGAGCGGAAGAAAAAAAAAAATAATAAGTATGGAGGATAACAATAGTGTTGCTTTGCAAGCACCACTAACAACGTTGCTACTTGTTTTAGAATGTTCAGAGAACATTCAAAAGTAACATTCCACAATATTTGCAAATTGATCAAATATAATATTTCCTAAATGTTCACATAAGCAAGAAAAACATTTGCAAAACATTTTTTTAATTTACATTTTAACGGAACAGATTAACATTCCTTATTAAGTACAAATACAAACATGTGCTTTATATAATCCAATTAAATTATGTTTAAAATACATAATTTAGCCTTACAAAAGTTCAAATATCAAACACCTGAGAAGAGAGGAACTGCAATAAAGGAGAATATGAAAAAAAAGAGCACTCAAGCATGAAAACTAGTTCAAGTAGAGCCCCAAAACAATATCAAGACTTTGTAAAAGGGCATGATACAGTCTCATTAAAAGGTTTACGAGGCCACCTATCATTCAAAATGTCCTGAAAGGAAATATTACTTTAATGTATACAATGCTGACACAAACCAGATGTTGATACACTGAGCCAAACAAATGATGTTCCTGAAATGCCTTTGCTATAGTATCACATTATGTGTGTTATGTTAGAGGTGTGTTATATATATATATATATGTATATAAAACACATTTTAACATTTTCAGCATTCATGAGGCAACTTTGATCATCCATTTTTTCCCATCTATTAATTTGAATGACATTTTACCCGTATTATCGGTCTTATTAAATTGATGAAGTACCTGACATTTTCTCATATTTGTACAGCATAAAACTGCTTTATGATTCTAAAATGATCATAAAAACATAACATTCTAACAAATTAAAGATGGAAAGGTCAAGGTACTATTTATTTCCCTGAGGAGAAATGTGTTTTGAATGAGAGAACTGCTGCAACATCAACCCACAAAAACATACAACATTAAAGGGTTAATTCACCCAAAAATGAAAATTAAGTCATTAATTGCTCATCCTCATCCTGTACCAACCCCGTAAGACCTTCGTTCATCTTCAGAACACAAATGAAGATATTTTTGATTAAATCTGAGAGCTGGATCACTGCTACATAGGCTCCTAAGGGATTGAAACTTGACGGCCCAGAAAGTCATCGAAGAAAATGTTTAAATATTTCATGTGACTACAGTGGCTCAACTATAAGTTTATCAAGGGACGAGAATACTTTTTGTGCAGAAAAAAAAAACTTTATTCGACTACTCCTTTTCTGCCTTGTAGGCCTGAGACGAGAGTTCAAGAGATTTCCACGACGCATGCGTGAAAACTGCGATCTTTTTCTACGACTTCTTGTTCAGTTCTCGCGCATGCGGAAAGTACTGTGTAATTAAAGCGATTTACAGCGCAACCTTCAGTAATTATACCTATAACGTACTTACAATATAAGTATAAGGGGACAATTTAAGTTTGGGTGATAAAGGGGTAACAACCAGGAGAATTAAACAAATATTTATACTGGTAGTATTATAGAACTAAAGGCCAATTTATACTTCTGCGTCGAGGGTACGCCGTAGTGTACGGCGTTGGCTTCGCACGTAGGCGACGCCGTTGTGAGCATTTATACTTCTGCGTTCAGGTCTTGGTTGCTCTGCTGTACTGCTCCGAAACGCTAGTTGGCGGCGGAGGGTTTTAATGTTCCACTGTGTTTAGATTCCTCGCGGCTAGGTTACTACAAGCAATGGCGACTGAAAGAGAGTGGATCATGTTGGAGTTTGAGCTTATTGGGGTGGCAAAACAGTTCATTTTAGTGAAATTACTAAAACTGAAAGGCAGAAATGAGAGAAGACGTCGGAGGAGATGGTACTTGTGGAAATGCGTGAGAAGGTACGTGCGGAAATGCGTATGAGGAAATGCGATGCTACCAAGCGACCAATCACCGATCTTGCGGTCCACGTCGTCGCGACTGTAGTTACATTTTTGAAGAAGTGCGCGTCAGGCAACGCGGAAGGGTTCGCGGTATGGGACGCGTCTGTGCGTATGCTACGCCGTACCTACTGCGCGCACCCTACGCAGAAGTATAAATCGGCCTTAAGGGGTACTTATTCTACTATTTATGATATAACGATCTTACTTGTGGGAGCAATTTAGCAAGAACACCTTTTTGAAATAATGGTGACACAGTACATAGGCTTTTTTAAAATTACAGGGTGAATATCTATGCATTTAGAAAGTAATATTTTTTTTTAAGAAAAGAGCACTGAAAACAAAAACTATTGCAACTTTTGCTTAAAGGGATACTCCACTTTTTTGGGAAATAGGCTCTTTTACAACTCCCCCAGAGTTAAACAGTTGAGTTTTACCGTTTTCGAAAGTATTCAGCCGATTTTCTGATATTTAGAAGAATATCAGTAACCAGACAGTTTCTGGTCTCATTGACTTCAATAGTATATTTTTTTCCTACTATTGAAGTCAATGAGACCAGAAACGGTCTGGTTACTGATATTCTTCTAAATATCAGAAAATCGGCTGAATGGATTCGAAAAAGGTAAAACTCAACTGTTTAACTCTGGGGGAGTTGTAAAATGAGCCTATTTCTAAAAAAAAGTGGAGTATCCCTTTAAATATTGGGGAAAGATAAACTTGTTTCATGTAGTGGTGCTTGTTAACCCCGTTTCATGTAGTTACAGGGTAAGTGTGACATCGCGGGCTGTAAATTAAAGTGGTGTTTGTTACCCTCTTGTTCCATGCAGTTACAGGGTAAGTTCAATAAAAATGCATACACATGATCTAATATCACTGACTCAGAAACCTTTATTTATTATACAAGCACCACTTACCCTGTAACCACATGAAAGCAGATATGTTTCCTTGTAAAATTGCAATAAAACATGTTAGCCCAAACATCTGCACTTTTGCTATAATTTTTTTTATATTTTATAAATGCATAGATGTACCCTGTCATTTTTAAAAAGCCCACAGCATGTATTGATACACAATTGCTACAAAAAGGTATGCAGTGTATGTTCTCGCTAAATATGTAGTATTGTTGTATCTCAATAGTAGAATAAGGACCCCTTAGTTCTGTAATACTTACAGTATAAATATATAGTTTTTTAATTCTCCTGATTGTTACCCCCTTTATTCCCCAAACCGTACATGTTGTTCCCAATATCTGTAAGTACTTTATAGGTACACTATAATTACAGAACGTTTCACTGTGAATTCCTCTTAATTACACGGTACTTTCCGGGCTGTAATCTAAAGCGTTACCAAAGCTTTATTAAGTGACCATCCGCTTGCTCTCGGTGTGAGCATCCAACCCGATCTCACGACCAAGTCGTACGAATTCGACGAATGATTAAAAAGTGGCTAATTCGTAACAATTCATACGACCTCACTCGTACGAATTAGTACGATTTTGCTAAATCGTACATATTTTACGAATTGGCCAATTCGTATGAATTCGTACGAATGACCTACCCCTAACCCCGCCCCTAAACTTAACCGTCACGTGGGTTTAGACAAATTCGTAGGTAACACTTTACAATAAGGTTCGTTAGTTAACATTAGTTAACTACATTAGTTAATATGAACTAATAATGAACTGCACATATACAGCATTTATTGATCTTTGTTAATGTTAATTTCAACATTTACTAATACTTTATTAAAATCGTGTTAACATTAGTTAATGCACCGTGAACTAACATGAACTAACAATGAACAGCTGTATTTTCATGAACTAACATTAACAAAGATGAACAAATGCAGTAACAAATGTATTGCTCATGGTTAGTTGATGTTAGTAAATACATTAACTAATGTTAACTAATGAACCTTATTGTAAAGTGTTACCAATTCGTACAAATTAGTACGAGTGAGGTGGTACGAATTAGACACTTTTTAATCATTCGTCGAATTCGTACGAATTGGGCGTGAGATAGTGTTGGAGCATCCACACAAACACACACACACACTCACTCACATAAGGATGTCTCCACTGACGGCCATTCTTGAGTCTAGAACACATGCACTGAATGCCAGAACAGAAATATGCTCATCACATCAACAAACCTGGTCCTGTCAGACTGCGGTCAGAGATGAAAACAGATAGCGTTACCTGTTGACTGTTGAGGATGATATCGCTGTTTAAGAAGGGAGTGTTTCCCGCAGACCGAAGCCAGTTACGTGACAGCAAGCCATCTAAAAAAGTAGATCTAAAATCAAGAAAGAGAGAAGATACAGATCTGTCTTAGTCAATCCTGAGATTCTCTCATTCCTGCTAATGATCCACATTATCACTGCTGAGGTATTTTGATACTGATAAATGTCCTGGATATGAAATGAGAATCGCATTACAAAACACCTACAGGAAGATCTTGTCTCATCTCGATCTGCAGGTCGTGCGTTTTGAAGTCGAGCTCTTTTAATCTTGCTCTTCATCGTGGTTTTCCATCAGTACACAACCAATCTTGACAGCTGTCCATCCGCCAAAGCGTGGAGTTTCACAGCTCTGATAGATGACTTAGACCGCTATCAGGACGCACATCCCTCATGAAGTTGCATATTGAAAAAGGAAAAGAAGTTACTTATGAAAAAGGAACTGGCATTTAAAATGCAATTTAAGAAAATCTTCAAGTTTGATATGCTTGTTTGTAGGGCTGTGCAGTTAGGCAATAAGATTAATCTAAAAAAACAAATGTTTTCTTGATGTTAGTGGAATGTTTTTGTTGTTAAGGTTGATGTTTCTGGAATATTCTTCCAACTAAAGTTTTACTAACAACTTAACATTATTGGAACGTTGATGTAACATTCCAAGAACATAACAATGTCCAGTTTCCTAATGTTAATAAAACGTCCCTAGTGAAAAATAAAGATAATATATTTAAAGTATACTACAAATACATTTACATGTTATTATTTAATAAATAACTAAAATTGTTATTTATTAAATAAATAAAAAAATAACTAGCAATTGTACTTTCAGTACACTAAATTGATATACTTAATGTCTGCCAAATTGTAACAACTTATTTTATTTTTAATGCACTTTAGTTATCCGGAAATAGTGCTGAGGTCCAACTAAAGATATACTTACATTTGATTATGCTAAAGTGGAACTACAGTATTGCAAGTGTAATGTATGTTACTACACTAAATTTCTTGCATTTAAAGATTTAAAGATCATACTATCCTTACTAATAGTGCTATTTAAGGCTTAATATTAAAAAAGGTGCATTGTGCAATAAAGAAAAACTCAAAATAAAGTTATATCAGTAAGTCTCAAGTGATATGTCAGTAAATAAGTCAATGGATTTGTAGTATACTTAGGCTGAAATAAATGTATTTTAAATAATAAATAATTTTGTTATAGTTTTTTTTTTTTTCACCAGGGTTAATTTAAAGGTTAGTAAGATGTAGTGTTGCAGGGTAGCATAATTTCAGTATTCAATACCAATACCAGTGAAATACCCCGATACAACCGCATCCTGTACCACTTTAGGGGCCGTTCACAAATTCTTTATTTCATATGTAGGCTATGCTGTGGCGAGATGATAACATCTCAACATCTCATTTCAACGGGTCATGTGACAAAAACCAACCAATCAGCTTTGGCCTTTCCGTAACTACATTGAAAGCTAGGCCGAACAGGTGATCATAGCTGTACAGAGTGGCATCTCATCTCCATAAATATATCTAGTAGTAAAGCTAACGCAAGGGCTAGAAATCAATTCATTCTTTACTGATACTTCCTCGTCATCATAAGCCCCTTTTCCACCAAAGCATTTTGAGAGCCGGTTCGGAGCCGGTGCCCGCGCGCGAACCAGTTCTTTGTGTTTCGACAGCCAAAGAACCGGTTCGCGGCCGCGAGAACTGGTTCCAAAGCGGCACCAACTCTTTGCTGGACTAGAACCGTTCTTTTACCACGTCATGTTTACGTCGGGGGCTGGGGCGGGTTTTAATGCGTTCTAAACATATTTTCTGACCATCGCAAATGGTCGAAACCGCATCGAAACTGCAGAAACAAGCAAGCGTTTTTATTTATTTATTTTTTAAACATAAGCAAAGAAGAAAACAGTCGCGATTGAACAAATAAATGGAAAGAAAAAAGACACAAGACAGGGGTACATAACTTATCAGAAAAGATTACATATCAAACGAAAAGATTAAAAGACTTACATATTTCAATTGTTTTTAAAGTTTTCTTGGTACACGAGTTAGAGATAATCCCAAAGCAATGTATTTGCAAGCGACGTAAACAGTGACGTAACGACGTCGTTCCCTGGGCGCTCTAGCAGTGGAAAAGCAAACAGGTTCTGAACGGGTTCGCAAGTTGAACCAACTCCGAACCAACTTTGAACCAGCACCAGTTCCGAACCAGTTCTTTTTTCGGTGGAAAAGGGGTAATAGAGGAACGTCTCAACTTCAGCAAGAACCAATGAGGTTCATTCTCGTGTTACGCATCACGTTTGAGCTTCAGCAAGAACCAATGAGGTTCATTCTTGTGTTACGCATCACGTTTGAGCTTCAGCAAGAACCAATGAGGTTCATTCTCGTGTTACGCATCACGTTTGAGTTTCAGCGAGAGCCAATGAGGTTCATTCTCGTGTTACGCATCATGTTTGAGCTTCAGCAAGAACCAATGAGGTTCATTCTTGTGTTACGCATCACGTTTGAGCTTCAGCAAGAACCAATGAGGTTCATTCTCGTGTTACGCATCATGTTTGAGCTTCAGCAAGAACCAATGAGGTTCATTCTTGTGTTACGCATCACGTTTGAGTTTCAGCGAGAGCCAATGAGGTTCATTCTCGTGTTACGCATCATGTTTGAGCTTCAGCAAGAACCAATGAGGTTCATTCTCGTGTTACGCATCACGTTTGAGCTTCAGCAAGAACCAATGAGGTTCATTCTCGTGTTACGCATCACGTTTGAGCTTCAGCGAGAGCCAATGAGGTTCATTCTTGTGTTACGCATCACGTTTGAGCTTCAGCAAGAGCCAATGAGGTTCATTCTCGTGTTACGCATCACGTTTGAGCTTCAGCGAGAGCCAATGAGGTTCATTCTCGTGTTACGCATCACGTTTGAGCTTCAGCAAGAACCAATGAGGTTCATTCTCGTGTTACGCATCACGTTTGAGCTTCAGCAAGAACCAATGAGGTTCATTCTCGTGTTACGCATCACGTTTGAGCTTCAGCAAGAGCCAATGAGGTTCATTCTCGTGTTACGCATCACGTTTGAGCTTCAGCAAGAACCAATGAGGTTCATTCTCGTGTTACGCATCACGTTTGTGCTTCAGCAAGAGCCAATGAGGTTCATTCTCGTGTTACGCATCACGTTTGAGCTTCAGCGAGAACCAATGAGGTTCATTCTTGTGTTACGCATCACGTTTGTGCTTCAGCAAGAACCAATGAGGTTCATTCTCGTGTTACGCATCACGTTTGTGCTTCAGCAAGAGCCAATGAGGTTCATTCTCGTGTTACGCATCACGTTTGAGCTTCAGCAAGAACCAATGAGGTTCATTCTCGTGTTACGCATCACGTTTGAGCTTCAGCAAGAGCCAATGAGGTTCATTCTCGTGTTACGCATCACGTTTGAGCTTCAGCGAGAACCAATGAGGTTCATTCTCGTGTTACGCATCACGTTTGAGCTTCAGCGAGAGCCAATGAGGTTCATTCTCGTGTTACGCATCACGTTTGAGCTTCAGCGAGAGCCAATGAGGTTCATTCTCGTGTTACGCATCACGTTTGAGCTTCAGCAAGAACCAATGAGGTTCATTCTCGTGTTACGCATCACGTTTGAGCTTCAGCAAGAGCCAATGAGGTTCATTCTCGTGTTACGCATCACGTTTGTGCTTCAGCAAGAGCCAATGAGGTTCATTCTCGTGTTACGCATCACGTTTGAGCTTCAGCGAGAGCCAATGAGGTTCATTCTCGTGTTACGCATCACGTTTGAGTTTCAGCAAGAGCCAATGAGGTTCATTCTCGTGTTACGCATCACGTTTGAGCTTCAGCAAGAACCAATGAGGTTCATTCTCGTGTTACGCATCACGTTTGAGCTTCAGCAAGAACCAATGAGGTTCATTCTCGTGTTACGCATCACGTTTGAGCTTCAGCGAGAACCAATGAGGTTCATTCTCGTGTTACGCATCACGTTTGAGTTTCAGCGAGAGCCAATGAGGTTCATTCTCGTGTTACGCATCACGTTTGAGCTTCAGCAAGAACCAATGAGGTTCATTCTCGTGTTACGCATCACGTTTGAGCTTCAGCAAGAACCAATGAGGTTCATTCTCGTGTTACGCATCACGTTTGAGCTTCAGCGAGAACCAATGAGGTTCATTCTCGTGTTACGCATCACGTTTGCGCTTCAGCAAGAACCAATGAGGTTCATTCTCGTGTTACGCATCACGTTTGAGCTTCAGCAAGAACCAATGAGGTTCATTCTCGTGTTACGCATCACGTTTGAGCTTCAGCGAGAGCCAATGAGGTTCATTCTCGTGTTACGCATCACGTTTGTGCTTCAGCAAGAGCCAATGAGGTTCATTCTCGTGTTACGCATCACGTTTGAGCTTCAGCGAGAGCCAATGAGGTTCATTCTCGTGTTACGCATCACGTTTGAGTTTCAGCAAGAGCCAATGAGGTTCATTCTCGTGTTACGCATCACGTTTGAGCTTCAGCAAGAACCAATGAGGTTCATTCTCGTGTTACGCATCACGTTTGAGCTTCAGCAAGAACCAATGAGGTTCATTCTCGTGTTACGCATCACGTTTGAGCTTCAGCAAGAACCAATGAGGTTCATTCTCGTGTTACGCATCACGTTTGAGCTTCAGCGAGAACCAATGAGGTTCATTCTCGTGTTACGCATCACGTTTGAGTTTCAGCGAGAGCCAATGAGGTTCATTCTCGTGTTACGCATCACGTTTGAGCTTCAGCAAGAACCAATGAGGTTCATTCTCGTGTTACGCATCACGTTTGAGCTTCAGCAAGAACCAATGAGGTTCATTCTCGTGTTACGCATCACGTTTGAGCTTCAGCGAGAACCAATGAGGTTCATTCTCGTGTTACGCATCACGTTTGAGCTTCAGCAAGAACCAATGAGGTTCATTCTCGTGTTACGCATCACGTTTGAGCTTCAGCAAGAACCAATGAGGTTCATTCTCGTGTTACGCATCACGTTTGAGCTTCAGCAAGAACCAATGAGGTTCATTCTCGTGTTACGCATCACGTTTGAGCTTCAGCAAGAACCAATGAGGTTCATTCTCGTGTTACGCATCACGTTTGAGCTTCAGCAAGAGCCAATGAGGTTCATTCTCGTGTTACGCATCACGTTTGAGCTTCAGCAAGAACCAATGAGGTTCATTCTCGTGTTACGCATCACGTTTGAGCTTCAGCAAGAGCCAATGAGGTTCATTCTCGTGTTACGCATCACGTTTGAGCTTCAGCAAGAACCAATGAGGTTTGTTCTCGCATGTCAATGAGGTTCGGTTGAGCTTCTGTTTATGTTTGCTGATCAGTGATCAGTAAATATAAACCAATAGAGTCTCTTTAGAAAATTTGAACTTAATCAGTCAGTTCAATTTAGTTTATTAGTTCTCTTTAATAAATCTCTTTATTAACTTTTTAATAAGTTTAACAAGCCTTGTTGTCCATATGGAGGGACAGAAATCTCTCAGATTTCTTTGAAAGATCTTCATTTGTGTCCTGAAGATGAACAAAAGTCTTTGAAACGACATGAGGGTGAGTAATTTATTATAGAAAAAAATGTTTTGGTGAATTAACCCTTTAAGAATGAAGTATCATTTCAAAAAACATTTCACAATGTTGTTTGTAAAAAATCTTTTTAGAAACTTAAAAAGACAAAAAAACAACAACAACAAAAAAAAAAAAAAAAAAAACAGTACGTTGCTGAATGCATGACCGTAGATTGGAGCAAATGCTTGTAGTTTGAAGTTCACCTGTTCCTAACCTGTTTTCTACATAAAGACTGATCTGCTGTCTGGCAGTTTGTCAGACGATCTGCTCTCCCTTGGCCACCTTTAAAATCTGGGCTCAGACGAGCTCATTTTAGGAAGAGCTCACATCCAAAAATAAAAGGTGCACCCAAGGACAGAGGCCTGGAATATTCATCCACGGTCATTGTACAACAGACACACACACCAGGATGAAGCTCAAAATGAGCAGAAATTACGGCTTGTGTCCAAAACAGTCTCTGGACTGCTTTCATACAAAACTACAAAGACAGGAATCCTTGCACAACATGAAACAAGCAGACCCTCTTACACCCCCGTCCATGTTTGTAATGTGGCATACGGGCCAGGACGGAGAGGCCCTCATGCTTCTGATAAGAAGTTCCTCAAGTTCTTATCATCATCCATCGCATATTATTTCACATCTTATCAAAGTTTAGTGTTGAAAAGACCAAAAGCCCACATAGCACACAGGAAAACAGTGTCTGAACCTAAGATGGTTTTGGCTCTTTGGTGGTATCTGTACAGATACAAGATGAACATGGGCATCATATTTCCCACCTCCAGTATGACACGTTTCTCTGTGAAGTACGAACAAAGTTATGACACGGATGCCTGCGGTGTGAGGCTTATCTTCTGTTTTGACCACCATAGTAAATGCAATGTGGAGAGCAGCAGTCCCAGTACGATCACACAGTGTCTTTTAGTATCATTCAAATATTAATATAGCTTTATTGAATTAAATTTATATTTATATATTTTCCGTTTTCACTTTTATTTTATTTTTTTGTCATTTAGTTGTGTTGTTTTTATTTTATTAACACTTGATGTACTGTATTTGTAATATGCATAGTCATAAATATATGTTATATAATATCTTTTCATAGTTAAAGTGCATTAAAATATTTGCAGATTCCTCTTTCCATCTGAAATTGGTGGAGTGTTGTGTTTTAGCGCATTAGACTTTCTAAAGGTGTGGTGAATGAATAGATTTTTAAGTATTTTAACGGTGGATTGAACAATGCATCATAAGATACATTCAAGACATAATTAATGCATAAAAAATACTTTTATAATGCACTATATACAGTATATAAGGCCTAAAGCATAAAGTAAAATGTTACCGTTCCCTTTGAGCGTATCTCGACATTTTGAGTGTCATGACGTTGATGCTATACTAGGGACGGTTATTGGCCAATAGTGTGGTCAGCTGACATAAGTGTGTCACCAAGACCATAAATGACAAGGACGTCAACCAACTTCTTTGTCTTCAGAAAGCTGTTTGTTTTCAAACAAGAATATTAAAATTCATGTAGAACTTTGATTAAAGGTTTGGATCTACTTCAAATGCTGACTACAAAGTTATAATCATATAATAAGAAGACATCACCTTATATTGTTTTTCATTTACATCATTAATGTGTTAAAGGAGAACTCCGGCGCAAAATGAACCTTTGGTCTAATAACATTGGTACCTAGTCGACTCGACAGTTCTCTGAGTTTTGTTTTCATGGTAATCGAATGTAAAGGGTTTTATCTCTAAAAACTGTTTAGCGTGTAATGCTAGTAATGGGGGCATATTACAGCATTTATCGAACAAACTTCGTGTATACAGGCAGGAGAAAACAGTCTCGACAAGTCGAACCACGAACGACGTGCCAAGTGAGCTTAACTGTATGAAGTTCAGCGAACTTCTGAACTGTTTGAACGTCGTTCGTTGTTTGATTTGTCGAGACTGTTTTCCTAAGATGGCTCCTGCCTGTATACGCGAAGTGGACTGTCTTTATAAAGTATCTTCTTATTAAACGTTCTGTCAAACTGACAAAGTTGTCAATGCTTCGTTTTGCATGTAGGGACCCTCATTATGTTACTGTGTTAGTGTGGGCCTATTTTGAGCCTTGTTACTGGTATAAACTAGTGATTTATTTTTACCTATTATATGCCCCCATACACTAGCATTATACGCTAAAAAGTTTTTAGAGATAAAACTCTTTACATTCGATTATCATGAAAACAAATCTCAGAGAACGATTGACTAGGTGCCGATGTCTTATTAGACCAAAGGTTGATTTTGCGCCGGAGTTCTCCTTTAAATATAGAGATATGCAAGCAAAAACAATGCTTCCTCGAAACACTACTTGCATACAGACAGCTGGCCTACTCACTCTCAACCGCGCAAGACCCATGCTGGCGAACCCGCTTCTCCGGCTCCAGTTTATGTCCAGTTTATCCGGATATGTTAGAGCAGCACTATACCAGGACCAGCATGGAATCCATGCTGGATTTTTCAGTAGGGATGTATAACTCATGGTTTATAGATCAATGAGCCTCTCATTTGTGATTCCTTGCGCCAATAGTGGCGCCAAACAGAATTTAAAAAATAACAAATGTTTTCCCAACAGGCTGAGGGAAAGCACCACTCAATCAACCAATAGCTTACTTAAAACTGACTGCATATTAAAATGGGCTAGTAGAAAGATCTTTACCTTTAATATCTTTAGTAGGCGAAGCAGAGGAGTACTTCACAATCAAGTGCATACTTGAGAAGGCACACAGCAAGTTTAATGGTGCACATCATTAGCCCCATCTCCGGCTCTTCGTGTGTTTAGTGCGGCAGCCTGTTGGCCTTTTAATATTTTCAGGATGCGGAGTGGGCCGGGGTGCTCGGAGAGGCCGTGCCGCAGGCTATTATAAAAGCGGGTCAGCACGCATTCAGGTCTAATGGGATTTTAAGCATGACTCCCAGTGTGATGAATAGCGCACACCTGCGCTGCTCACGAGAGTGACCTCGGCTCATAATCTGCAACATGAGAGCTCACCTGCCCCAGTCCAGATCACTAAAACTGTCCAAACCCATCCACGCAACCCCTTCCCCCACTCGGCTCTGAAGTGTTTGTCTTGCTAATGCGGGACACCTTGGGGAGCCTCGGCTTTATCGCCAATCGGACACTGCTGGAGTTGCAGCAATGCTTCCAGCTGGGCTCTCATGAGATGGGGGGGGGGGGGATTGTTTTACAAACTGAATTCCTTTAATTAATCACTGTGTTTGAACAGCTGGGCCACTCAAGTCAAGCCGTAATGGGATCTCTACATGGAAGTGTGGATTAGACACAAATGCGGCAAAATATATTTGTCAGGCGCTGTGGGTGGAAGCCGTAGAAGAGTGCGCTCGGGTCTCCGAGGCCTGGTCAGGGGCCAGAGAAGCGTGTGGAGGTCCTGCACATAATCCAGCTGCGTCTGGTACTCTAAATACTCTTGTAGGCAAGTGGAAATGAGACGTTTCCAATTAATTTTGATAGTCCACTTTAGACATTCTACTGACTATAAGTAACTTTGCAACTTCATGTCAACTAACTCTCATCAGAGTATTATAATATTGTAGTAGACGAGCCCGTTCTCATCCTTTAACGTCATGTAGAACGCGATATGCAAAAACGGCGCTATACTACGCACATGGCACCCTTTATCGTTTATATAACACGCGAACCCAAGTCGTAATAAATCCTTTAGCGTAATATGAGTCTACCCTACCCCACACCTAAACATAACCATCACACGCGTGTTATATTAACGATAACGGGTGCCATGTGCGTAGTATAGCGCCGTTTTTGCATATCGCGTTCTACATGACGTTAAAGGATGAGAACGCGTTGAGTAGACTGTCAGTAGACTGTGGTTTTGGTTGGGAGTTAGGGTTTCAGGCTGATCTCATGAAGTAGCGTGTGTATGACACGCCAATTCGTATTTGCATTTTTGGCGTGTTATGAAGACGCATAATCGCTTTTCAGCGTGTTTATGAACGCCGTTGACTTAACGTTATATAAATATAGGACTTACCTCAACTTAACCGTCCCTAAACTTAACCGTCACTGGGGTTAATGGCATTTATGACTGTTCCCTTACCATCCTAGGGAAAAAAAATATATGACTTACCTCAACCCCGTCCCTAAACTTAACCGTCACTGGGGTTAATGGCATTTATGACTGTTCCCTTACCATCCTAGGGAAAAAAAATATATGACTTACCTCAACCCTATCCCTAAACTTAACCGTCACTGGGGTTAATGGCATTTATGACTGGACATTTGACGCGCGTGTTCTGACACGCGGGATGACGCGGACGTTAATGGCGTAGACATACACGCATACACGCGGATACACGCGAATAGCTCAAAATGTGTAGAAATAATACGCCACTTGACTCGAAAGTGGCGTGTATGTTTACGCAAAAGTCATGATGTCATGTTGAGGGTTTGGGTTTGTAGAATACGTTGACATGTAGTTGCCAAGTTACTTATAGGGCTCTATCTTGCACCCGGCGCAAATGACTTTATACACTGACGCATATATCATTCCTATTTTTCATCCACGCAAAGCAGGAATTCCCTCCACAGACGCACGTCGGTAAACTAGGAAATGAACTTGCGCTCCCTGGCCTGGGTGGATCGGTGCAAAAAAGGAGGCATGTTTCGGCGCAAACATTCCCTGGCTGGTGCTATTTTGCAGTTTCAGAAAACAATGGCGCCACTGACCAGAAAAAACTCTGAAGTCAGTGGCACGTTGCGCTTTGTTCATAATGCTATTTTAAGCGCTCATGCTTGGCCATAATGTTCTGGGTGCACAACGTGCATAATTCTCTCCTCAACACAGATAATAAATTTATAAATAAAGAATCATCCAGAATTTTACCGTTTATACCGTATATAACGTTTGCAGTGGTGGAGGAAGTACTGAATCTCAGTACTTAAGTAAAAGTACAAATAACCAGATAAATATTTACTTTAGTAAAAGTAGAAGTAACACAATGACAACCATACTTAAGTAAAAAGTAAAAAGTACCTGATTTTAAATGTACTTTAAGTATTAAAAGTAAAGATTCTCTTAATGACTATTTTCTAATGATTAATAAAACATTTAATTCTAACTCATTCAACCTAATACTCCTATAATGATGTTCAATAATGATTGTTGTCACCATTTCTGAGACAAGCTTGGAATTAGGCAATATACACATCATGCTTATCCTCACTATATGTTAATAACTATGTTTGGCAGTAAACGTGATTAATTTATGGTGTAATTCTGAACCTCTTGGCTTGCCATAATCCTAACCAAACGTATATTACACACGGTGTGTTTCCTATGCATGTAAAAACAAATTTTCACTTATAAATTGCACGATAAACACACTGCGCGCGAGACGCATTTAGTGTGACCGGGTTGATATACTGTATCTATGGCAACCAAACGTCACTGGTGAGACAAACGTGCAACGGGCGGATGGTCAGATTACGTTTTGGCAGGGGAAAAACTGATCAGAAAATGTAATAAAAAAGTAACAGAAGTTGTAGAAATATAGTGGAGTAGAAAGTAGAATAATTGCTGCAAAATGTAACGAAGTAAAAGTAAAAAGTATGCACTATTTATTCTACTTAAGTAAAGTAAAGATACGTGAAAAATATACTTAAGTAAAGTAACGAAGTATTTGTACTTCGTTACATTCCACCACTGAACGTTTGTAAGAAACCAAACCTTTTGTAAATCCGTCAAGATTTCAACGAGATAAGAGTGTTTGTGTTCGTGCTGATCACTCATCTTAAATCAGCTTGCCTGTGACAAGATGGCCGCCGGTGATGACGACAGAGACTCCGCCGTAAGACATCTAGCCTTTATTATGGATATCTATGTCAAAAACTATCGCCAACAAAAGCCGACACCTAAAAGATGCACTCGAAGTGAAGTTCACCAAGTGCAACGTGTTCCTGAATAATCATCTTGTTGATCCTGAAACATCATTCCAATCAACCAATCAGATTTCAGGGACAAGTTTAGGCTTACAAACAGAGCTAGGTGCTTCTACATCAGCGTTATCAAATTCTTGGAGAGGAATGCTGTTCCGGGATCAACCAAATGTGTTGGCCCGGGAATGTGTCTAACTCGGCACAATCAGGACGTGTCTTGAAAACACTGCAAAGACTACCGTCAACGGCCACTGTTTACACCAGCAGGTGGCAGAACTCCCATTTATCATTCAAAATGGAAACAGGGACTTGGAGTGTGGATATACAAAACATGAACAAAGCAGTGCTTGCTTACCATTTCCAATATGTTGATCAGTACGTTTTCAATTTCTTCATTCCACATGGGCATGCCATAATGAAAATATTTGCATGTTGGAATGCTCAGACAAGATGAATATGTGTGTCACTTTTGCTTTTCATATGCAGTGATTTGCTAAGCTAAACTGCCAATCAAATTGGTCTCTCAATTCATCAACAGCTCAGATGGCAATCCAACTCGCTCACTCGGCCGAAAAGGACAGACTAGAGTCAATACTGCAGAACACACCACAAAACCGGGCCGAACATTTCAGTTTGTGTTAAGGCTTGGGTTTGTTTTCTATAGGTGTCCTAATTGTATCATCATGATTCCATCAAATCTAGCCGTATATATGTCTCAATTTAGTCTCATGCTGGTAAGACTCCCAAGTAGGGCTGGGTACCGAGTTCGATACTTTTTAGGTACCGACCGAATTGCCTTGATACTATCGAGTATCGAAAAATGACTTCTTGTTCGGTACCAGATTTCGATACCTAAGGGTTTAACTCATTAAATCAGTACTCAAACAAATACATATGAAATGCACAACGACACAAAATCCCCCCCCCCAAAAAAATATGTTCGTTTATGCACTGGCAAAGGAGCATGAGTCAAACTGAAAAAAATAAAAACCAAAGGTTTTCTGAGGTAATGTGTTATGTAATCTTGTTAAAATGGATTTCATAAAATCGGTATCGAAAAAAAGTATCATTCAGGAACCGGTTTCGAAATCAAGGTATCGGTATCGGTATTGGTATCGAAATTTTTTAAACGATACCCAGCCCTACTCCCAAGCTCCCAAGTATGTGTTAACTGTGTTAATTTTTGGCTATAATGTCTTATTAGATTAAATGTTTGTACATGTGAGCCTGTGTATTCTTGTGGTTTGGGGTGGGGGATGGCTCTGTTGTGTTTAGATTGTCCTCTGCAAGTACAGGGCATGGGTCTGTGTGTTTACATCTTTGTTTCCTCTCTGCGTCTGCTCACACAAAGCAGCTGTCAGTGTTCATGTGTTTTGAACAGTCAAGAGTCTGTCCTGGGAACACCCTGCACTCAACGTTCACTTCTGCTTCCAGTTATGTACCCGTAATCTCATAATGTTAAATGTGCTTTAATTCTCTACATCACATTCAGAGCTCATTGCATCTTTTTATGGTGTACTTATTAGTGTATCCACAACTTCATCCAAATACTGTACAAGATGTTGTACCTGTCTGCAGGGCCACATTAAGAAATAGTTGAGTCTGGTACAAAACATTCACGGGCCCCTGGTGCGATGACGTTGAGACCCCCATTGGAGCTGCGTTACGGTGGGACGCCTTAGTTGACATTGCGATCGCTTTCTACCTCAATCTATCCATTAAGGCGCCCCTCAAGCCCAGGCCCAGGACAAAAGATACAGTTGTCGCCCCTTTTCAGTGACCAAGCCTGTCACAATGCCAAGCTATTCCTATGCAATTCCTACAGCTACAGTCTTTAGTGCATTTCTATATAGTTGCTAGGATGTTCTGGGGTGTGTTTCCCAAAATCATTGCTAGCCAACTATGGTTGCAAGTTCTGTCGTTGTCAGTATAGTTCAACTAGTCGGTGTTTCCCGAAAACATAGGTCTAACGAACATTCGCAAACAGCATCGTAAAGTCGTGTGGTTGGAAAGACAAGCTCTCGACCTGCGGTTAGAAGCGGAGTTTCTTGTTTGCATGACATGTGGACTCAATAAATCCTTATCTTGAGCCAAATAAGCAACATTCAGCACAATCTGTATATTTTATTTCGAATATATACAAATGTCATGTACTTCTTTTAGTTTGTCGAGAGATTTAAAGCACTATTTTCGAAGAGTACGCATGTGCATACAGGCTCTAGTGCGTAAGAACGAGCCTATGATGGAATATGGAAATAAACAACATGACATCGTGACTTTTGCGTAAACATACACGCCACTTTCGAGTTAAGTGGCGTGTTATCTATAGCATTTTGAGCACCCGTGTGTATGGGTGTATGTCTACGCCATTAACGTCCGAGTGATTCCGCGTGTATGTACACGCCGTTAAATGTCCGAGTGAAACGAAGAAAAATGTAGATCTACATCTGGGGAGCGATATTTTTTTTTCCTAGGATGGTAGGGGAAGACTCATAAATGGTATTAACCCCAGTGACGGGTTATTTAATGGACGGGGTTGGGGTAGGTCATGTAAGGGATAATCCACGGCTAGCCATGCATTAAAGGATTTTAATGCACGGCGTAGAGGCGAAGAACCACCCGACGCGAAGCGGAGGGTGGTTGCCTCTACGCCGTGCATTAAAATCATTTAATGCATGGCTAGCCGTGGATTATCCCGCTTATACCTCGGTTATTTGCCAAGTTAAAAAGAAGTTAAAGCTATAACTGATGTTAACAGTGTAATTTTTTAACAGACATGTAAAAATGACGGTTATTTTCTTAAGTTACGGCTCGTTAGTTCTACTCCGTCCACTTTAAATAAAGTAGAGCCATCGGATTGCATTTATTTGAATGAATTATGAATCTGTTTGCAAGTGTAACTGTTACTATGGTTACCAATGTTTGTTTTACAGTCTATGGTTTACAGTCTAAGCGGATTCATTTCAAACTGTAATCAAACTGACTGGAACTACCTGTGCATTAAAGGGTTTTACTGCACACCTTCCAGCCAATCAGAATCGAGTATTTAAACAGCCCGTGGTATAAATTTATATATACAGTAATGTAACGTTAAGTCAATTCCGTTTATAAACACGCTAAATTGCACTTATGCTCGCCAAAAATGGAAATACGTATTGGCGTGTCATACACACGCCATTTCATGAGATCAGTCTGAAATAAAGCAAAATAACTGAAAAAATGTCCCTAATTTATAGCAAAACATCTAGCATTAGTTCAATTTCAAACAATACATTAAAAGTAGATGTCACCTGCATGACATCATTAACCAACGACCAATTTGCAACAATATGGACGTTGCATCTCAAGACGCACCCCACCCCCACCCCCCACTTCATAGACATGCATCTCGTGAATGAATTAGCACCAGTATTGTATACAGTTGAATTCTGTTGACTTTACTCATGTTTAAAGGGTTAGTTCAGCCAAAAATGAAAATTCTGTCAGTATTTCCTCACCCTCATGTTGTTCAACCCCGTAAGACCTTCGTTCATCTTCGGAACACAAATTAAGATATTTAAGATATTAAGATCGCTCCTGCATACTAGTCCATAGGCTTCTTGAGGGAATGACTCTTTAGCTGGCATCGAAAAGTCATTAAAGACATCGTTAAAATAGTCCAAGTGACTACAGTGGCTCAATTTTAACTTTATAAAACGGCGAGAACACTTTTTGTGCACAAAAAAACAAACAAAAATAACGAGTTTATTTCAACTATTGGTTTATTTCTCCCTCTGCGCGAGTCAGGTTACTAGTTTAATAGCGTAAGCTTCTGTTATTGTACGTCACACGCATCACACACATGACCAGCATCGGCCAATAGTGAGCCTACGTGTGACGTCGCTCTACACAATCGCACTACGCTAACTGACTACAGGCCCATGGAGAAAGAAGTGAATAGTTGAAATAAAGTCGTTATTCTGTTTGTTTTTGCGCACAAAAAGTGTTCTCGTCGTTTGATAAAGTTAAGATTGAGCCCCTGTAGTCACTTGGACTATTTTAACGATGTCTTTAATGACTTTCCGAGGCCAGCAAGAGTCATTCCCTCAAGAAGCCTATGGACTAGTATGCAGGAGCGATCTTAATATCTGAAATATCTTAATTTGTGTTCTGAAGATGAACGAAGGTCTTACGGGGTTGAACAACATGAGGGTGAGGAAATACTGACAGAATTTTCATTTTTGGGTCAACTAACCCTTTAACTCTTTCAAAATGACATGGAGGTTTATGGACTCTCTAAATCGCACATGATCTTTGCAAACATGATTCTTCCCATTCCAAGACAAATGAACTAGCTAGTCGATTTCTTCAACAGTGGTTAAGCAGCGGGTTACATCATTGTGCGGGAAACGCACCCCTGCTTGGGAATTGCTTACAGGTCCAAGTCAAAATAGTCCACCCTCATATTCTGGTGTTTAGATACGGCTCAGGTCTCTCCATGCCATTTTCCCGCATTTTTGTTAACTTTAATGGTGTTATGGTGGGAACTGTAGTTACCAGGGTTAGTATCTGTAAGGGTTTGAGAAGTGTGTTGTGTTAAATCGAAGGCTTCTCCATAAATTTCTGATGACGTCTAAGTACCCACTTGCTAGCACCGCGTGGGCCGCTCCCTGGTCCCTCTGCTGGCGATCCTGCCTTTCCCGCTTCCCCCTCCATCTGCAGCGAGGGACAGGAAGTGGACGAAGGATTTACTGTTTGGTCCTGACTTGCACAAATTCCTGGTGCTTTTTTCTCCCCTCAGCCCCTTGGCCATACCAAAGGCCCCTAAAACAACAGCCTGTCAGGTTGTGACAGCTGGCTTCAAACAGCAAGGTTCCCAGGCGCAGCGACTGGCGATCTTTGAGGTGCCTTTGAGTGATCGTCTCTGTGTGTAGATGTTAAGGTGTTTCACTGTAAGACCTACTGCAGAGTTTGTTGAGATAAGATTTGTCATGTGATAAGAGGTTCATATTTTTGCTTCTCTTTGACGTTGCCCAGTGATTCTCGTGGAATGCGTCTCTCTCTTTGCACAGCGCATCGGTTGGGCGTGCTCTTGGCGCAGGTGGTCGGCTCCGCTTTGAAGTGTTGGCCGCTTCCCTGTGATTCCTTTTGCAGTGATTCCTCTTTCCAGGTGTAGGAGGGCTGGCCTGTCTGAGAGAGGGTTTTGTCTGGGTGCTGTCAACCAAGAAGAGACCATTGATCTTTGCAGCCTACCTCCTGCACCCAGTCCTGCCTTAGATGTAGAGGTACACCTCTTCACACTAATGGGATAATTGTCTGCAATCCAAATGAGGTCACAGCTCAAGTGTGGCTCCTTTGGAGTCGCGAGAGATTAGAATTCCACAGGGATTTGATAGACGTGGGAAATGCGCCTACACGTGCATTAGAAGAAGAAGGCGAAAACATTGTTAAACAACTAGACCAGGAACAAATGAACCCCATGGAGGTCTCGCAGTGCCCTGTTTGCCTCCATCTCCATCCAGGGTAATCTAATCACATGAAAAGTGCTAAATAAATACAAGTGGGTCCAAAACGCTTAGCCATCCGCTCACTCGAAATGTAAAACAAATGGGACCGACATGTCTTGAGAAACGACTACTGGCTTTAAAAGTTTGCCAGCTATTTATGACTTAAAATAACTGTCAAATCGAAATACTGTATTTGGAGAAGCCCATCCCCTCATTTAAGCCCCGCCCCACATATTTTATTGCCGGAGCAGCGGCCCATTCGGACTGTCAGCCAGGCTTAGGCTGGCTTAAGGCTGCCATCTGATGAGCTACCAGTGAGTTTCAGTGCTTCTTTTGATCACTTTATAATCTATCACTCTGTGTGCAACTGACCTGGTGTTTCCACTCACGGGCCAAAACATGTATGCTATTGCTTGCTAGGGCCAGACGCGTTTTGATTGTCACTTCCAGTGCTTGATCGGGCCTCACTGTAGCTTCTTCGGGGGCCAACAGCCAAGTTTTTTTGGTGCACATAAAACCTTGGTCCAAAGCGGGCCAACTCAGGCTTAAAGGGATACTCCACTTTTTTTTGGAAATAGGCTCATTTTACCACTCCCCCAGAGTTAAACAGTTGGGTTTTACCGTTTTCAGATGTTTTTTAGCCGATTTTCTGATTTTTAGAAGAATATCAGTGACCAGACAGTTTCTGGTCTCATTGACTTCCATAGTATATTTTTTTCCTACTATGGAAGTCAATGAGACCAGAAACGGTCTGGTTACTGATATTCTTTTAAATATCTGAAAATCGGCTGAATGGATTCGAAAACGGTAAAACTCAACTGTTTAACTCTGGGGGAGTGGTAAAAGAGCCTATTTCCAAAAAAAAAGTGGAGTATCCCTTTAAGAAGAGTGTATACGAACCGAGGCGGAGTTTACCTGAGTCTGCAGCGCCGGATGATTTCATATACCAGCTATCATCAGCATTACAGACTTATAATACCATTTTGGCTCAAAACTCACTTTCAGACGTTTGCAACGTTCAGTGTTTGAAATAACTTCTGTTTGTAATCCGATGAGGATTTTGATCACCGTATAAGGCACAAATATTTCTATGCGATGCAAAAGACCATGCATACTATTACCATAGTAAACTTGGTAAATACGACCACTAAATCATTCAGGCTATCACAATCTGTCTCTTTATTCTGGACAATCTGATATCCATATTTAGGTCGTCATAAAATAACTCCGGTGTTCTGGGAGCTTCCTCTGTTTTCTCTGACTGAAAATACTGGAGAGTGCTAAACTGCGTATTTTAAAGTGCGTATCTATGAGTGCAGATACACTGGTTTATGTGCAGTTATGTCTGTCATTTATCTGTTGAGACCCTTTCTTTTGTTCCATCAGAAACCCAAGAATAGAAATGCCCCAATCAGTGGGTGCATTGGGCACTTTACTCATCAATTATTGAATTAGCATGTGCTTGGATACAGTATAAATTCCATGCTTTATATATAAAAGATGTGTAAAGTCCAAGAGAGTTTGGCCTTGAATCAAAATGATTTTAATTCCATTGGTTTTTCAATTGCACTGCGCTACTTTTGCATTGGTTTTTTTAATGTAAACACATGCTAGATTAATGTGTTTGACCATTGAGTTTGCGTCTCGCGTCATTGGGAGAGTCTCAGGTAAAGAAAATGTTTTGTGCTTGTAGACAACAATCCCCGTAGTGCATTGCAATGTTCAGCTCTGCAGGCCACTCCCACTACTCCGCCCATCACTGTAGACTAGAGTTGAGCTCCACTCTACGCTACCGCCTGGAAATCATTTCGCACAATGAAATCAGATAATGCGCGCTAATGTAACATGATGACGTAAGGTGGCACCCCCGCCATCAGCCAATGGATCGCCGTGATTCTATACGGGCTTCAGACAATCGCCACACTTACTCTGACGCGCAATTTTACACGTGAAATGCAGCCAAACCTTGGAGCGTTTTGTGTTCGACATCTTCATTAATCCCCTCGCCATCAGACGTTTGGGAGTCTCCCGCATATTCATAACGGCGCCTGCAAATTAGTTAAAATCTAATGTCCGGATCGGTTCAAACAACCAACAGAGCTTGAAAAAAAAGTCTCTGAGCTTTTTAGATCAATGTGGTGCTAAAGGTTAACAGTGGTGCTTTCTTCCCTCTCCCAGCCAGTCTAAACGACTTCCCTGACCCTAGCAGGACACAACAGGAGCATCCCGTGAATCAATTTCAGCATATCAGAGTCAAGGCGTCTGGCTCCTTAAAATATAAAGGATTGGACATGCAGACAAGATGGAAAAAGAGAAAGAGAGAGAGGGAGGATCAAAGTCAGCGCAAGAGTACATTTCATTAGACGTGATTGAATCAGGCGAGCGACAGACTGGAGCATCCATGTAAAATCAAATATGCAAGTCTGGTTTACCCAGAAAACATATCTGGACGCAGACAGGGTCACATGAGGGCAATAATACACATTTTCCATTGTAAGTGAGAGTAAAAATAGCAGACTGTTGTCTTAACTGTTTGAACTGAATGAGATATTGTTATGCAACATGACATGTTTTTATACATCTCAAGATTTGAGCAATCACCTAACAATTGAAATCATTTAGATTAGCCTCCAGACGCCCAGAAGTGCCATAGTCACCATGCAAATGTGTCCATTTCTCAAAACCATATAACATACACACCATGCAAACTGTCACAGATCTCTTGCAAAAGCAAACATTTCAACTATTTTAAGTCTTCTAAGCGTTTTTGCACACACAAACCATAAAATGATTAGCCGTATTATACACACCAAACGCCACACGGATGTGAAAAATGTAAAACACTACTATATTGTGTGTGTTTTGTTTGTTCAGTGTGCAGTGAACACACCACTTTTCTTTTCTAATCACCTACACACGCCGAAAGGGTTCCCGGCCTCGGCTTTAAGCCCTTGGCTATGGTACATTTTTAAATACTTGTCACTTTTGGGCACAAATTCCCAGCCCACCCCATGCTGAGGACCATTTCACTACACACACACACTTTTGCAAAGTAGAGTGACCTTTGACCTCCAGAGTGACCTTTTTTTTTACTCCTAATATGTCCATAAGCAAGCAAAACCTGTGCTGAATGAGAGTGCACGGATAATGTTGATGTGGTTTTATGTTTCTGGGCAGACTCAATCACTTAAACACACCCTAAACAACACGCATCACTTCCTGTGTCCGCTCACCTTTCAATGATAGACATGACTTCACAGTAATTTATGGATTTATGTTTTTGAAAAAGGTCTCTTATGCTCACCAAGGCTGCATTTATTTGATCAAATGATTAAATGATGTATTATTCCATTATTATTAAAAATTTAGATCACTGATTTCTATGTGGATATATGGTAAAGTGTCATTTATTCACGTGATTAAAGCTGAATTGATTCACCATGTGATTTCAGTGTCAGAAATAATAATAATATGCTGATTTGCTGCTCATGAAACATTTATGATTATTATCAATATTGAAAACAGTTGCATATTTTCTGTGAAAATGTTCAGGATTCTGTTTAATGAGTTCAAATCTTTTGTAACCCTAACCCTTTACTGATCAATTTAAGTCTTCACAAAAATATTAAGCAGCAAAAACTAAAACTACAATTATTTAATTGCTACTCTTTATACATTTTACAAACTGGTGAACGCCAGGTGATGATGAAATTTCCCATGATGAAACCTGTCTTGTCAGTTACAATTAGTAAAAGAGGAAGTTGATCATTTTCAGATGAGTGTGTGTGTGTGTGTGGTGATGAGAGAAGGTAATGTCATACGTATTGTAGTATACAGGGGTCAAAAGGGTCTCCAGACAGAGCCCTGTCCTCACCTACCTCTCCCACAATGTTTTCAGAAGGCTTCTTTCAGACCTTGTATAGAAGTTTAGTGGGAAACCCAACCCAGCAATAATAACCCAACACAAAGCCAACAGGGGACATGTGGTCACCAGACCTGCGGACCCCAAATCCCCCCTCGCCTCCCCTGCAAAACACATACATGGCTTCCTCTTAACTTGGACCTCTGTGTGTGTGTGTGTGTGTGTGTGTGTGTGTGTGTGTGTGCGAATGTTTGAAGAGGCCCAGGACAGCCATTGATGCTCTATCAAACTGTCTAAAACACAACATTAATTTATTTCATAGCAACATAACTCTGGCTGTTGTATCCAAAAGAGAAAGTGGCCCAGATAGAGATTATTGAGCATAAACACAGCTCTGTTCCTGATGCGTGTCGTGTGTTGTTCTCCACACTCTTTTGTACTGTGCTGCCCTCGTGTGGAAACAAACTCATATAGCATTCCCCGTCATCACTATTCATAATCATTCTGGCATAAATGGTTCAAGAACCCTAGAGTTCTACATAGAACTCCACTGAACCTTCAATGTGACATTATGATTGTATTTTAAAAACAACCAGGCCCTTTAATTGCTATTTATTTAAATGATATTTTAATTAAGACAAGACAACATTGAAGTGTAATGGAAACAGCATTTAATGTGTAAAAATTATAGACATCCCGTAATTTACTATAATAATCACGGCTGTGCGCATCCAAAAAATCGCAATAATCTTTGTCCTTTGTTACTATTGATATGAAACAAAGTCTCAATTTTCAAATTACGTCCATTTTCTTTAGAAATTTAAAAACATAAATAGCGTTTTGGCGCTGTGGCGTGAGATCGCTCTGGCGCAGCGCTGATCTCACTTCCGGGTTAATAATACCAGTCACAGTGCCAAATAAACATGAATGAGCATCTGAAAGTGTGTTAAAAGATAGAGTACAACTTATCCAAATCCGTATCATGTCACATTGATTCGCTCAATCACCGTTTCAACCGTGGAAAGACGTCAGTTAAACAGCTTGTAATCAATATCTTCATATTTACCTCAGAAAACCCACATCAACTCGTTAGTCAGAAAAAATAACTCTAGAGAGGAGCATTTTGCTAAATATATACACCATATTACATATGCATTATAATCTTAATGTTCTTCAATATTTAATGCATATTTGAATAAATCTGGCAAGTTTTTATGACAGCCACCATTTAAATGTTTATATTTCATATAATCTTCTTATTATAAAAATAAATAAAAGTGTAATTTAAGTGTTTATAGCTACAAAACAGTTAATTATTACCTTCATATTAGGCTAATGAAGCCTATAGGCTACAACTAGACTCCCATAGTTTACAGCATTAGTTAAGAGATTGGATTCCCTTGAGAAAATTTGCCATTTATTGTAACTGATATCCAAAAGAATCAATATTGAATCGAATCGAATTGAAATCGAAATCGAATCGAATTGGGAAATTTGTGTCAAAACCCAGCCCTAGAAAATAGCCTATTTTCTATCAAAGAAAATTCACGCTATTGTAACATAACACGATAGCCTCTACCACCCAGTGGGAAAGGCGTTGACGGGAGATGGGTTTGCCCTATTAAGAGTCAGCCCACGACACAAACAACTGGTTGCTCTTACGCAATTTGCGGGTTCTTTTCTTTTGGGTACATACATATGCAGCGTACGAACCGTACATAAACAGTGTAACCTCTCCTGCTCTGGAGATGCAATGAAAAGTTGGCAAGTCAACTGCTCTTACTGTATTCGTGTGATCATAAACCTTGAGTACAAACCCCGGGTTAGTTCTAAAATTTGCTCTTTGACCACCCGCTGCAAACTCAACCTCACCCTTTTTGCTGTTGTAAGAGCAAGTAACAGAGCGGTCTTAAAAGCAAGCAGCTTTAAGGCGATGTTATCAATGACCTCGAAAGGGGCTTTTGAGTGGCTTTAGGGCGTTCTTGGGAGCACAGACAAATCCCATGGCAGGGCGGAGGCTTTGATACTGGGGGAAGCCTACATGCACCTCTCCTAAATCGACAGACCAGAGGGTGTTGGCCAGTGGTACCCGAATCAATGCCTACATGACATGCCGATAAACTTTGCCGTGGAAAAAGCTCTGCCCTTATCCAGGAGGTCCTGAAGTAAACACAGCATGTCTGAAACAGAGCACAAGAAAGGAACAATGTTCTTATCTGCGCACCATTCCTCAAAAACTCTTCATTTGGGATTATATAAAGAACGAGTCGAGGCAGCCCTCGTTCTGAATCGTCTCAATAACTTTCGGAGCTAACCAGGCTGAATGTGGAAATCCCAGTAACTGAGCAGATTGGGAAATACTCAGACACCAACAACCATGCCACGCTCAAAATTGCTTAAATCCCCTTTCTTTCCCATTCTGACATTGAGTTTGGAGTTCAGGAGATTGTCTTGACCAGGACCACACCCCTAAATGCATTGAAGAAACTGCCATGCGATTGGTTGATTAGATAATTGCATTAATGAGAAATTGAACTAATAATCCTTTAGGTGAGTGTAATTAGAGTGGATAAGATTTTATGCGTATTTGGCATGAGGGTAGGGGAGGGCTCCGGAGTTAAGTGTTTAGGACTGGAAGTGTGGTGAAGGGATGCTGCTAAACTATCAATGGAGAGAGGTGAGATTGCTGAATCTATATACACCTCTTATCATTGATTGCTGAATTCACTCCACTTGTGTTAATTAACTGAACGTGATCTTCCCGAACTTTGTTAATAAAACATAATTTGTTGAAAAGTGGCTCTTACAGTGCATGTAAACTTGTTGTCTCTAAACCTTTCTTTACAAGCACTGCACAACAACTCGTAACACCATATGGATGTCACCATTGTAAAGATCACGTTCTCTGCACTTTCCAAAGCATGTGCTATATTAAATACCAGCTTTTTTCACTTAGGTCCATCAACATCTGTAGCTCTCCATCCTGTTTACTGCTTTATGAGTGAAGTTTTCCCTTCACTTTTATGCACTAGAGATCAAAAGTTTCCTATGACGGCTTATTATGACACAAGATTTTTAGCAGGGATATACACAATATGGAATATAGTAAATATGTATTTGTAACTTTTGAGAATGAAAATGGCCGTGTTGTCTGTTCTGCTCTGGTCAATGGTTAAAATAAGTTAACGTACAGTTGGAAAGTTACTTATAGTCAGTAGAGTGTCTGTTAGAGGACTATCACAATAAAGAGTTGGCAGATATGAAGCAGAATGTCTAAATCGGACTTTCGAAATAAAGTATTACCCAATATTATAACATATTTACGTTAGCTGGGAAGACCAGTACCTGCGTGACCAGTTTGTAATAGTGAGTAGCGAGTGCGAGGCCGAAGGGCAGTGGCTTCGAGCCAAGTGTTCACAACAGAACGTCCTGCTTTCCATGTGGACTCAATGACGCTGTCCAGAGCATGCTGCGCTCCTATGAAATATGAAATCCCCTGCTCGACCCCGAGCGCGGACAGACCACCTGCAAGCGTGGAATGCGCGAGAAACAGATCCGATGTCCGGCACACATGCAGCATCACACACATAAAACGCCACTTACATAAACACGCAATTTTATCTCATTGTATATTAAAGAGGTTTCTTTCCTACGGTCAAATGCTCTTGACATGCACAAACACGCACATGTCATAAACAGGAAGATTCGACATGAATTCCCACATATTCACAAACTCTCCCTTCCTTCGTTCGCAGACTCACACCAGATGTGCCCTAAAACGCCAGACGTTTATCGTAAATCAATTAGTGTAACCTAATGCAGCTTTTAGGGATTAAAGTAAACAAAAGCAACGTGTTTAGCTTTATTTGACTCGTATATCAGCAGAAGCTGGAGCATTTCTGTTGTTGTAATAATGGTGTGTGTGTATAAACATCGCAGGCAGTCTGAAAACAGCTGCACACTTGTAGAACATTAGCTAGACGGTTGAACCAAAGTCAGTCTCACAGAGCATGTGAACAGTAAGCAGACACATCCATTTTGTTCTCCGCATAGAAATCACCAGATCCACAGACTGACTGAACACAAATCACGGCAAAGTACTATATGAGGAGCAACACACGGCATAGCTCTAGCTTCCATGGAAACATGACTAAAAGAACAATGGCGTACAGGGGCCTGGTCGGGCCTCTTGACATTCCCACATGAGCCTGACTGACAGTTGTTGCCCCAAAGTAGGTTTCATGACAGCAGCCTATATAGTGCCTGTAGTCCAAGAGCAGGGGCTCAACATTAAAGAGTACCTATTATGGCATTTAAAATGTTCCTAATATTGTTCTGGGAGTCCCCAACAACAGTTTTACAAGCATGCAATGACAAAAAAACACTTTTGTTGTCTTATAATATGCATTTATTTTTACCTGATTTGCTCACCGACTCCCATATGAATCGTTTTAGCGAGTCCTTTTCCAAAACCCGCCTTTGCGTGACGCTAATCTGCGGTGATTGGTCAGATGACCTAGTCAGTTGTGATTGGTATTCTCCGTGCAGAGATTGTCGAAAACGTAACTCTTATCACCTTAAATGGGTTCTCAAGTCCAGTCCTCGACCCACTGCTCTGCATATTGTGTATGTCTCCCTTATTTAACACCCCTGATTCAGATCCTCAGCTCGTTAGGATAGAGCCGGCTCGCCAATCCATACTTTATAGCGTTTAGGTTTGTGAAGCAATCATCTTCAAAATGAGGCGAACACAGAACAAGGTTTGGGCTATACTTGTGTGGTATAGCAGTACTTGTATATATGAACTGCAGCCACTTAGTCTTCAAATGCTCCTCACTTGGCAGGTGAAAAAAGTTCGCTTTTGCGTCGCACTTCAAAACACAGCGTCTCGTCGACATGATTGTTTTCCCTGGCGTCTCCGAGCGCAATAAGTGGGCGTTTCAAATTCAAATAACTTGTCAAGTTGACGTCAACTAGACAAAGGAAAAGCATCGTTCTTCGAACGAGTCATATCAGCGACTCAGAGTCGACTCTTACTTTTGAGAGACAATAACTTTGTATACGACGAACTTTCATGTTTAAAACTTTGCAGGATGTTTTCGTTCACTTAGATCTACGTTAAACACTACATGAAGGGCGATTTTCAAAAATCCATAATAGGTACCCTTTAATATTGCGGCACACCAATCTAAATCTAGGACACCATCGTTCCAACTAACATTCGCAAACAGCACCGCAAAGTTGTGTGTTTGGAACGACATATTCTCGACCTGTGGTTAGAAGCAGAGTCTCTTGTTTGCATGACATGTGGACTCAATAAATCCTTACCTTGAGCCAAAAAAGGCAAGCTGACATCCAGTACCACCTATATCTTTAATTAAAGTCGCAGTCGGCAATTCTGGAAGATTGAGTGGACTTTCACACCGAACGCAAATAGCGCGTCTAATTCGTGCCTGACGTGTCTAGTTTGACGCTTGACCACTTTGTGTTAATTCGCATGTCAAGAGTGAAACTGACGCGTGTAAAAACAAAAGTTTGAAGTGAAATTTACGCGCGTGACGCGTGTCAGAATCGAAATCCGTTGGCGGCCATTTTTTTATGTTGATTGAGCATTCATCGAGAGATTCACCGCTCTGTATTTACTTTGGAGAGCAGAACAGTGGTGTGGGGATCATCGTCGCCATATATTTGTGTCCACCGGACCCTTCGGAGGCGAACCGTGTGGCGAGTTTCACCGTTTGCTCGCTCCAGGAGCTGCGCTGGATGACGGCCGCTGCCAGCGGTACTTCCGCCTGTCCCGCGTTCAGTCTGATGACCTGTTGTCTCGCATCGGATCGAAGATCACCCTCGCCCTCATCCATCTAATCTAGCTGTCTTTATTTTTGTTTTGATGATAAATAGAGCCAGCCTCCAAAATTTATTAACCTGTCCTGTGATTATTTTCTCTCTCACGCCCAGACACGAACTTATGCACATGTATGTTGGTTGTCTTTACATCATAATAATATTTCATATAATCTAGATATGGAATGAATAACATTCAATACAAAATGAACATGTCTTGTATATAGAAATAAAGTTTTAAGTGATAAAATATTTGCTTTGTTGTGCATAATCCCTCCATGCATTTAGTCATATTACAAAATAATTTATTGAAGCGTCCAGATACTTCACCACGTGAGCAAGCAGCTAGGCTCCTGATTGGTTAACGCGGCGCGAATTTACGCCAAAGTTCAGATTTTTCAACTCGGGCGGCAGACGCGAATTCGCGTCAAATGCATGAATGCACAAATAGCACTAACTAAATCATTCGCGCTTGACGCGCCAGACGCTCAATTCGTGCCATTCGCGGGAACAAGGCGTATTCGCGTCTACGCCTCATTCGCGCCGCAGGAATGTTTTACGCGCGTAACGCGTCTTTGCATTGAATTAACATTGAAATCATTCGCGCCTGACGTGATATTCGCGTCCGGTGTGAACGCACCATTAGCCTACCACTAAACTTTGACTATAGGCATGTTACATATTAATTGTTTTAGGAAAAAATTTGATTTGAATTTTTGTGTAATGTGTGCACATGATGTGCCCAAACATAAACTCAAGCCCAGGGTCCCCCAGCCCTCTACTTCTGATTGGCCTCAAGTGTATTGTGGTGCTATCCACTTTCAACAGTTTCTCAGAAATTGCTTACTGCACCTTTAATTGATGAATGGTTTTAAGTCGGCATGAAATGGCAGTTGCGACAATCCTTTCTTCCTTATTGTGGCATACTGTATATTTGAGTGAAACGCATCTGGAAGAAACAAGAACAAATTAGGAATTGATTGTATGGTTGTGGTTTGCTATTGGCTGATCTCATGTGAGTGACAGGTTATAGCCCCGCCCTCTTCATCAGAGAAGAGATGCTGAGAGATTAAGATATTCTGAATCAAGATTACCAGGAACATGAATTTAAGAAAAAAAGTATGTGCACGGATAAATCATTTATTATAAATATTCAAAAGGTTTAAAAGGTATTGTCAAATTTGCTTTCAATCAAAATTTAGGACGCCAAATTCTTGGACAGCAGGTTCAACCCAACCCAAGAAACACTACAAAACACAGAACTCATCTCAGTTGATGGCCAGTAAGACAACAGCGGCATCTTGTGAACAGTTTTTGTTATTACCTTAGTAAAGAAAGATAATTCAAAATTTGAGCTATAATAATCATTTCACTCATTTTCTGCTAAATTATATCATTAATGCATTTCCTGGTTTCCCCTGATTTTCATTTTCTGTAGTCACTTGTGGGATTGTGTATGCATTTTTTTTGATGCATAGATCAAATTCACATGTGGTAATAATACAAATTGAGAAGTGTTTTCATGTTAAAATGCACCAAGCCCATTTAAAGACCCAACCCAAATGTTTAAGGTTCAAACAATAATTATTTTAAAGAAAATCGAATAAATAGCAAGAACCTAAAAATCATCAACCCCCACATGATGATACATGTAATATTTCATAATTTGAAATAATTACTGCACATCACAGCCAACATGTTTAAAAAAAAACACACAGTTCTTGAATTTTTAATGCAAAATATATATTTATAATAACACATTACATTTTAACCATTTCAAAAGATGTAAACAACACTGGCCCAGAAGCACTTCCTGTTTCAGTTTGTAACTGTTTTCTTTATTTCACATGTAAAGAAAACATCTTAAAGGTGTTTGTTTTACTCTTTGATTCAGTTTTAAATGTTCTGTTGGTTGTATTTTATCCCAGCTTTTATGTAGTGTTAAAAAACTGAAACAGGAAGTGCTTCTGGGCCAGTGTTGTTTACATCTTTTGAAATGGTCTAAAAAATCGAATAAATAGCAATGAACCTTAATGACATAAATCTCCTAGGCTAGTGTGACGATATAATATTTAATAATTTGAAAGAATTAAAATTCTACAGTTCTTGAATTTTTAATGCAAAGATATTATTAATTTGAATTAGCAGCAATCCACTGCACACGTGTAGCCTCAAACGCGTTCACGAGTACGCGCGCGCTCCCGCAGGTGAACAGCCCAGGAGCAACAAGTGCAGGATGCGCTCTTCCGTGACCGCTTACGCACGACGTGGGCTGTGACGTGAGATCGCGCATCCCGCACTTGTCAGTGTGCCAGCAGGTCAGTGTATTTCCCTCCACCCTCATCATGGCTGCAATACTGCACAGGCTTATGTTTCTATTTGTGACACGGACTGATTTATGGATAAACAGAGCGGAAGAGCGTGATTCTGTGAAGTGACGCTCTCCGGTTGACGGCAGGTTTGCACGAGCAGAATCCGGTACAGTGCTGGAATCAGTGCGGTGTGTCAGACCGGCTCATTTTCTTTACCTAGTCGCTGTTAAACAGCTAAACAGCACGACATAGACTCGTTTAATGTGCGCTTAAACGTGGTGAGTTGACTTTTTATTGTGCTATGACGTCTTGTTGCCAGGTAAGTTAGCCAGCTAACAAAAACACATTCTGAAATCGTTTTGCTAACGTTCTGAAAACGTCGTTTCTAAAACGACGAGTTTTGTAAACGTTTTTAAAACGTTTATCGTGTTTATGCGAACCTTCTATCTGAACATTTTGTAAACATTGTGCGAATGCTACTTTTGAATGTTTTCTTATTATGACGTATAAAGGATGTTTTATGCTAACATTTTGAGGAGCCCAGATAACTTTGAGCGAACGTCACTGGAATAACTTTTATTCGTGACTTTGAGAGAACCAGCTTAATGACATGTTAAATATTAGTGTCAGGTTTTAACACGAGGTTTAACCCTTGTTAAATGACGTCACTGAGGTCAGCTCCGATTGGGACAGCCGCTCCACAAGCAAGGAGTTATGAGCGGTCGTGCTAAGAAGACACGGTTTATTAACAATCCTGGCAATAAACTGTCTTTTGGCAATAGAGACTGGAGCGATGACTTCATCAGGCTCTACGATGAATCCAGTGGGAGAGGGATGCACGCATTGCAGCCAGATAAGAACACACACACTTCACCACGGGACAGAATGGCACTGAGACTCAAAAGTCCTGCTTCGGACATCCTCCCCACGGGCCATCTGGACCTGAGCACAACTTCAGTCGCCAGCTACTTCCACGACTCCGACACGAGCTACTGCACAAGCCCTGCCTCAGACTACCAGGAAAAGAAGCGCCTGCTCGACATTCGGAAGCGCTCCAGCTCCTCCAGACGCCGGTTCGAGGTGGTCACCGAACTGGGACCGGAGGAGGTCAGGTGGTTTTACAAAGAGGACAAAAAGACATGGAAGCCCTTCATGGGACACGACTCTCTCAGGATAGAAGTCATGTATCGCGTCTTCAGAGAGCGAAACCCGGAAAGGGCTTTAAACCGTGGTGGAGAGGAGCTTCTCGAAGGTGATGGTCTGGATGGAGGAGACCCGTCGCTGGAGACGCGTGGAGACCAGAGACATGACGGTGTGGACGTCAGTGTCGAAGCGGTGTGTGTGAGAGGAGGACTCTATGAAGTGGATGTGAGGAATAAAGAGTGCTATCCGGTGTACTGGAATCGTAAGTATTGCTCATTGATGGACGCAAGTCAGTTTATCAAAGCAAAAACCATTAAAAACCTTAAAATGGAGACGTTTTCCAATGTCTAACCACATGAAACCAAAGAGTCATTAGGGTTGTGTATCATTTGAATTTGAACGATTCTGATTCCAATTCCGATTCCATGTTTCGATTCCGGTTCCTACCGATTCTCGATTCCGATTCTTTTAAGAGGCAGGGTCCAAAAAGTTTAGCTAACCAACGTTCTTTCTGAAGGAAATACTCTTTTTGTCACAAATTTTGCATTTTGCTGAGATTTTGTTATTTTTAGAAAAGTGAAGCCACACTTTGGACCGCCGACGTAAGCTACTCATGTTCGACTCTCGCGCTTATGCCAACACTTCCGGTAGACGCTTCTTCATTGGTGTTGTTCAGCGGTTTCTTCTTCCGCTCGGCGGACTGTGAATATTGAAACTAGGAATTGAAATTTTAACTTTTGAACGATTCCGGGAAAAACGAAAAGTTAGTCCCGGTTCCAGTCGATACTCGATTCTCGATACCCAACCCTAAGAATCATTGAATGAAACAAACAATAAAATGCACAACAAGAGCCAGGAAAATAGCTTAAGTAAAATAATACAAATTAATAAATGGTTACATGACGCAATCTAAATGTTACATAATTACATGGATTAATTAAATGACTATAAATTAATAAAAAACAGAACAAAGAAAATACAAATACACACACACACACACAGTTTGCTGGTAGCCCTCAAACCGTATTCATTTATAGCCCTTAATCCTGAAATTGTGGACAAATGTGGGCACAGAGGACTCAGGTGTGATCCCAATTTTTATTTATTATAAATGTTATATCACTGTTTTCGATAAAGTTTTGTCTATCCATTTATGGTGTTTTTTTAATATATATTTTGGGGCTATTTTTGTATTTATTTTAGGGCTGTGCAAAATTAATTGCGATTAATGGCATCCAAAATAAAAGTCTGTGTTTACATAATATATTTGTGTGTGCTGTATGTAATTATTTTGTATATATGAATACACACACATACATGTAGATATTTAAGAAAATGTGTTATTAATATATAAAATATTTACATTTATACAATATAGAATTTGTATATATATATATATATATAGACTTTAAGCGCAACTAATTCTTAAATATATACATGCATGCATAGGTATTTATATATACAAAATAATTATATACAGCACACACATATATTATGTAAAAACAGACTTTTATTTTGGATGCGATTAATCGCAATTAACTTTTGCACAGCCCTAATTTATTTACTTCAAAATGTACCATATTTTCGATGTAGATTGTGCTTATTTTTATGTTTTATTTTTTTTAACTACATTAAAATATCATTTCAATAAGTTCTTAGAGCTAAAACCTAAAGATGAAGTGACTTTGCTGTCACCTGGTGTCTTATTTTGGCTTATTTCATTTCTATGGGTGCCCATTTTTGACCCAAATACATGATTGAGTTTTTTTTTCCACCCACTAAACATTAAAGAATTGAGTCAAAAAAAAAATGTGTGTTCAGGAGGCAAACTTAGAAAATATAGCCAAGTCTTGTACCGCTCAGATCAAGGGAAGTATTTTTTAAAAAATAAATCAAAACTATTTTGCCCTCATTTGTCCAGGATACGGTTTTAGGGTTAAGAGTCCTTTGGCCCTTTTGGTCTTAGTGAACACTTCTAAGCTTGAAAACATGTGCATCATCATTACCTGCCCTGTCCACTGAATTATTAATATTCGTCGGTGTCTGTGACACCTGGAGCTTTGTTCACGTCAGGTGAGAAGTGAGATCTTTAATTTTTTTTTTCTAATTTACTTTTTATTGTGAATTCTCAACATTGCAAACAATGTATGCAAATAAATGCCCTTACAAATTCTTCCGGGAGGATGAAATGGTTTTAAACGACAAACAAAAATCAAATGAACAATGTAAAAAAGTATTCGCTTTTGTGGAACGCTTGAACATAAACTCTCAGAAAATAAGGACCTCTATTCTGTGCAGAAATTTTCCTGCATAATAATGATTAACTACATTAGCGTCTCAGGTGAGGGGGAATCACTTCAGTGTGTGTGAGTCTTTTACAAACATGTACCCCGAATGTTAAAACGGACTCTATAAGATTTGTAAAACAAAGTCATCGAAGACCGATCAGCGCTAACCTTGGACAGTCTCTTTAGACCGTATAGACGCTGCTGGCTATTTTTACAAATCATCTCCACATTGACATTAACATTCAGCTTATCAATCACACATCCCAATTTTGTTTCAGAAACACATTATTTTACACATATTTTACATTATTACAGCTCCTCTATCCCCATTCTGGTTGAACATCTTATTTTCGATGAAGCCCCTCCTTCCAAAAATACGAAATATGCTGTGATCGGTTCGCTGGCCCAGTGTGTTATGATTGGCAGCGCTTTGTGCGTGTTCGGGAAATGTCCCACCCCTCCACATCCGCAAGCTCTAGTCGGATGGCATCCATTTCAAAGCAATTTGAGCCCGATTCGGACCCTGACAATGTTGACAAACTAGAGGATCGTGCTGAATGGATTTCAAGCACCACCATTTAATCAACATGACATCATGACTTTTGCGTAAACATACACGCCACATTCAAGTCAAGTGGCGTGTTATCTATTAGGACTGTCAATCTTCCTCTATAATACTATTCGAATTCCATTCCTTATTTTGTGTAATATTCAAATAATATTCCAATATTAAATGCTCGAATTTATCCCATTATTAATATATACGACATTACACATTCTTGTGGATCGTCAATGCCACTATAGCCTGTGGTTGTTGTTACACGTTCGGCCCACTAGAGGGACGATCTAACATTACTATAATAAACATTTAGGGGCTGTTTACACCTGGACACTTCATGCGTTTTCTCAGATCGGATAGCTCTGATTTATCAAAACGATTCCATTTACACCTGCTCACATAAATGTGTTTTTGCAAAACGGATATAAATCCGATCTTCAATTCCCGCGCTATATACAGATGTGATGAAGTGCACGTCACCGAAAGCAACAGATTTGAGCTGCATTTTATTGATCATCGGCTAATTTCAAAATCAGCAAAGACAGCAATAAGAGAGATCGGCAGCAGCCCTGGTAAGATCATTACATTCCTTTACTTTTAATGTCGGAAGTATATATTTATTTTTAAATATATATAAAAGCAATATTCGAATAGTAACTTTAGCATTCGAATAGTATTGATTTTTTTTTTTAATATTTGAATTATATTCGAATTTTGGAATTCGTTCCAACAGCCCTATTATCTATACGTATTTTGAGCTATCCGCGTGTATGCATGTATGTCTACGCCGTTAAATGTCCGAGCGATTCCGCGTGTATGTACACGCCGTTAAATGTCTGAGCGAAACGAAGCAAAATGTAGATCTACATCTGGGGAGCGATATATTTTTTTTCCTAGGATGGTAAGGGAACACTCATAAATGCTATTAACCCCAGTGACGGGTAGGTTTAGGGACAGTGTTGGGGTAGGTCGTATATTCATATATACAGTAATGTAAAGTTAAGTCAATGGTGTTCATAAACACACTGAAAAGTGATTATGCGTGTTGGTAGCACGCCAAAAATGGAAATACGAATTGGTGTGTCATACATACACCATTTCATGAGATCAGTCTGATTTAATCGGAAAACTAAGGTCATACAAACAGTAATCGTCCACAAAACCATGGTTAATTTTCGGGAGGAGCTGTGAAACGTCTTACAAAAGCAAAAGCTCACAAAAGCAACAGAAAATAAGCTGTTCTCCATAAAAAGTGCAGCACACAGATAAACATTGGAGTTATAATGTTCAGGAACAGTGTTTAAAATAAGCTTTAACCCTCTGGGGTTCTTCGGGTCAATAATGACCCGAAGCGTTTAAATAAAAAAATGTTAAAAATCGTGGCTTCATCGGAGTGGTCCGAAACTTGGTGACTTTAATGGTACTTGGTGTATGAATAACCAAAAAAATTGGGGACAGGATTTGAAAAGTCTAAGTGGTCGTAAAAAAAATAGTCACACTCAGGACCTTCGGGTCAAAAATGACCCGCACAGGAAATGAATGGGAAATTGGTAAAAATGTGAAAATATTGAGTTTTTTTTGTGCGTACAATCTACAAATCAGCAACGATCTTGAAAAAAAGCACACAACAGTGAAGGAGTGAATCTATAAAACATCAAGAGTGCAAAACAGACACATCCACACACACACACACAAACACACCAAAAAAAAATCAGATTATACATGTGTTTTGCATTTTTAAAAAGCTCAGTTTGTCCACAAAATGGCATCCATCTAATTTCAAAAATTGCTTTTATGAGGCCTAGGCTTGACTCCAAAATGAAATACAGCTTTAAAAAAAAATATATAGGCCTATATATTTTTTTCTATTATATTCATTGGGTGGAAATTTGGTCATAATTATTGCATTAATACTAATTATAATTTTTTTTTATTTTTGAAATTTTCTCAGAACACCAAAAAAAGAAAAGAAAAAAATATTATAAAAAACAAGTAAAAAAAAAAAATTATGATTTTCTTTTTAAAATATGAATCCCGCCCCGAGTGTGACTGTTAAACGAAGAACCCCAGAGGGTTAACAACTCCGAGTTCGTCAGTTTTGGGAACGTTGTGGAAAAAACTGTCTCTTCGACAGCGACAACACTCTCTTCTCTAATGCAGTTCAACCAGGCCTCGTCCACTGCTAGTGTAATCCGTGCGCGGGATTATTTAAATGAGTAACATTATGACTTCATAAGATCCAGAAAACTCGTGTCGTTGTCCAAACGAGAGGTTCTTTTCAGTTGCTGTGAATCGTGTTAAATAAAATTACATTTCCCACTTTGCATTGAACTTTGAGCTATGTAAACCTTGCAGATATTTATAATGCTCAAACAGCAAAATTACACCCTAACTAAAGTTAAAAAGGTGGAAAAGTATAAAAGGGCCCCTTTAAAATACAATTCACCCAATGTTAATGCATGTTTGATTGTTGAATGTTTTTTCTTACGTGTTATATCATTATTTTGTGTCTCCCACCTTTAGAACAGGATTGCATCCCTGTCATGAGAGGCCAGTGGTTCATCGACGGCACATGGACGCCTGTAGAGGAGGACGAGAGCGAACTCATCGAGAAGGAACACCTGACGTGTTTCCGAGGACAGCAGGTACAGGACGCTTTTGAGACCGACGCGCTGGCCCACACCGTGGACAGAAAAGATGGTGAGCGAATTCACTACTTGCACATCATTGGGTTGTGATCGTAATTGTAAAGAGAGAGCATTCCTCCTGTGTCTGAGGCTGTTTGTTAGCTTAGAAGTATTTGGAAAACAAATGAAGGATACGTCAGCACAAGGTTTTGTTCGTGACAATGTCACACCTGCCCTTGTTGTCGGTATCTGTTGAAAAATGACTGTTTGTGAGTGACTGTGTGTATGTTGTAGCATTCGTGACTGTGAAATGATCTCTATGCAGTTTCTAAAACATCATGAGAACATTTACATCAAAGGCATTTTACAATATATATATATATATATATATATATATATTTGTTCCAGTTATATCCATACAAACACAAGCCTCCAGCAAATACGGGGAGTGAAATTATGTTACAAAACACAATAATGCACAAAACTGGATAGTTAAAACTACATAATGTTTCATTGCACAGCAGCTTCAGCGTAAAAAACACAATTAAATGAATTCCTAATATCAAATACGCATTGATTGCTATGGATTACATTCACTATGCATTTAAATATCTTCCGACTGAAGAAATACTGAATCGATTTGTTCGGATGTTAAAATATTCTATATAGGGCTGTCAAACGATTAATCGCGATTAATCGCATCCAAAATAAAAGTTGGTGTTTACATAATATATGTGGGGGCACTGTGTATAATTAGTTTAGATATATAAACACACACATGCTTGTATATTTAAGAATATTTTCATGTATTTTCTGTATATAGATTTATATACAATTTATATTATATATAAATATAAATATTTTATATAGAAATAATATTTTTTTTTTCTTAAATATACATGCATGTGTGTTTTTAGATATACACAAAATAATTATACACAGTGCCCCCACATATATTATGTAAACACAAACTTTTATTTTGGATGCGATTAATCGTTTTGACAGCCCAAATTCTATAGTAATGTCTGTAATTAAACTTCTAGGTTGAACATCAACAAGATGGCATAGTGCTCCCAATTAGGATTTGTATTGTCCGCGGGGTTTTAAAAAGTATTAAAAAGTGATAAATCAAAATTGTCAAATTTAAGGCCATTAAAAGTGTTAAATGTAGTCTGAGAGGTATTATTTTTTTAAAAATTAGGTATTATTTTTTTTCCAGATTATCAGGTGTCCTATTCTGCGTTTGCGTTAGTCCGTTTAAATATAGGCTTTAGCTTATCTGGGCACAATCGAAGATCTTTCGTCTCTGTCTATGTTTGATGCTGACGCCATATTCAATGGTCGATCGACATCATCTGTGAACAAGTGATCACCCGGATTTAGACCTACCTATATTGTATTTACATAAAGCGTTCACAGGCAAATTTGCTTCATGTTTAGGTCTATATTGCTTTTATTTCCCCGGTGTCGAAATCAGGCAAACATAAATGTCAGGCAACACGATTCCTGGGTGCATGTCAATATCCACGGATCACTGGATCTTTAGTAAGTTGTAAGGAACTCTACATTGAATCCAACATTTAGTTTAAATTGATAAAATTATTCGTTTTAGTCGCATTTTCGCAGTTTCCCCTATTAAATCCTGTCACGCAGCAGATCTTTTGCCATTTTTATATGTTACAAATGTCAAAATCTCTGCAAATAATAGAAAGGTTGCTGCTGATTAACACTTAATTCAGTGTCGTGATGGTTTTAAAAAAAAATCTGAAGGTAGTAAAAAAGGTATTAAAAAGTAGTAAATTTAACTTAAGGAAAACTGTATTGTATACCTTATTTTCATTTAACTTTGAAAAGTGAATAGGAGCAAGGATGGAAACTAAATAGTTATAAAAAAAGGAAACCACAATTGAGTACCCATCATGGTGATGCTAATGAATCGGAAGTCTTGTGCATTCACAGAAAACGTTGCAAAATAAGTTGAATAGGATAATGGCGTTCAGACACGACTGGGTCTTTAGAGATATTCAATGAGACAAAAGTCGACTTGAGGATAAAAGAGAATTTACATAGATGCTCTAGACTGTCAGAAACAGAAGGTATGACTAGGGTTGTGTATCGTTTGAATTTGAACGATTCTGATTCCTTGTTTCGATTCCGGTTCCCAACGATTCTTGATTCCGATTCTTTTAAGAGGCAGGGTCAAAAAAGTTTAGCTAACCTTGCTAACCAACGGTCTTTCTGAAGGAAATACTCCTTTCTAAAGGGAAATACTCCTTTCTAAAGGGAAATACTGTGCGTTTTGCCGTTATTTTTAGAAAAGTGAAGCCACACTTTGGACCGCCGACGTAAGCTACTCATGTTCGACTCGCGCGGTTATGCCAACACTTCCGGTAGACGCTTCTTCGTTGGTGTTGTTCAGCGGTTTCTTCTTCTGGTCGGCGGACTGTGAATATCAAAACTAGGAATCGAAATTTTAACTTTTGAACGATTCCGGGAAAAAACGAAAAGTTAGTCCCGGTTCCAATCGATACTCGATTCTCGATACCCAACCCTAGGTATGACCGCAGAAGAGAGGACAATGATACTGAGAATGTCCTCAAATTACGCTTTTGCAAAGAGAAGAAAATCTGTAAAAGTGCCACTGAGTCACTGTGACTCTTCACATTGAGACGTCACAACAGGGTTTAAGTAGATCTGCCATTATCTTTCTCCTCCTTTGTGTTAAGCTACACTACATTTAATGTTCACTGTCTTGCGGGGAACTTAAAGAGTGCTCCTCATGGGGAGATGAATGTAGGTCATGCACAATTACGCCCAATGTGTGTTTAAACATTGAGTCACAAGAATGCCCTCTGGAATCTAGCTTTTAATTACAAGTAAAGAACCAGAAAAACTTGCCTATTCTGCCCCATTCAGTCTGGGTTGTAAAAGTCATTAGGTTATTAGAACGTTTTTATAACATTACCATTAAGTTGTAAAAACGTTATTTGAATGTTCTAGGAACATTCAACACGTCCAGTTTTAGATGTTGTATTACGTTATTTCTTGATTATAAGAACGTTATTCACAACGTTGGATTAACGTTCTTGCTTGGCTATAAGAACAACACTCAAACGTCATTAGAACGTTCAATTCTCCCGTTATATAAACGTTGTATTTTAATGTTACTTCCTAATTTTAAGAATGTTATTAGAATGTTAAAGGGATACTCCACTTTTTTTGGAAATAGTCTCATTTTACCACTCCCCCAGAGTTAAACAGTTGAGTTTTACCTTTTTTTTTGAATCCATTCAGCCATTTTTTTTTTTTGTATTTAGAAGAATATCAGTAACCAGACAGTTTCTGGTCTCATTGACTTCCATAGGAGGAAAAAAATATATATACTATGGAAGTCAATAAGACCAGAAACTGTCTGGTTACTGATATTCTTCTAAATATCAGAAAATCGGCTGAATGGATTAGAAAACGGTAAAACTCAACTGTTTAACTCTGGGGGAGTGGTAAAATGAGCCTATTTCCCCCCAAAAAGTGGAGTATCCCTTTAAGAAATGACAATTTTATTAACCCTTAATCACTCTTTGGGGTCATTTTTTCCTTCTTTCCTTTTCCTTGATTTTTTTCAAAATGTTCCCTTCATCTCAGGGCCATGAAACTCTGTGACTTTTCCTACATAATCTATATAAACTTGCACAAAAAAATGGGTTCAATTCGGTTGTTCTAAAGGTGTGTAAAAAATTGTACCATTTAAGGTCTTTGGGGTCAAAATGACCCCAATTGAAAATGAATGGAAAAATGAAAAAAAGGACTTTTTTTATTTTGTCTGTCAAAAAACTAAAAGTAAATCCATTATAAATCTGAAATGTTCCATATAAAAACCAAGGTCTGGTCCTAGAGCATAAATAGAAAGTAGAACAAACTTTCTATCTCAAACACACACACACTCAAACACACACACACACACACGCACACACACACACACGTCATGACTGCAACAGAGAGCATTTTTACAGAAATTGGCAAATAAAACAAACAAAACTGGCATAAATCTAAAAAAATACATTTAAATCAAGGTCTGGTCCTAGAGCATAAACACAAAGTGGAACGAGCTTTCTATCTCACACACACACAGCCACACACACACAAACACACACATGCATGCATACTCTTCATTACAGTTTATTAGTGCTGTTGTTTTGTATTTTATTGGTTTATTTACTTGGTTTATTAAATTTATTTTGTTCTAAAATCTGTTCTAAAAAAATAATAATTGTTGATAAATAATTTTCTGAAATGAATAGTGTGTGATTACAGTCATGTCATAGTGCTGACTTATAATGTTTATGCAAATATATGTATAATAATTTGCGAAAACAAACAATTCAAAATAAATCAGACAACAACAACAAACTCTAATTTTGACAAAAATATTTTGTGCAATTCACAAAATATATATATCATATGTATTACGTTGTGAGGAGAATTCGAAGCATCAAGAAAAATGAAGTGAAAATGAATGAGTCTCTATGGGCCCCTATTGGATAGTTGTGGTCATTGCACTTTAATTCCTTAACTATAAGAAAAACTGTTTTTCGACTAATCACTAGATGGTAGTATTCTATCCCTAACACATGGAGCAATGTCCAAAAACTATTTAGATTTAATTATCATCGTAATTTAAGTGTTTTTTCTTCAAAAAAAATCATTTTTCATGTGCCGATTTATGGCCTAGTTATGTAATTGTGCAGTAAATAGGTAGAAAACTTAAAAAATTCCAAAAATAAACTGCATAAAAGATTGGTTAAGAAGTGAATGTAAAAAATGATATATAGTTTTCCATATAAAAATGTTTATTTCCTTATGCAATCACTCTTTAAAAGTCTGGGGTCAAAATGACCCCAAACACCTTAAGTGTTGTCCTTTTTTAAGAGTGATTAATGGTTAAATGCTTTGAACACCTGATTATGAAATTATCTAAATTTTGAGAAAAAAAAAAAATAAAAACGCTCAGTAATACCACACTTCTTGTGTTCGAGAATTTATAGTGTCATAAATCTCCTTTTTTTTAAATGCAGACTGCTGAAATCTGTTGACCTTCATGACTCAAATGCCGCTTGGACTGGGTGGAGATAAATCTGATGAGAGAGGAATGAGTGCTTGAGTTTATTGAACATGTGGAGCTTTTCTCTACATTTCCTTCGCTCCACAATAAAGGGAGCGAAGGAAAATATACACAATACAGCCTCGCAGAGGAGTGATTGCTCTCTATAAAATAGCTTTCGATTTACTGAATCATTTAGAATTAGACCATGTTTACTTTACACATCATGTAATTATTTTACTGTGTATAATATCAGCTATTTTTCTGAGATATTCTTCTTGCCATTTGTTACACTGCATATTTTGCAATCGTTTGTTCAGTCTTCATGTCACACAGTGTCTTCATCTACTTTAGGTAGTTGTGTTAACGTTTACGCAATAGATGCTTAAGTGGAATATGACCAAATAAGATTAATATAGCTATATTATTTGATTATTATAGCATATGTTGAGCTTGTTAACACAGTCGATGAATGGTTGAAGCATCAAAAACAACAGCTCTCTTAAACACTGATTTGATAAAAGACCAAGTATGTTCATACTTTTAATGTACGAGTTTATGCAAACTTATCTCCTGTCATGTAAATTACAGTGAATCTTTACCTTTGCAACATTTATTGGTTTGAGACTTAAAGGGATACTCCACATTTTTTGGAAATAGGCTCATTTTACAAGTCCCCCAGAGTTAAACAGTTGAGTTTTACCGTTTTCTAATGTATTCAGTCGATTTTTCTGATATTTAAAAGAATATCAGTAACCAGATAGTTTCTGGTCTCATTGACTTCCATAGTCGGAAAAAAATATACTATGGAAGTCAATGAGACCAGAAACTGTTTGGTTACCGATATTCTTCTAAATATCAAAAAATCGGCTGAATACATTAGAAAACGGTAAAACTCAACTGTTTAACTCTGGGGGAGTTGTAAAATGAGCCTATTTCCAAAAAAAAAGTGGAGTATCCGTTTAAATGATTTGAGAAAAGTGTCCTGGGTTATATCACATTAAAATCCTTTAAAAAGCCCCCTATAAAAGCAGGATCGTCATGTGAAACTTTGCTTAAGTGGCTGTGCTGTTGGAATAACAACACACTATGATGCTATTACTTGAGCTGAATGTTATACAGTTCAACACAGTCTGGAAGTTGTTTTTATTAAACTAATAGTTAGTGTGTTGTGCTGATATTGTGTAGGGTGATAGAGAGGTGTCATTGCCAATAACGTGACCACTGACTGTTTCTGGTTTGTTAGTTCTTTCCCACTTCCCCCCATTCTACCTCCCCTTTCTATTCAAATGGAGCGGATATCAGACGAGTGCTAAATGTCACAAGCGAAAGCGATGTCAAGGTACCACAGCCCTCCGTTTTTACTCCTTGTAGATTCTGATTCTCCTTTTCCACCTTTTTGCTCATTACAAACCCTCCCATTAGTTGTAAACCCAGTTTCATAAGTGTGTTTTTAGGCTGTCTTGTTCTTTGAAAGTGCCCACTTTTCCTTTTTTCCCTGCTCTATTTCCTTATTGAGTTGCTATTATTAGAATCTGATGTTTCCAAAGCGTCAAAAGTTGTTTAAATTGTGAAAAATTGCAAAATAGGATTTAGTTTCACTCAAATTCTGGAAAATTTCACATATAAATTCAAAGAAATGTACAATTTTACAGTAAAAAAAACTGTATTTTCTTGTAAAATGTACTCCAATAGTCTTTGTTCTATTTACAACTTTGGCATAAAAGAAAATGCTAATAGTTCACAAACTTAATCACAATTAAATTAAAATTGAAAAACTTTTCTTGTGGAATATTGCAGTAGAAAGAATAATCCATGATTGATGATTATTAGAAATGATTTGTGTTCACTCTTCCAGCAACCTGTCACTAGGCGCGTTTCCATTACAGATTTGCACAAAACTTTTGCGATATTTTCCAAATTTCGATAAAAAAACTATTGCGAAATGACGGTGTTTCCATTAACCGATGTTATGCGACTAAAACGCCTTTTTTTAATCTCGCGATAAGTCATTCCAAAAATCAACGGACTTTTCACACTAGACATTATTATTATTATTATTAATGGAAGGAGACGTGATGTGTTGATCCAAGCAATAATAGCAGGGAAACAAACAGAGTTCCTGGTGTTTCTCCCTTATTTCTGCTTCGATGTCTTCATGGCATTTCTTTGAGGTTTAGAGAGGCTATTCCTGTAATTATTGTTTCTTTTTTTAATGAATTTAATAAAGAACTCTATCTCGTATTATGTCCAAACGGTCGTTGCAAAACGAAAATGAACGGTTGTTGTATTTTTAAAACGCAAAGTTGAACACCATCATTTTAGTTTGACCACACCATTTCTGCGCTATATACATCTCAACGAAATTTCAGATATTTGTTTGACTTTTTGCCCCATTTAAAACATTTAAAATATTCACAAATTAATATTGGGGAAAACATGTAGATTTTACTGGTTTTCTAAGGCCAAATTAGAACATGGATAGCTGATATTTTTCCCGCAGTGCTTCAGGCTATAGGCTAGGTGAGTTATTATAAATGCGTCTGAAAAAATAACAAGCTAAAAACATAATCTCCGGATGCACCTTTCGAGAGAACGGCACCTTTCATATGGATTACATAATCAGAAGGTATTAGTTTACGATTCGTATTTGTTCTTTTTAAAGTGGACATTTCAAGCTTTAGTCTATAAAGCTATTGTTTCAGTTTTCGCGCTCCAGTTCACGAAGATCATAAAGCGCGCCTGATTGTTTTATGTTATTTTACAAAAGAACGTTTTCTTGTTATTGTGACATTACGCAAATAAAAGTAGTTGCGAATAATGTATTATTATTTTCTGTATAACCAGAAATGCTAGAGTATTTTAAGTTGATTTCACTGTTGATGGGAAAATGAAAATGTTCACGGCGCGCCCGCGTCTGTCTGCCATCCAGTGCTCCAAACTCCACACACACTCTTGGATATTGGACAAAATTGAGTGTTTATTTGTGATAATCTTAGCCCTATTATTGTCCAACCTGTACATGAATGAGATGTGACGAATTGCTTTGTTCCTTTTTCTGGTTAAAAGCGTCTTCTACATATGTGGCCTAATAAATGGTATAATAGGCTAATGATGATAATAATAATTATTTTTTGCGGGCACGGACCTAAAACACACTCCATCTTCTAAGTCAGGTGACTGTAAATGCGCAAAATCCGTTTCCATTGCAGTTTTGCGAAAAAATCCTTTTTCGAATTGCCTGAAAAACCTCCTCATGCGAGCGTAAAAACTTTTTTGCGATAGTTTTTGCGAAATTGACGTGTTTCCATTGAGCGTATTTTCATTTCGCAATTTCAATTTGCGCAAATTGAAGGGTAATGGAAACGCGGCTACTCACATACTGTAAGATCTCAGCAATTAGTTAACGCCAATAAATTAATCAATTTCTGATAGACAAAATCAAGTCCCACTCCCACCCTTGGTATATTTGTTTTGTTTTGATGCCGTTTCAACCGGATATGCCTCACAAAACCAAAGAAAAGATGATTACAATTACCCTAAAAACTGATCCGGTCCGATTTGAGATGCTGCAAACTGGGTCATTTTAGATCAAGCTATCAGATGTCAATCATTCACACCCTCGATATTCTGTTAAAAAGAAATACATGAACATAAATTACAATGGAAACATGTTGACTAAATAAATTATTTGATATGACTCCAAAAAAAAAAAATAGGTCGTCTGATTTTGCCTAAACGAGTCATGTGACTTCAAATTGCCGCCCAGCTGCCTGACATGCTGTTGTTCTTTCACTAATTTAATGCAAATATGATATTTTTGCGTCTGTTTAGTCTGTTCTATAAGCCGCACGTCATTTGCTTATAGTGAAAAAAAAAATTTCCATTGATATTGTGTGCAAATTCTTCTGGATTTTTTTTTTCTCTTGAACAAACGCTCCTTTATCTGCAATTGTTTTATTGCGATGCTCTGCTTGCTCGCAGAAATTAAATTCCAGCCTGGGTGGAACGAGAGCGATTCATAACCTTAAAATGCATGCAGAAAACCAAGTGCCAGTCGACTGACGGCTGCCTTTCGACACAAGCCCTCTTAGCCTCCGTTGGCTCTGTAATCCCCCAGGGTTAGGATGTCCTGCTCTAATACGGGCTTCTCCTGTTACGCTGCGCATATATCCAACATGTTATGTTCTGGGGATGTTTTTCTTTACAATATCATCCATTCCAGAGATTCATGAGGCCATCGACAGCCGTATTTGTGTCATTCGATCTTTATTCAGATCCTTGAGTAGCTTTTAGTTCAGCTCCGGCCCCATAATGGGTGAATGTTGTGCATGTAGGGCAGTAGAGTAGTACCTCATGCTTTCATTGAGCTTTCTCTGGGAAATGTTAGTTCGAGAGTTTTCAAACACAAATATGTTGATCCTCTTGCAATAGTGCCATATGAGACCCAGTGAGTAAGGCAACTATTCAGACGAATCTTGGCCTTTTAAAGATTATTGTCATTGCTTTGGCACAGGAGCACAGTTAGTTTGTTGCCCTTTGTGTCTGTTTCAAAATATCTTATTATTTTGTGTATATTATGTTTTCTGTTGTAATTTATTTTGCCATATGCATTTACTATATATTGGCATTATATTAGCCTTTAGGGCTGGGTAATAAATATCGATTTCTCGATATTAATCGGTTCTCATTTTTACGAACCGATATCGATTCTTAAATCTCAAGAATCGATTAGTCATCCTGTTTCATTTGAATGAATGGGACATTGTATCGCGGCTGCGCGCATCCAAAAAATCGCAATAATCTTTGTCCTTTGTTACTATTGATATGAAACAAAGTCTCAATTTTTAAATTACGTCCATTTTCTTTAGAAATTCAAAAACATAAGTAGCGTTTTGGCGCTGTGGTGTGAGATCGCTCTGGCGTAGCGCTGATCTCACTTCCGGGTTAATAATACCAGTCACAGCGCCAAATAAACATGAATGAGCATCTGAAAGTGTGTTAAAAGATAGAGTACAACTTATCCAAATCCGTATCATGTCACATTGATTCACTCAATCAGCGTTTCAACCGTGGAAAGACGTCAGTTAAACAGCTTGTAATCAATGTATCGTCATATTTACCTCAGAAAACCCATAAACTCGTTAGTCAGCTAGAAAAAATAACTCTAGAGAGGAGCATTTTGATAAATATATACACCATATTACATATGCATTATAATCTTAATGTTCTTCAATATTTAATGCATATTTGAATAAATCTGGGAAGTTTTTATGACAACCACCATTTAAATGCTTATATCTCATATAATCTTCTTATTATAAAAATAAATAAAAGTGTAATTTAAGTGTTTATAGCTACAAAACAGTTCATTATTACCTTCATATTAGGGTGATGAAGCCTATAGGCTACAACTAGACTCCCATAGTTTACAGCATTAGTTAAGAGATTTGATTCCCTTGAGAAAAATGGCCATTTATTGTAACTGATATCCAAAAGAATCGATATTGAATCGAATCGAAATCGAATCGAATTGTGAAATTTGTCTCAATACCCAGCCCTATCAGCCTTTCTTCTCTCTGGATATTTCCATCTGCATCGGCCATTGGACCAAAATATAGTCGATTACGGTTTATCATATTTAGCTATAATAGCTACTTTAATTTTTTATTTTAAGTTCTATTTAAAAAAAAAAACACTTTTGCCCAATTGTTGCATTTATAAAACCACAAATGTAAATGAGTTTGCTCTATTTAATAAGATGGTGCTAATATGGTCCTCTATTAATATTTTAAAGTTTGGTTCAAAAATTAAAAATCGCCTTTTGTCGCCTTGTTATTGATGTGATTATGAAATGTCATTAACGAAATGACATTGAAGCCTTGAAAATACACTCGTGTCTCCTCTGAACGCCCTCACTTACACAGATGAGATTGATCGAGGGACTTTCGCTTTACACCAATCTATAGAAACTAGGGCTGTCACTTTTGTGAAAAGTGTTCGATTTTCCTGTCCGAGTCATAAGTGTTCATTGAATCGATTTTCCATCTAAAGACGTTTCCATTTCCAACACCAAATACAGGCAAATCCACGGACACCTAACAACTCCTGATCCTCATGATATATTAAATACAGCGTATCGCAGAATCTGCATTTCTGGCTTACTTGAACACACACACGTCACTACACAACAAATAACGGCGCGCTTGTTCACTCGCATTGAAGTAATAGCGAATATTAAAAGCATTTGGTGAACAGAAAAGACATTGTTATTTTCCAGCATCCGACATGTTGTGTGTGCTGTATTGATCTGTCCACATAACACACACGTTTTTGTTTAAAAAAAAAAGCCGTTAAAATCCATTCCCTATTCTCGTTTTCGACATTTACTTTAAAGATTTTAATTTTCGAACGTAAAGTGACAGCCCTAATAGAAACTGGGTCTATATCCCATCACTGTGAAGGACTTTCAGTTCTGTGTTTCGGCATGATGCTCTAGTCCTCTTTGGTTTGCTTTATGGCGATCAGCTTCAGACGCCTGTGCACAAGAGCAGCTCTGAGTACACACTCAGTCCACACATCATAATGAACACCGAACAAAACTGGAGGCGTTTAGAAATGTGCAAATTTCTTTGTACGGTGAAGAAATTCTTTGGTCTAATACAGCACGTGTGTGGCATGCCGTCGAGAATCGCTTTTAGTCATCCCTCAGTTTGTGAAAAGAAAAAAAACATGTTTATGGTACCGTATTTTCCGCACTATAAGGCGCACCGGATTATAAGGCGCACCTTCAATGAATGACCTATTTTATAACATTTTTCATATATAGGGCGCACCGGATTATAAGGCGCATAAGATACTGCACTCTTAGAAGAAAAGGTTCTATATAGGACCTTAAAAGGTTCTAAAGCGCTACGTATTTGGAACCCCTAAAATGCAATAAGTGTGAATGATCACAAAATTCAAGATATGGCGGTTAAAAATGTAATTAATCGAGTGCCATTTCAGTTTTTAAAAATCAGCATGATGAAAATGTGATATTAAGATATTAATGTGATACAACAGATATTAAGTTACTACAACAACTACAAAATGGTGCAGAATAATGTAATATATGAATGAATAATAGCCTTTAAAGAACCTTTGTGCCAAAAGTGTTCTTTCTTGTCATTATTGAACCTTTTTTAGCATTAAATGTCCTTTGGAGTCGAGTAAAGAACCCTACGCTACATATGAAGAGTTTGGTTCCAAAACGCTATAAATCCATTTTGATGAATTTGAGTAAAACTGTGTTTTCTTTAACAAGAAAATGTGAAGACTAAAAGCGCGATTCAATTGACCAATTGATCCATATATAAGGCGCACCGGATTATAGGGCGCACTGTCGTTTTTTTAAAAAAATGAAAGACTTTTAAGTGCGCCTTATAGTGCGGAAAATACGGTAATACACTCATGGCAGATGTACAGGTGAAACTCCAAAAATTACAATATCGTGCAAAAGTTTATTCATTTCAGTTATTCAGCTTAGTAGACTCGTCTATTACTATTCAACTTGTAGACTCGTCGTTACATGCAAAGTGAGATATTTCAAGCCTTTACTTGTCATAATTTTGATGATTATGGCCTACAGATATGAAAACATTTTCACAATATTCTAATTTCATAAGCTGTAAGCCATAATCATCAAAATGATAACAAATAAAGGGGTAACACTTTACAATAAGGTTCATTAGTTAACATTAGTTTAGTTAACTACATTAATTAACATGTACAATATGTGAACAATACTTCTTCAGCATTTATTAATCTAATGGCTCATTTCCACTGAGGTGTACGGTACAGTACGGGTCGGGTCGGTAATCATGATCAGGCTTGCGTTTCCACCGCCAACAGTACCTTTACTTGATAGGCGTGGTATGTTGAAAAGAAGCGGTCAACGTTATTTTCGCGCAAAGAAAGCGACATTAAACAACAATGGATGACAGACAGCAGATCTTGTTCTTGCTTCTTGGCATGTTTGTCACTAAACAAGCGCTGGCATTAGGCATTTCCAAGAAGCCAACGCAAAGTCGGACTCAGAATGATCCTGAGGATGCGAGTCCAGTAATTCTGCTAATGAAACAGCGCGTTCTTGAACGCGGCACTCGGCTCACTCTGGCTATGCAACTCCGGTCATCTCTGTATGTTCATATTAGGCAACAATAAAACGAAATATGTTATAAAACACCACTCTGCTTCTTTTCGATTTCATTTCGATACATTTTAAACATTCCAAAGCACACAAATGTGGTTCAGGCAACGCATAGCCTATCGATTATATTCACTGCATGTGCATGTATGTAACGTTATATTTATAACAAAACTAAATATAAAACAACACTGCCTCTTTTCGTTTAAATTTACAAATATTAAACATATTCCAGGCAATACTGCATTGCATATCGCATTGGTACAAATGTTGCAATGAACAACATTACAGATGATCTTGTAATTAAAAAAAATGACAAAACGATCTCTTTTTGTTGGATTTCAGTTTTATCAATAACAGCCATTATAAAAGTATAAGTAAAAGGTACAAAATATATACAGTAAAGCTTAAATAACGTCAAGAAACAATTCAGTCAGTCAAATATACAAATTCAGCGCTCAAAGATATGAATCTTCACGTAGCCTTCTGCCAAAACTATTAACGAATTATAGATTCACGAGACCAAAGATCACCCGTTAGTTTTATACAAGACCAACTATATCTCATGTTTAACCACTACAGAGACGTCCGAGTCAGCGGCAAACATCAGAACGACTAGCCGAGGAAAGGCTGTTCCAGGCGCGGGACACGAGCGCGAGCGTCCGGTGATCGCTTGGAATGGATCTCAGTCAAATTATCATAAATCTATAAATAAACCACAGATTTGATCTTTCCAAAACTACTTTCTCACCTGAAAAACTCTTAAAACTACATTTCGTGACACACTAACTGTAGAATTTTATTTCAACTGTATGCTTCTAATGCGCTTGTAGTACGCGCGAGTGACGATACTCTGTCCACCAATCAACGTTCAGCAGTGAGTCTAGCTCCGCCTTTTAGTACCCTTTCACTGTGCTAGGTACCCCAACGGAAGGGTACCCAAAAAGTGGTACGGTACGGCTTTTTGGTACCATTCACAACTTTTGACAGTGAAAACGCAAATAATTGCGAACCGAACTGTACCGTACCGTACCACGTACCATATTAATTCCAACATTTACTAATACGTTTATTAAAATCAAAGGTTATATTAGTTAACATTAGTTAATGGACTGTGAACTAACATGAACGCACAATGAACAGCTGTATTTATTTTAACTAACATTAACAAACACTGTAACTAATGCATTGCTCATCGTTAGTTCATGATAGTTAATGCATTCTAATGAACCTTATTGTAAAGTGTTACCATTAAAGGCTTGAAATATCTCACTTGGCATGTAACGAGTCTATATAATATACTAGTTTCACCTTTTAAGCTGAATTACTGAAATAAATGAACTTTGCACGATATTGTAATTTTTCGAGTTTCATCAGTATATGTGGTAAAACAAAGTGTGAAAATACTTCTTACCAGCAATGTGGAACACCAAACAATCGAAAAAATACCAATATTATTATTACGTGTCATACTTACTTACGCTTATTGTTAATAATAGTATTACACTCGTATAAGTGAACCACCAAACACAAACTGAGGGATGACATTATTTTTCTTTGGTAATCAACAAAATGCCACGGAACCAGGAACATTTTTCCTAAAATTTAAAAAAAACAAAAATTGCCAATCGAAACATTATAATTATTTTCTGTTTGTGAAGTACGAAGCAGGGCTGCTCTTAGCATCAGGTGAGCCTTTGCTGATTTACTCCACTAGCCGGATTCATTTGTCTGTCCATTTCTCTCTGTTTGTAAGGGAGGCTTTTCAGTGTGCTGTCTACGGGATAAACGTTCCTGCACTTGTAGAAAAAAAAAAGGTTCTATCAGCCCTACGTATTTGGAACCCCTAAAAGGTTCTATACACTTTTAAAAAAAGGGTTCCTCTGGGTTCTATATAGAACCCTGGGGCTCCATACTTCACCAATAGAACCTTTTACCATTTTGGAGTTCCATATATGAAGCGGGGGATGGAACCATTTCTGGTTCTAAATAGAACCATTTCTTCTAAGAGTGTGCAGTCACTATGATCCAGTGCTTCGGCACTCTTTAAACTGCTCAGATCAGGCGCTCGTGGGAAACGCACGTGTCTGCGCACTGAAAAGCACTGCTTCCCGTTAGCGTTGTGTCGTTTACTCTGTGCTGTGTGTTACGGTACAGCCGTGTCAGTGGATGTAATGCATGTTTTGTTACCGTACAGCCATCCACAGTCTGCAGTTGAGCCGCAGTCATGTGGACTGGTACAGCGACGACGAGGTGTATCTGTACAGCGACGCCACCACGTCTAAGATCGCTCGCACCGTCACGCAGAAGCTGGGCTTCTCTAAAGGTGAGTGGATCCACTGGAGCTGTGTGAACACCGTCATCAGTACCAGCTGTGTGTGTGTGTGTGTGTCTTGTCTGGGTTCCTTGGCATTATTATTAGGGTTGTGTATCATTTGAATTTGAACGATTCTGATTCCGATTCTTTGTTTCGATTCCGGTTCCGAACGATTCTCGATTCCGATTCTTTTAAGAGGCAGGGTCAAAAAAGTTTAGCTAACCTTGCTAACCAACGGTCTTTCTGAAGGAAATACTCCTTTCTAAAGGGAAATACTCTGCATTTTGCCGAGATTTTGATATTTTTAGAAAAGTGAAGCCACACTTTGGACCGCCGACGTAAGCTACTCATGTTCGACTCGCGCGGTTATGCCAACACTTCCGGTAGACGCTTCTTCGTTGGTGTTGTTCAGCGGTTTCTTCTTCTGGTCGGCGGACTGTGAATATCGAAACTAGGAATCGAAATTTTAACTTTTGAACGATTCCGGGAAAAACGAAAAGTTAGTCCCGGTTTCAATCGATACTCGATTCTCGATACCCAACCCTAGTTGTGTGGTCACTCAATGAGAGGTGACTATAGCTAATGTTTTTATGAACATTTTCATCATTCGCATAAGACACGCTGGATGGAAACGCTAAAACGCACATCAATTCTAAAAATGTGCAAAAAATCGATTGAGTCGGATAAACGTCCTATTCGATAAGAAAACTTGAGCATAAACTACGATGGAAACACATTTACCGATAAATTCTTTGAAGTGCATTTTAAAAAATGACGTGACTTTGCGATGGGATGGCATAACTGGACCGATGTCGTGGCACAGCATCTGAAATTAGCTTTTGTTGATGTTCTGAAATGTCTAAGCAAATGGTTTGGTCTTACATAGGGTTGTGTATCGTTTGAATTTGAACGATTCTGATTCCGATTCCTTGTTTCGATTCCGGTCCCCAACGATTCTCGATTCCGATTCTTTTAAGAGGCAGGGTCAAAAAAGTTTAGCTAACCTTGCTAACCAACGGTCTTTCTGAAGGAAATACTCCTTTCTAAAGGGAAATACTCCTTTTGTCACAAATTTTGTATTTTGCCGAGATTTTGTTATTTTTAGAAAAGTGAAGCCACACTTTGGACCGCCGACGTAAGCTACTCATGTTCGACTCGCGCGGTTATGCCAACACTTCCAGTAGACGCTTCTTCATTGGTGGTTTCAAAACTAGGAATCGAAATTTTAACTTTTGAACGATTCCGGGAAAAACTAAAAGTTAGTCCGGTTCCAATCGATACTCGATTCTCGATACCCAACCCTTATTATTATGCATCTCTGAAACTGTGTTTTAGGATAATTTCTGAAAAATAATGTTTTAGACTATCCAAGCACAAGGAAACTGTCTCTCTTAAAGGGACAGTTCACCCTAAAATGAAAATTCTGTTAGTTCAGGTAGTGTAACGGCGCGTTCACACCGGATGCGAATAGCGTGAATGATTTCAATGTTAAGTCAATGCAAAGATGCGTTATGCGCGCAAAAAATTCCTGCGGCGCGAATGAGGCGTAGAGCGTGGGGCGATAGACGCGAACACACCTCATTCGCACGTCAAGTTCGCGAATTGAGCGTCTGGCACGTCAAGCGCGAATGATTTAGTTAGTGCTATTTGTGCATTCACGCGTTTGGCGCGAATTCGCGTCTGCCGCCCGAGTTGAAAAGTCTGATGCTCAGTCAACGTAAAAAAGATGGCCGCCAACGGGTTTCGATTCTGACGTGCGTAAATTTCGCTTCAAACTTTTGTTTTTACGTGCGCCAGTTTGAATCTTGACGCGCGAATTAACACAAAGTGGTCAAGCGTTAAACTAGACACTAATTTACGCTATACGCATTTATGTCGTACATCACACGCATGACACACATGACCAGTTTCGGTTACACTATGTGAACTCACTCGAGGCCCACAGAGAAGGACATGAATAGTTGAATAAAGTCGTTATTTTTGTTTTTTGCGCACACACGTATTCTCGTCGCTTGATAAACTTAAGGTTGAGCCACTGTCGTCACTCTGACTATTTTAACGATGTCTTTAATAACTTTTCTGGACCGTTTCAATCCCTTAGAAGTCTATGTAGCAGTGATCCAGCTCTCAGATTTAATCTAAAATATCTTCATTTGTGTTCTGAAGATGAACAAAAGTCTTACGGGGTTGAACAACATGAGGGAGAGTCATTACTGACAGAGTTTTGATTTTGGGGTGAACGATCGCTTTAACGTGTGTCCTGTGATTGGCTCAGCCTCCAGCAGTGGCACCAGACTGCACCGTGGGTACGTGGAAGAGGCCTCGCTGGACGATAAACCCCCTCAGACCACACACATTGTGTTCGTGGTTCATGGCATTGGACAGAAGATGGACAAGGATCGCATCATCAAGAACACGGGCATGTGAGTCCTCAGGAGTGCTGTTGCTGAAGTCTTCAGAGAGATGCACAGAGATCAATTATAGTGGATTAACTGCAAAAGTACTTGGATAAATCCGGTCAGGTTTATTAAATATATTCAGAGTTATGTTTTGTTTGTTTTTTTATAGAAGGGCTTTTCTTATTTAGTAAGTTTTGTCTTATTTTCAGTCCAAATATCAATTTTTTCTTAAATCAAGATACAATTACTAAATGAGTAAAATTACATAAGATATTAAAGGAGTAGTTCACTTTTGGAAAAAAAAAAAAAAAAACTTTTGCTGATAATTTACTCACCCCCATGTCATCCAAGATGTCCATGTCTTTCTTTCTTCAGTCGAAAAGAAATTAAGGTTTTTGATGAAAACATTCCAGGATTTTTCTCCATATAATGGACTTCAATGGGAACCAAACGGTTCAAGGTCCAAAAGACAAAGTAAATTATCAGCAAACTTTTTTTGAAGAGTGAGCTACTCCTTTTAAATCTTGTTTTCTGGGGATTTTTTTTCTTCTTAAAAATAGCTAAATTATCTGCCTTTGGGGTAAGAAAAATAATGTTTTTTCTGTTTACAGTAAGTTAAGATTATTTTTCTGACCCCATTGGCAGATAATTTAGATTTTTTTAAGCATAAACTCAATTATTTTTTATTAATTCCCCTGGAAAACAGGAGTTAATATCTTGTGTCATTTTACTGGTTGAGTAATTGTGTCTTGATTTAAGAAATGTTTGATGTTTGGACTGGAAACAAGACAAAAATATGAAGTAAGAAAAGCAAATTTTTATAAATACTTGTACAAACATGTTGTATAGTTGTGCTTAAAGCCAATTGTTCTAGTTGTGATAATGCAATGAAACTTAAAATTAGCCGACTTAATTTTTGCCCAGGCTTTCATACAGAGAAATTATGAACATGTACAAAAATAAGAGAGAATAATTGATTATGTTGTAGTTCAATACATACTTTTTCCTCTGAGCTTTTTGTTTTTCTATGCAAGTAAAGTAAAAACTGGTGCCAACTCTATTTGTCAGATAAACACCTTATCCAAGTTTGATGTTTTGTTCTTCCCTCATAGTCCAAATATTTGAAAAATGTAAAATATTGTTCTCATATTTTAATTGTTTAATCAAAAGTTGTAGGATCATTAAAAACAAAAATCCCCTCCGGTTATATAGATAAGATATGAAGTATTGAGGTGTGAAATGAGAACAGCGGGATAGTGTGAAATTCATCATATATATATATATATATATAATATTATATTTATATATTATTATATAAATTATATTTATATATTATATTAATTATATTAATATAGTAATATATTATTAATATATTAGTATATAATACGCACACATGCTTGTATAGAATTAAGAAATATTTTCATGTATATACTGTATATAGATTTATATAGAATTTATATTATATATAAATATAAATATTTTATATATAAATATTTTTTCTTAAATATACATGCGTGTGTATTTATATATATACAAAATAATTATGCCCTTTGCACCCACATATATTATGTAAAAACAAACTTTTATTTTCAATGCGATTAATCGCGATTAATCGTTTGACAGCCCTAATTATAATATATAATAATATAATATATATCTTATATATATATATATATATATATATAAAGTAACAATGAAATAAAAGTATTTTTTGTTAAAACATTCTAGTGATCATCTCTGATTAATATTAAATTGGAAAAGTGGCTATATTCGAAACTAATGGCATGTTAAGAAGATGCTTATCAAGTACTATTTATATAATATTAATATTTTGAATTGATTTTTCTTTGTATTATATTTTCAGTTTGAATTTTAGTCATTTAGTCATGTATTAGTTTCATATTTATTCATAGCTTTAATATTTTTTATTTCAGTTTTAGTGATTTAAGTATTTGAACGTTTAGTTTCCAACGTGTCTAATTTTAGTTTTTTAGTTTTATTTCAGTTAACGTAGTGTTAAATAAAGCTAATTATTAACTAAGCATTTCTAAATAAATAATAATAATAATAATAATACGTTTAATTTATAACGCACTTTTCATTGAATGATCTCAAAGTGCTACAGGTAAGAGCAACATTAGAAAAGAACAAAAATTAAAAAAAAGAAAACAGTTAAAAACAATAAAAAAGACATCTAAAGGGTACCAAAAGCTTTGCTAAAAAGGAATGTCTTGAGTGTAGTACTGAAAGTGTGCACAGTTTGAAGGGCAATGTGATTATAATTGTGTGTGTGTGTGTGTGTGTGTTCAGGCTGCGGGAAGCGGTGAGAAAGATGGAGGAGAAGCACTTCGCTGAGCAAACAGAGGAGCATGTGGAGTTCCTGCCGGTCGAGTGGCGCTCCAAGCTGGCTTTGGACGGCGGTAAGACCGTAAACCACGTGTCCGTCTGCGTTCACTCCCAACAGCTGCTCTTATCACACACACTGTCCTTTTACCTTTTGTTCACAAGCACACACACCGTTTTATATGATGGCAAGAGAATATAATCCAGTTCGTCCTCTCTCAGCTGTGCAAACATTGACATGCGCTAACATTAATAAGGAAACGTTGAGTGAGCTGTTCAATCGTAGTTTGTGTTCGTATTTTAGGAGTGTTTTCCTCTTTCCACGCAGACACGGTGGAGTCGATCACACCTGATAAAGTGAGAGGCCTGAGAGATTTACTCAACAGCAGCGCCATGGACATCATGTACTACACCAGCCCTCTCTACAGAGACGAGGTCAACCACATCTTGCCTTTCATTGGTTTTCTCTCGCTCACTGAGTGGCAAAAAGAGCATTTTCAGTGCAAAAAACACATCTAAAACGGGGAAAGAGCTTTGTGATTGACTGTACAAGGGTAATTCTTCAACTGTGGTACTCTTTGAGCTAGACAGTTTCAGAAAATAAAATAAAAAATTCTACAAACAGTTTTTTAGTATCAGTTGGTATCTCAATCTGTCTAGAAACCTTCCCTTAAGATTCCCTTAAGTTAATCGCGATTAATCGCATCCAAAATAAAAGTTTGATTATTTTATTATTATTTTGTATATATATAAAAACACACATGTATGTATATTTTAGAAAAAAAATATTATTTATATATAAAATATTTATATATAATATAAATTATATATAAATCTATATTCAGAATATACATGAAAATATTTCTTAAATATATATAAGCATGTGTGTGTGTTTATATATATATATATATAATAATTATACACAGTGCACCCACATAAATTATGTAAACACAAACTTTTATTTTGGATGCGATTAATCGCGATTAATCGTTCGACAGCCCTAATATATATATATATATTGGCATTTTTATCTGACAGTCCAAGAAAACGCCCAAGTTCTCTTATTTACCAACAATATTGTAGCAATAATAAATAATATAATTTTTTTTACTACTTTAACTTAATTAATTGTATGTTTTTGTTTTTACATTAACGTTTTAGTATTATAGCCCAAAATAATTTGCTGTTTAGCACGAACAATGTCATTTCCGCCACAACCTTTCTTTACCACCACGATGAACACTGTGGTGGAAATGACTGTGGCGGAAATGACATTTCCCCCCTTTTCCTCTAAAATATCATGCTATGTTAGCCTGTTAAGATTAGTTTTACAGTTAGCATTAAATATACACATTATTAAATTAATTTTATCCAGTTATTTTTACGTCCATGTGAAATATGAGCCATTTGGAAATGACGGCCAATAAACATATTCTCAGTTTTAGTCATATTTGCCTTGATTTTTCTTCTTTCCGTTACCCCCTAAAGAGGTCACCCTTTCACCCAGCCATGTGTTCACTGTTGCTATGGTTACCAAGTATTCAAACCTAAAACAATGATCCCAGGATTCTATTTTGTACAGTGTGGCGGTAATGACAGTGAACCCAAGGGACAAGGGTTCTACTTATGAAAAATATGAGAAAATGTGAATAAATATTGCAATATATAATATGTATAATTGAAATAGACATTGTTTTATAATTTGTACTTAAAATCTACATTATTTAAATATTTAATTTAGAATTAAGCGAGGTTGAAGGTACAAAGTCTGGCTTAGGGACAGGGGGAAAACAGTAAAAATCATGCATAAAAGGCCTCATATTATATAATAAAAAGAATGATTGAGCCATGATAATTTTTTATAAGTTCCCCCTAGGGTGAAGTAAGTCTGATAAAAACAAAAAAGGTTTCTACGCTTCTTTCGTGATTTTCATGTTCATCACTATTTCAAAATAAAGGTCTGAACGCGCCTTAGGAGTATGATAATATTCTTGTTGCAAATTGATGAATCAATCACCAAATATGGAAATTAGAGATTGTAAGCTTTCAAATGATGTATAGTTTGTCAAGATTAGTTTACGTTTAGTATTACTGTTTTAAAAATGTAATGGATTTGGGCCCACTGGAAGGCTGGTGACACTTTAAGAGTTTAAACTGATAATGGTTTGTTTTACTCGCGTTTTCGCAGTTTCCTGTGTTAAATCCAGTCACGCCGCTGCTCTTCTGCCACTCAGTGCGGGATTGTGTTCCCGCGGGAAAGTGACGTCGCTGCATATCTATACAGTAAAGCTGCCCAATCAAGTATTTAGTTTATATATATGCTGATGTTCATCCTTGCAGATCACTAAAGGTTTGACGCAGGAGCTCAACCGCCTGTATTCTCTCTTCTGCTCACGAAACCCTGAATTCGAGAGGAAAGGCGGCAAAGTGTCCATCATCTCCCACTCGCTGGGCTGCGTGATCACCTTCGACATCATGACGGGCTGGGATCCGGTGCGCTTTTGTCTGCAAGAGCATCACGAGCAGCTGCAGGGGGACGAGTCGCACTGGGCGAGTTACGGAGAGCGCCTCCTGCTGGAGGAAGTGCAGCTCACCAGGCAAAGGTGACTACACTAGATCATTCAAAGCATCCTCATGTTAAAGGGATAGTTCACTTTGAAATAAGTTTTTGATATGTTTTATCTTACCTCAAGGGCATCCAAGATGTAGGTGTCTTTGTTTCCGCAGTATTTTGAATTTTGAGGTCAAACCGTTTGTGTCTGTCAGTCATATAATGGAAGTCTATGGTCACCACCTCAATAGAGAAGTCCAAATTAAACATGATTTAATGACTCGTAAATGGAAGGACACATTGATGGCCTAAGACACGAAACGAGCCGTTTGTGTGAGAAAAGAACAGTATTTATATCGTTTTTACCTCTTGTAAGCACAGCCACGTCCAAGTGATCTGAGGGCGCGGGCGCTTTGTAGCTGTAGTTACAAGAGGTAAAATCTATATAGAAACTATTCGTTTTCTCACACAAACCGCTCGTTTCGTGTCTTAGGCCATCAGTGTGTATATTTATGAGTCATTAAATCATGATTAATTTGGACTTCTCTTTGAGGTGGTGACCATAGACCTCCATTATATGACTGACAGACACAAACGGTTTGACCTAAAAATATCAAAATTGAAAATACTGTGGAAACAAACACACCTACATCTTGAGGTAAGATAAAACATATCAAAAATTATTTTCAGTGAACTATCCTTTCAAGTCCTACATCAGTGATAGCAATGCTGTCGACTTATGAATTTACACATGGTTTGTCTTAAAGCACATTAAAAGACAACACATAGACATATAAACAACATTAAAAGCTGGACCGTAACCACAAGGGGACTTTATAAGGTTATATTTTCTTCTATGTTTGCAATCTGGCAACAGCAGAAATAGCACAGATGATCTGAAAACACAGACAAGCTCCACTGAGATATTCTGTTTAAATAGAAGTGGAGCAACTGCATAGTAAAGCATTAGCATTGTGAAACTGAGTTTTGCATAGACAAGCACCACTCACTCTTAAAATAAAAGTCAAAATCTTGTAATTAATTAATATCTGTGACAGGTTACAGGAACTGCAAGATCAACTTCAGGGCCTGAAGGCATCGAAACCCGCACCCTTTCCTACGCTAAAGTTTAAGGTGATGTAATAATCCAGACACCATCAACATTTCTCATATTATCACAGTTAATTCGCTATAGTTTAGGAAATGGGATTAAATATGAGCAGATCTCAGATCAGTGGATATTTGACTGGTTTTGTCCGTCCTTCTGTTGGACTCTCACACATGAATTATGTTGAATATCTGTCAGCTGTTAAATTTAATACCAATTTAGCTCAATCAGTGACCAAGCAATGCTCCATGTTGTTCAGTGTATGTGTAAAAAGAGCATTAGCTTAGGGTGACCATAGGTGTTTCTCAATGTCAAGGATACTTCCTTGGCAGGACGGGTCCTTCCAAGTCATTTCCTTCAGAGGCTAGGCAAGGGTCCTCTTTAGCATTCGGAGAACACGTAAATGGAACAGGCTAGCAAGTGCACGTCATTGCGTCATTATATCAGTGAAAAATCATAGTGCTGGTGTACTGCAGTTTTTAAATACACTTGACAGTCCTTATTTTGTCTTGACAGTCCTCATAGAAATAAATAAATAAAGTATAAGGGATGTATAACCAGGCGGTTGTTATAGCAACCCCGCAAACTCTAAAGCGGAGGGGTCTTGATTGAATCAGCCTGAATGGGTTGTATTCGCACAACCGCCTAGCTATACATTTTCCCACTTTTAACATGGCTACCTACCAAATAAAATCAATAATTTGACACAAAATATTGATTTGAAAAGGAGTTTATTCATTCAAAAACGACTGAGTTATATTACCGGAGTGAACAGAACGTCCAACATGATCTAAGGTTAGCTGTTAAAACACATGCAATGGTAAAATATGTGACCAACAAAAAAGGCTATAACGTTATATAAAGTAAAAATTAAAAAGTTAATCACCAGTAAAATGGAACAGCTTTAAATCCCCTCAGCAAATTTGAGCCGAAATGTTTGTTAACAAACATTAAATAAATGGCTAAACTGAAATTATACTTGCTTACATTTGAAAGTATATTGCCGTTATCACTCCGACTCCACTAACGGTCGGCATTTTTATATTTTTTGAACAAGATAGCAAAGCTGCGCATAGGATTGTGGGTGATTTAAGTGCGCGAAGGCTACACCTATGCATCCTTTCCTGTGTATGGGATATTTTCCGAACGAAGGACTCAGTCCTTGGTTGAAATTCTGAGGATCCTCGACATTGGAACAGTCCTTCGACGGACGTCGATGACGTAGCATCCTCGAAATTCCGGCTTCCGAGGATCCTTCCTTGACATTGAGAAACGCCTCATATTTTGATTACCAAAAACCAGGACACTCGGCCCAGCAAACACATGGGCCAACTCAAATGATACTCGAAGTTTACTCAAAGATACCTTATTAATTTCAATACATTTAAAGTAGGTTATGCCTCCTGTATGGATAGAAAATGGTTATATTGTTATATGAAATATGAAAACGGGACATGTCCTGGGAAAACGGGACAGTTGGTCACCCTAGCATTAGCAATTACAGAAAACACACGATCAGCTCAAAGTGTCTGAATCAGTTTTGGTCCCAAGTGTTTATAAATGTCTTCACTGAATGAAGAATATCTGGGTGTAATATGTTACAGTTTACTTCATTTATTTATTATACTATAGAGGAATCCGGCGAAACTACCGGAAGTAAGCGGGCGCCATTACTGAGATGTTACTGGGTAGCGTTGCTCCATTGCCTTCTATTGTTTTAGTTGCAACTTGCGTCCACTGGAATAAACAGCCCGCGATTTAAGACTGTCACTAACGTTACAGCGTTACCCCTTGTATAATGTCGAGTGGGTAAACAGTTTCCTAAATTGTTTCAATGGTGGCAGTAAAATTTCAATTTTGAAGAGAAAACATTGTGAATACCCCGGGTCGACTGCCCCTGTCTCATGCCGTACGGTTTACACAGATTGGGCGAGTACACGACGCGGACATTCGCGTATAATAACAATTATTTAATGACATAAGTAAAAAAATATAATAAATGTGTGATATTGTGATCAGGAAAATCTCCTCTCTTGCTATTTTTTCTATTTAATTAACATGCTATGGTCATTAAATGGCTTTCCTGAGCTAAATGTAACGTTATGTGACATAATTGTTCTCCTGATGTTATATTGACCTCTTTCCATGGTTTAAAAACACGAGTTGGTCGATATTATGTATACTTTCTAGCTGTAACGTTACCTTACCCATGCCCGTTGCAATGTAAAAATGAGATAAATAATGGACACAAATGAAAAACATGAATGTGTTTATTTGATTTCATTTATTTATTGTTGCCAAATGGACAGATCTTTTTTTAGTTTATTCGGTAGCAAACGTTAGCCTAGCTAGCTTGCAAAGCTATTTTCATAAATAATCTGTAAGATCGTTTGTACCTTCATCTGTGACTGGAGGCCACTGTCCAACATCATCAACCCAACAAGTCTGCCTGGCTGTAGCCGTCATCGAGGGTGCGTTATCACCTTATCTCCGAGGTTTGTTTACGTACCGGTGCCGGTGTAACAGCTCAGTAATGGCGTCGCCACAAGATGGCAGCCTACGCAAGAACGCTCGTCGGATTCGTCTATAGTGTCCTGCACACACTAGTAAAAAAAATATCAAATGATATCTGGTGTCTGAATCATTTTTGTTTCATCTGTATAATGGATCTGCAGGTGGAGAACTTCTTCTGCATGGGCTCTCCTCTGGCTGTGTTCCTGGCGCTGAGAGGGATTCGGCCCGGGAACACCGGCGACCAGGACCACATCATGCCCAAGTCCATCTGCCGGCGCCTCTTCAACATCTTCCACCCGACAGACCCTGTGGTGAGACGACCACACGATATGTCCCTCTGTGACTGTTAAAGGTGCTCTAAGCGATGTTGGCGGCAGGGTTTCCATTGTCTGGTCTCCAGATCTCTCCGGTCAAATTGTCCGATTAAAATTGCGTGATAATCCCGCCCCAATAATTGGTGCCAGACGGGCTGGTCTGAGTATTTCACCCATTTCTAGGGTTTACAAAGAATGGTGTGAAAAGGGAAAAACATCCAGTATGTTGCAGTCCTGTGGGCGAAAACGCCTTGTTGATGCGAGAGGTCAGAGGAGAATGGGCCGACTGATTCAAGCTGAGCAACTTTGACTGAAATAACCACTCGTTACAACCGAGGTATGCAGCAAAGACACAACTCACACAACCTTGAGGCACGATTGGCCCATAGGTGGCGCTACAGCAACCAAAAGTACTAAATTGCCCATAACTCCTAGACCGTGTGAGCTAGACGGATGGCTCATTTTATTGAGCTAGACGGCTCAAGACGGACATGATGTATATCTAAAAATTTGTTAAGTCGGTTTTTGTCCAAAACCCACTTTTGCGAACTAGTCCCTGTTTTTTTGCCCGATCGGGACCAAACCAGTCTAGGCCTATTCTCTGGACTCTCTAGATAAATAATTATCGAAAAAAAGTTGAAATTTTGCATTTGGTTGGCTGTAACAGGGTCATTTGGTTGGCGGTCTGTGGCAAAATTCAGTTAAAAGCCATTAAACCGTAAATAGTAAATATAGTAAATATTAATAGACAAACAGAAAACTGCAATTAAGGCATTTGTCGATCGGAAAGATATATATTTTTTTGTCCTTCCTATATGATTCAGCAAAAGTGTAACTTATCAGCTGGCTCTAACGGTCGCTAAGATGATGGGATGTAATGAAAAGCCTGTGGTCGTTGTGGTTTCTCTTTTGGTCGCACTCATGGAGGAGTAAGTAAAATAAGCAACACTTGTTATTTAACTTCTAAAAGAAGTAAAGTTAGGCTACGTCTGTTGTTGACAATTGTATGCAAAGTAGCTGACTTACTGCGTTGCTCTGATTGGTTGTAGGCTTACCAACCAGAGGTTTTTTTTTTCCTGGTTCGGTTAAGACACGCCTCATAATCAAAGCCATACAGAGTAGTGTCAGACTCATATTCCGACAAGAATATGAGTATGACAAAGTCAGGCTATGTAAATGGTGTTTTCCATCTATTATTTCATTGGATAAATGTATGCTAAATAAAACTGAATGCCTTTTGATGCATTTGTGCTTAAAGGCCTTAAATGCTTGAACACCGATAAATGCTGCTTGCAGCTTTAATTTTATTTTTGAAATATTAATTTATTGGCCGTTATAACTGCCGATACCGATAGATTGGAAAATGCCTAATATCGGCCGATAATAACGGTCTGTCGATACCGATAGTTTTGAAAATGCCTAATGTCGGCCGATAATAACGGTCTGCCGATACCGATAGATTGGAAAATGCCTAATGTCGGCCGATAATAACGGTCTGCCGATACCGATAGATTGGAAAATGCCTAATGTCGGCCGATAATAACGGTCTGCCGATACCGATAGTTTGGAAAATGCCTAATATCGGCCAATAATAACGGTCTGCCGATACCGATAGATTGGAAAATGCCTAATATCGGCCGATAATATCGGTCTGCCGATACCGATAGATTGGAAAATGCCTAATATCGGCCGATAATATCGGTCTGCCGATACCGATAGATTGGAAAATGCCTAATGTCGGCCGATAATAACGGTCTGCCGATACCGATAGATTGGAAAATGCCTAATGTCGGCCGATAATAACGGTCTGCCGATACCGATAGATTGGAAAATGCCTAATATCGGCCGATAATATCGGTCTGCCGATACCGATAGTTTGGAAAATGCCTAATGTCGGCCGATAATAACGGTCTGCCGATACCGATAGTTTGGAAAATGCCTAATATCGGCCGATAATAACGGTCTGCCGATACCGATAGATTGGAAAATGCCTAATATCGGCCGATAATATCGGTCTGCCGATACCGATAGATTGGAAAATGCCTAATATCGGCCGATAATATCGGTCTGCCGATACCGATAGATTGGAAAATGCCTAATGTCGGCCGATAATAACGGTCTGCCGATACCGATAGTTTGGAAAATGCCTAATATCGGGCGATAATAACGGTCTGCCGATACCGATAGATTGGAAAATGCCTAATATCGGCCGATAATATTGGTCTGCCGATACCGATAGATTGGAAAATGCCTAATATCGGCCGATAATAACGGTCTGCCGATACCGATAGATTGGAAAATGCCTAATGTCGGCCGATAATATCGGTCTGCCGATACCGATAGATTGGAAAATGCCTAATGTCGGCCGATAATATCGGTCTGCCGATACCGATAGATTGGAAAATGCCTAATGTCGGCCGATAATATCGGTCTGCCGATACCGATAGATTGGAAAATGCCTAATGTCGGCCGATAATAATGGTCTGCCGATAAATCTGTCTGGCTCTAGTTCAGGGGACAGCAGCTAGTGGAGAGTGAGGAGATGTTTGCCTAAAAATGTTTTGGCCTAAAAAAAAAACATGTGACATCGCTTAGAGCAGCTTTAACTTGAGAGAGTTTGGCGTTTTTGTAATAATTGTTTCACTGTATTGCAGGCCTATCGGCTGGAGCCTCTCGTTTTAAAGCACTATAGCAACATCGCTCCTGTCCAAATACACTGGTGAGTCTTGATTTGTTAGTATTCAAGTATAGTTTGTGTGCTTATGCATAAATGTTTCATTTCATTTCCTCTTTTTTTAATTTGTCCTTCCTGTAGAATCGCTTAAAGCAGTCGTTCTCAATCTTTTCTCATTGTCCAACACTAAATTTGAGCCCCATATGTATTTAACTTTTGTTGTGACACTTTAAGTGTTGGTGTATTAAATGAAGTAACCACTATTCAGCTTATGATTTCAGAATGTTTAAAAAATTTGCTTAAAAAAAGCACTTTTAATTTAGATTATTAATTTAGAGTTTTGGATATAGATTACTGGTCAAAGGTTTGGAATAATTCAGATTTTCAATATTTCTTATTTATTTATTTGATCAAAGATGCATTAAAAACAGAAATGCTTTGAAATATTATTTTATAATATATTAATATAATATATAACAATATATTTATAATAATATTAATATTTATTTTATTATTTTATTTATTATATTATTTCAGTATAAAATAACTTTTCTATGTGAAATATAATGTATTCCTGTGATTCAAAGCTGAATTTCCAGCATCATTACTCCAGTCTTCAGTGTCACATGATCCTTCAGAAATCCCTCTAATATGAGGATCCGATGCTCAGTTTTTATTGGTTATTTCTGATGATAATGTTAAACAGTTTTTGCTGTATTTATTATTGTTTTTACATTTTCTTCTAGATTCTTTGTTGAATAGTAAGTGCAAAAGAACAGCATTTATTTGAAATAGAAACCTGTACTGCCATTTTTGATCAATTTAATACATCCCTGCTGAAAATCCTCATATCAGAGTGATTTCAGAAGGATCATGTGACTCTGAAGATTGGAGTAATGATACAATATAGCAATATACTCACACATATTCAATTATTTAAAATGGTCATTATTTTTCACAATTTTATTGTATTTACTCTATCTTTTAAAAATAATCTGAGCAGAAGACACTTAATCTGGCAAAAAAACAACAAATATGCCAATCTTTTGACCAGTAGTGTATATAATTTTATTATTAATGTAAATATGGAAGTTTGAGAATCACTGATTTAACCCTCTGGGGTTGTTCGTTTCAGGGTGTTCGGGTCCAAATGGACCCAAAGGGCGGGATTCATATTTAAAAAAAAAAAAATAATCATGATTTTTTTTTTTTACTCGTTTTTTATAATATTTTTTCTTTTCTTTTTTGGTGGTTTGAGAAAATTTCAAAAATAAAAAATAAATTATAATTAGTATTAATGCAATAATTATGACCAGATTTCCCCCCATTGAACATAATAGAACAAATATTTTTAATTTTTTTTTTTTAAAGCTGTATTTCATTTTAGAGTCAAGCCTAGGCCTCATAAAAGCAATTTTTGAAATGAGATGGATGCCATCTGGTGGACAAACTGAGCTTTTTAAAAATGCAAAACACATGTATAATCTGAATTTTTTGGTGTGTTTGTGTATAAAGGTGTGTTTGTGTGTGTGTGGATGTGTCTGTTTTGCACTCTTGATGTTTTATAGATTCACCCCTTCACTGTTGTGTGCTTTTTTTCAAGATCGTGGCTGATTTGTAGATTGTACGCATAAAAAAAATGAGTATTTTCACATTTTTGCCAATTTCCCATTAATTTTCCATGCGGGTCCATTTGGACCCGAACACCCCAAGTGTGACTATTTTTTTACAACCACTTGAAGTATTCACATCCTGTCCCCAATTTTTTTGGGGTGTTCAAATACCAAATAGCAACAAAATCACCAAATTTCAGACCATTCCGACGAGATTTAAAAAAAAATTATTTAAATTCTGCGGGTCCATTTGGGCCGAACAACGCCAGAGGGTTAAAGGTTACATTCGCATAATTCTGTATGTTGTAATTTTCTGATATGATTTTGAATGTTGATTGTGATGTTGATTTTGAAGGTGTAACACCATCAACTCCTGTCCATATGATGAGATCAGACCCACGTATATAAACGTCAGTAGCGACACCGAGAACAGTCCCAGCACCTCACCTGTCCTGGCCAGTCGACACTACGGGGAGTCCATCACCAACCTGGGCAAGGCCAGCATACTGGGTACATGTCAAGACACCTTCATTTATACATTTAACTAGCTATATCAATCGCTTTAACGCAGCTTTAGGAGATTACAGCAGCTCTACAATCAGGTTTCATTTATTTAAACAGGGACAGTGCACAGAATATCCGTATATCCCAGCGAAACGCTTCTGAAACAAGAACAAAATAGGGCGGGGCTTGATTGTGTCTGTGGGGAATTGATTGGCTGGTTGTGGTTTGCTATTGGCTGATCTCATAGCCCCGCCCTCGTCATCAGAGAACAGATGCTGCAAGAGGAAGTTATTCTTATTCGAGATTACCAGGAACAGGAATTTATTTTAAAAATGATGTGGGCGGGTAAATCGTTTATTTCAAATACTGCAATTTTCCTTAAAAACAAGTCAACTTTGATTTCAGGGGACTTGATAGGCAGCAGAAGAAGGAAAAAGAGAGAGATACTGTGAATTATGATGAATTTTGGAGTTGAAAACCTTAGCATCCTTAGCATGAGCGTGTGTCGTCTGCTAACCTGTGTGTGTGTGTGTGTGTGTGTACAGGAGCGGCGAGCATCGGCAAGGGCATCGGCGGGATCCTCTTCTCTCGCTTCTCTCGCTCGCCCAGCCTGCCTTCACCCGGGGATTCTGGGATGTGTGACAGTGAGGACAGCCAAAGCACTTTCTCCTATTCAGCCATATCCCCATCCTCCTCTGTGTTCGACGCAGCAGGTGTGTGTGTGTGTGTGTGTGTGTGAATGAATCCAGCTATAGTGTGAAACACATTCAAGGGACCGTAATGGCATTTATAATTTATATTTCAAGCAAATGCTGTTATATTGAACTTTCTATTAAAGAATCTTGAGGTAAGTTTACACAAAAATGTATAATGATAATAATCATAAATGTGTCTTGATCATCAAATCATCATATTAGAGTGATTTCTGAAGGATCATGTGACCCTGAAGACTGGAGTATTGATGATAAATTCAGCTTTGATCATAGGATATAAATTACTTTACTAGATATTCACAGAGAAAACAGATCATATTAAAATTGTAATAATATTTCGCTGTTTTTACTGTATTTATGATCAAATAAATGCAGCCTTGGTGAGCAGAAGATAGTCTTTCAAAAATGTATAAAACATCTTAATTATTTCAAACTTTTGTGAAGTGTATATACATTTTAAAAATATTATCAAAAAGTTAATATTTTTGTATATATCCAGAAAAAAATTTTCTGGACAAAAAAAAAAAATTAAATCTCCCCAAAAAATACATTATAAAATAGAAAGAATATTAACAAAATGAAATATTAGAAGCTTTCTGGCCAAAAAATAAAAGTATAATTTTCTGTTTATTTATTGATTAAATCTAGCGTTTTAAAGGTAAACAAAATGAAATAAAGAAATCTTCCAAAACAATTGCATTTAAAAATATTATCAAAATGAAATATAACAAGCTTTCAGGACCAACAAATTTATAAAAATAAAAATCTCCCTAAAAATTACATTAAAAAATAGAAAAAATATTATCAAAATAAAATATAAGAAGCTTTCTGGACAAAAAAAAAAAAAACATTAAAAATATTACCAAAATTAAATTATGAAAATGAAATATAAGAATCTTTCTGGACAAAAAAAATCTTCCCAAAAATTACAAGAAAAATATAAAAATATTATTTAAAAAAAATGTAAGCTTTCTGGACAAAAAAAAATCTCCCAAAAAATTACATTAAAAAAAGGAAAGGTATTATCAAAATAAAATATAAGAAGCTTTCTGGACAAAAAAGTATAATTTTCTGTTTATTTATTGATTAAATCTAGTAATTTAAAGGTAAACAAAAAATTAAATAAACAATCTCCCAAAACAGTTGCATTAAAAAATATTATCAAAATGAAATATAACAAGCTTTCAGGACAAACAAATATATAAAAATAAAAATTACATTAAAAATAGAAAATATATTATCAAAATAAAATATAAGAAGCTTTCTGGACAAAAAAAAATCCCCCCCCCCCAAAAAAAAAACAAACAAACAAACATTAAAACTATTGTCAAAAATTAAATTGTGAAATTGAAATATAAGAACCTTTCTGGACAAAAAAAATTATCCCAAATAAATTAAATAAAAAAGAAAAAAAGAAAAATATTATTTAAAAGAAATGTAAGCTTTCTGGACAAAACAAATAAAAAAATAAGAACCTTTCTGGACAAAAAAAAAAAATCCCAAAATATTTCATTCAAAAATAGTATCAAAATGAAATATAAGAAGCTTTTAGGACAAAAATAAAATAAAAATCTCCCAAAAAATTACATAAATATATATATATATATATAATGAAAATGAAATATAAGAATCTTTCTGGGCAAGTATAATTTTCGTTCTTGACCGGAGATTGAAGGATGGTT